>QNTS01000787.1:204302-222486 GCA_003317085.1 Hucho hucho | reverse complement strand
GGAGGTTAACCGTTAAAAGAAACACAGTAAGTCAAAGACGAAGGAAAGTGAGGAGGTCCCAACCAAAAACTGCAAAAAGAACACTCAGAAGTATTTTCTAAAAGAACAAGCAACATGCCTCTTTTACACCGCATGTCCTCTGAAGCTATAAAGACAGAGCTCGATCTTTTCACGGCCCCGTTAACACAATTTTCAATAGATCGGTCCAGTTATGTGGAGATAGCCCCACTCTCTGCCATAACCGACAATGGACCTATAGAATTTTTCATCCCAGGCCATGGTGACAACTACCTGGACCTCAACAACACCTTATTACATTTACGTCTCAAAGTGACCAAAAGAGATGGTAGTGATATTGCAAATGATGCCAAAGTGAGTCTCATTAATTACCCCTTGGTGACCATATTCTCTCAAGTGGATGTGACTTTGGGTGAAAGACTCATCACTCAAAGCAGCGCCACCTATCCATATAGGGCTATCTTGGAATGTTTACTAAACTACTCCGAAGACACTCTGAAGACACAATTCAGCGCCGGGCTGTTTAGCATGGATACTGCAGGAGCAGTGCTGGTGGTGCTGCCACCACCATGCTTCACTGTAGGGATGGTGCCAGGTTTCCTCCAGACGTGATGCTTGGCATTCAGGCCAAAGAGTTCCATCTTTACTTCATCAGACCAGAAAATCTTGTTTCTCATGGTCTGAGAATACTTTAGGTGTCTATTGGAAATCTCCAAGGGGGCTGTCATGTGCATTTTACTGAGGGGCAGTGGTGGAAAAAGTACCCAATTGTCATACTTAAAGATAAAGACATTTTAAAAGAAAATGACTCAAGTAAAAGTGAAATTCACTCAGTAAAATATTACTTTAATAAAAGTCTAAAAGTGTTTGGTTTAAAATATACTTAATTATCAATAGAAAATGTAATTGATAAAATGTACTTAATTATCAAAAGTAAAAGTATAATTTCATTGTTTTTTTAATGTTCTTTTTTATTTAATTTACAGACAGCCAGGGGCACACTCCAACACTCAGACATCATTTACAAACAAAGCATTTGTGTTTGGTGAGTCCGCCAGATCCGAGGCAGTAGATTACCACGGATGTTCTCTTGTTGGACCATTTTCCTGTCCTGCTAAGAATTCAAAATGTAACGATTACTTTTGGGTGTCATGGAAAATGTATGTATTTTTTTTTCGGAATGTAGTGAAGTAATAGTAGAAGTTGTCAAAAATAAAAATAGTACAGCACAGATACCCCAAAAAACTACTTAAGTAGTACTTGAAAGTATTTTTACTTAATTACTTTACACCACTGCTGAGGTAAGGTTTCCGTCTGGCCACGCTACCAAAAAGGCCTGATTTGTGGAGTGCTGCAGAAATGGTTGTCCTTCTGGAAGATTCTCCCATCTCCACAGAGGAACTGGAGCTCTATCAGAATGACCATCGGGTTCTTGGTCACTTCCCTGAACAAGGCCCTTCTCCCCCGATTTTTCAGTTGGCCAGGCGGCCAGCTCTAGGAAGAGCATTGGTGGTTGCAAACTTCTTCCATTTAACAAGTCACATACTACTTTGCATGTACTCACTCTGTGTGCAATAATAGAGTTGAACATGATTTTTGAATGACTTATAAATCTTTGTTACCCACACATGTTATTATCTGTAAGGTCCCTCAGTCAAGCAGAAAATGTCAAACATAGATTCAACCACTAAGAGCAGAGAGGTGTTCAAATGTCTCACAAAGAAGGACTCCTATTGGTAGATGGGAAAATCTTAAAAAAAGGAGACCTTGGAAATCCCCTTGAGTATGGGGAAGTTATTAATTACACTTTGGATTGTGTACCAATACACCCAATCAGTACAAAGATACAGATGTCAGTCCTAACTCAGTTTAAGGCCTGCAGTGTGAACAAGGCTTGACAAAACCTCCTCAATCGATCATAGACTGTGTATGGCCATTAGGTCCTGACAAACACAATAATTTGCATAGGTGTAATGACCTGCTGCACCTGTTTGTGACTCAACAGGTGTTCAAGCTGGGCCTAATAGTCTTGACTTGTGTTCAGGACACACCACATGGAAAATGCTTTGAATGGGATTATTTTAAACAACAAAATATGATCATTCTCATTGGATAAGGTTAAGAAGTACCTCCTCCATTTCCATGTTTTGCCCCTTTTATGTTGTACCTGTGTATGACCCAGCATTCAGTTATTGACAGACTTTCCAAGAGAGAGGAGAGCTCCATCAGTCAATAATTTCAGTGAATTTCTTATTTTTATGCATTAATCTTTCTCTCTCTCTCTCTCTCTCTCTCTGTCTCTCTCTCTCTCTCTCTCTCTTACTCTACCTCTCTCTCTAAATCAAAATATGCCCAATGTGTTTCTATGGGCTTTTTTGACCTAAGCTTGTCGCCTGACTTCTCACCCTTGAGACAACGACTCTCATTGTTTGGGCGGAGACATGAGCATCTTCTCCTTGTGTTAGGTTCTTATTTTTCAGAGTAAATAACTCACGGACACTAGAGAAGCTTAACTTAAAGTGTATTTTTTCCCAAAGGGTCGACACAGCTGTATTCAGACAAAATACATTTCACACAAGCACTGATATTTAACCCTTTCTCCTAGGCCGAGTCTCCTCCTACCCATCCGAACAAACATCGTTCTTTACTGCTAGGCAGTTCACTAGTGATAAGGGCCATAACCTTATATTCCTCCCTTAAGGTGACCTGACCTCAACCCCCCTCCATCACTAATCAATGGCTTTCTCCCCTTGTCAATGCCAGCCACATGTGATCACTTCCCTGCACTCAACACATTCCAAGCTAGTTGCACACACTATATACCTTCCTCTACAACCTTTAACTTCTGGTGTAGACCCTCTAAACCTCAGCACTCCATCAGTGACATTAATAAATATATTTTAATATTCTATTCTAAGAACCCAACAGTTGTATACAGATCTCTAAAAGAGAAATGTACACAACGAAAACAGGGACAGGGACTGGGACAGGGACAGTTAGTGACTTTACTTCGAAAAACTAGTGCAGTATGGGGAGCACAAAACGTAAGATGGCCTGGCTGGCTGACTGCTACTGCCTGACCAGAGATGAGATGACTACTTTAAGGAATGAAAAATAATAAAGTCACAAAATAAAAAGTAAGTAATACACAACTGAAATATTGTATTATTTCATTGTAATTTAACATTTTTCTATAGATGTCTACTCAATGTGACAATGTAATATTTTCTAATGATTTATCAATGTAATGTTCGCTATATTTGGCTTTGGAATTTCCATTAAAAAGCTCTAAAATCATTGTAACGTCATTATTTTACAATACATTTAAACTTGAAAATAAAATATGAATTTGAAAAATGCTGCAGCATTGAAGGTCCCCAAGAACACCATCATTCTTAAGCAAATGCTTGATCCCAAACTTATTTATGATTGCTATAACAAAGGGCTTGAACACTTAACGAGTCAAGACATTTCAGCTTTTAATTGTTTATTAAAATGTCTAAAAACTTATTTTGACTTTGAAATGATGGGTTAATGTGTGTTAATGTGTGTAGGCCAATGACCCCCTAAACAATACTGTAACACAACAACATGTGGAAAAGCTGAAAGGGTGTAAATACATAACAATTCGATTTTTTTTACATTTAGCAGACACTCTTATCCAGAGCCATTTACAGGCGCAATTAGGATTTAGTGCCTTGCTGAAGGGAACAGAGATTCTTCATCTAGTCAGCTCGGGGATTAGAACCAGCAACCTTTCAGTAGGCTAGGCTACCTGACACCCCTTTCTGAAGACACTGTACGTAGGTAAGTGAAATAAAACATGAAGAGGGGATGTATAGTGCCTTGCGAAAGTTTTCACCCCGCTTGTCATTTTTCCTACTTTGTTGCCTTACAACCTGGAAATAAAATAGATTATTTGGGGGTTTGTATCCTTTCATTTACACAACATTCATAACCACTTTGAAGATGCAAAATACATTTTATTGTGAAACAAACAAGAAATAAGAGAAAAACATTAAAACTTGAGCGTGCATAACTATTCACCCCCCCAAAGTCAATACTTTGTAGAGCCACCTTTCGTGGCAATAACAGCTGCAAGTCTCGTGGGATATGTCTCTATAAGCTTGGCACATCTAGCCAGTGGGATTTTTGCCCGTTCTTCATGGGAAAACTGCTCCTGCTCCTTCAAGTTGGATGGGTTCTGCTGGTGTACAGCAATCTTTAAGTCATACCACATCTTCTCAATTGGATTGAGGTCTGGGCTTTGACTAACATTTAAATGTTTCCCCCTTAAACCACTTGAGTTTTGCTTCAGCAGTATGCTTAAGGTCATTGTCCTGCTGGAAGGTCCCAGTGTTACACATGGAATAAACATGTTGTACAATCTATAACACAATAGAAAAAGTCTATATACAGTGTGTGCAAATGAGGTAAGTCAAGGGAGGTAAGGCAATAAAAAGGCCATGATGGTGAAGTAATTACAATATAGCAATTAAACACTGGTATGGTAGATGTGCAGAAGATGAGTGTGCAGGTAGAGATACTGGGGTGCAAAGGAGCAAGATAAATAAAGAAACACAGTCTGGGGATGAGGTAGTTGGATGGGCTATTTACAGTTGGGCTATGTACAGGTGGAGTGGTCTGTGAGCTGCTCAAACAGCTGGTGCTTAAAGCTAGTGAGGAAGATATGTCTCCAACTTCAGAGATTTTTGCAGTTCGTTACAGTCATTGGCAGCAGAGAACTGTAAGGAAAGGCGGCCAAAGGAGGAATTGGCTTTGGGGGTGACCAGTGAGATATACCTGCTGGAGCGTGTGCTACGGGTGGGTGCTGCTATGGTAACCAGTGAGCTGAGATAAGGCGGGGTATTACCTAGCAAAGACTTGTAGATTACCTGGAGCCAGTGGGTTTGGCAACGTGTATGAAGCGAGGGCCAGCCAACGAGAGCGTACTTGTCGCAGTGGTGGGTAGTATATGGGGCTTTGGTGACAAAACGGATGGCACTGTAGTAGACTGCATCCAATTTGTTGAGTAAAGTTTTGGAGTCTATTTTGTAAATTACGTCGCCGAAGTCAAGGATCGGTAGGATGGTCAGTTTTACGAGGGTATGTTTGGCAGCATGAGTGAAGGATGCTTTGTTGTGAAATAGGAAGACGATTCTAGATTTAATTTTGGATTGGAAATGCTTAATGTGAGTCTGGAAGGAGAGTTTACAGTCTAACCAGACACCTAGGTATTTGTAGTTGTCCACATATTCTAAGTCAGAAAAGTCTAGAGTAGTGATGCTGGACGGGCGGGCAGGTGCGGCCAACGATCGGTTGAAGAGCATGCATTTAGTTTTACTTGCATTTAAGAGCTATGGACAGATACTCCAATCTTCGCTGTGGAGCTTTGCAGCTCCTTCAGGGTTATCTTTGGTCTCTGTTGCCTCTCTGATAAATGCCCTCCTTGCCTGGTCCGTGAGTTTTGGTGGGCGGCCCTCTCTTGGCAGGCTTGTTGTGGTGCCATATTCTTACCATTTATTTATAATTGATTTAATGGTGCTCCGTGGGATGTTCAAAGTTTCTGATATTTTTTATAACCCAACCCTGATCTGTACTTCTCCACAACTTTGTCCCTGACCTGTTTGGAGACCTTCTTGGTCTTCATGGTGCCTCTTAATTGGTGGTGCCCCTTGCTTAGTTGTGTTGCAGACTCTGGGGCCTTTCAGAACAGGTGTATATATACTGAGATCATGTGACAGATCATGTGACACTTAGATTGCACACGTGGACTTCATTTACCTAAATATGTGACTTCTGAAGATCTTATTTAGGGGCTTCATAGCAAAGGTGGTCAATACATATGCACGCACCACTTTTCACTTTTCATTTCACTTCACCAATTTGGACAATTTTGAATATGTCCATTACATGAAATCCAAATAAAAATCTAATTAAATTACAGGTTGTAATGCAACAAAATAGAAAAAAACGACAAGGGGGTGAATACTTTTAGTCTGAGATGACATACTCAGTGATATAAAATGTAAAATAACCTACCCCTTAGTTGATTTGGTAACTCCTTGATTTTCAGAATTTGTGGTGTACTCTCCTGCAGAAGGTTGAGTCCAACCTGATTTTACATCACCCACATGAATGAGTGTATGAGAGAGCTGAAGCTCTGTGTCCTGAGTTCTTCCTAACAAGTCACATTATTTACATACACACAAATCAAACCAAAGTTAATTTGTCACATACACAGGATAAAGCAGCTGTAAACAGTAGAGTGAAATGCTTACATGGAAGCTCTTCCTCAACAATGAAAAGCGTCAAATCCAATAGTGTCAAATCCAATAAGTCAGATACAATAAAATACACAATAAATAAAATGAACACTATAAAATGAACTATATACAAGACTTGTACCACTACCAGTATCAATGTGCAGGATTACTGATGATAGTTGAGTTAGACATGTGCACGTAATCAGAGGTAAAAGGGAATGAGCAGCAGGAAAAAAATTATAACTAGCAGCAATGTATATGGTGATTGTGTGTGCGAGCATGATTGTGTGTGTGTGAGCGTGTTAGACTGAATATGTGTGGGAGTGTGTGTGCATCGAGTCAGTGCAGGTAGAGTCAGTGCAGATAGAGTAACAACAGGTAGAGTCAGTGCATGTAGAGTCAGTGCGGGTAAAGCCAGTGCAGGCAGAGTCAGTACAGCTAGAGTCAGTACAGGTAGAGTCAGTGCAGGTAGAGTCAGTACAGGTAGAGTCAGTACAGGTAGAGTCAGTGCAGATAGAGTAACAACAGTTGGAGTCAGTGCAAAAAAAGTCAGTGCAGGTAGAGTCAGTGCAGGTAGAGTCAGTACAGGTAGAGTCAGTACAGGTAAAGTCAGTGCAAGCAGAGTTAGTACAGGTAGAGTCAGTGCAGGTATAGTCAGTACATGTAGACTCAGTACAGGTAAAGTCAGTGCAGGTAGAGTCAGTGCAGGTAGTCTGTGGGTGTATGTAGACAGTGTTTGATGAACTTCTTTAGGATTGGTGGGTCCCCTGCAGGACGGTTGAGCTAACGTAGGCTCATGCGATTAGCATGAGGTTGTAAGTAACAAAAACATTTCCCAAGACGTAGACATGTCTGATATAGCTTAAATTCTTGTTCATCTAACTGTACTGTCCAGTTTACAGTAGCTAGTACAGTGAAAGAATACCATGCTATTGTTTGAGGAGAGTGCACAGTTTAGAACATAAAAAGCTATTAATAAACAAATTAGGCACATTTGGGCAGTCTTGAGACAACATTTTGAACATAAATGCAATGGTTCATTGGATCAGTCTAAAACTTTGCACAGACACTGCTACCATCTAGTGGCCAAAATCTAAATTGCACCTGGGCTGGAATAATACATTATGGCCTTTCCCTTGCATTTCAAACATTATGGTTCAAGACAACAGATGTTTTTTTCTTGTGTTATCTTCTACTAGTTCTAATGTGTTATATTCTCCTACATTCCTTTCACATTTCCACAAACGTCAAAGTGATTCCTTTAAAATGGTACCAAGAATTTGCATACCCTTGCTTCAGTGCCTGAGCTACAGGCAGTTAGATTTGACTTTGTCATTTTAGGCGAAAATTTGAAAAAAAGGGGCCAATCCTTAAGATTATTTTTTTTAAATAGAAGCTCTCTTGGATCCTGTTGGTCAGAGACCTGACGCCCCGGTTCCAGCTGCCAGACTGTTGCAGAGAGAATAGTCCTTAGCTGGGGTGGCTGAAGTCATTATAAATGTCCTGTATGAATGGGAGCTCAACCCCAGTGATGGACTGGGTTGTCCGCACTACCCCTTGCTTTCGAGAGTGGGGAATTTACCATTCATTATAATCAGAGGGCTCGTATACCTACTATGCATACCAATCTCTCTTAGCAAAGAATTTAGGAGAGACTGACTGTATCCCTTCAAGTTTTTATAAGAAACATTAATGTGTTGGAAATTTCAAATTGTTTGCATAGTCAATCTATGCAAGGCACTGAGACACACACCAGACAGGCCACTAAGGGTATTTTCACAGTCCCCAAATCCACAACAAATACAAGGAAACCTACAGTATTATACAGAGCCATGAGTGCATGGAACTCCCGTCCATCTCATATAGCGCAAGTGAACAACAAACCTGGTTTAAAAGCAACAAATAAAGCAACACCTCACATTCACAATGCCACTCCCTCATGTGTCATACTCTTTGTGTGTATGTACTGACATGTATGTGTAATTGATAGATGCACACACACAAAAACACACACACCATGTTCATGTATTTAAATGTATGTTAACTGTAAAGTATTTTTGTCTGTAGTGTATTTTTTGTTATATGTCAGACCCCAGCAAGACTAGACGTCGACATTGACGTCGGTTAATGGGGGTCCTAATAAATCAAAATAGTTGATTACTTTTTGCAGTTCTAACTAGTTTTCCATATTGATTCAATGTCATCGTATAGGTTAAAATGAACATAGAATAAGCCAGTTTTTGTCCAGTGTGTTACTCCTTTAGATGCAGTCACCACAGCTAAAATACTATGTTGGCTGTCATTAAAATGACAATACAAACATCAGGCAGGTCCCTATGATCATGGAAGCTAATGTTTTATGCAGTAGGCCCTGTTTGTGTTTGAATGTTTTGTCGTGGTTATACAATTAGCAAAGCTATTTGCATTCATCACTGAAGGGGCATACATATTTGATGACATGATGAAATCAGGGACCTGAACTGTTGAATCAATCAGATGTGCTTTATTCGACACTTCTTTTAAAACATACACCAATACATTTCAATATAGAACACAATTCAATAGTAGAGAAGCAACTGTTAAACAGGATGTAAAACAAGTTAAAAGATTATTTACAAAAGTTAAAATAGTAATATATACAGTATTCTTTTGGGGGGGTGGGTTACAATTTTCCAAACCAAGCAAAACAGTCAGGAATAGCATTTCATTGTGAGAATGAGGTGATAGTAAAATCTCACAATTTGTCTCCCAAATTTCACTCAGATCAAAAGCTATAAAACGACAAGTAAATGTACATTTCACACACACATCAATCAACCCATTTACCCCCTGTAAAGTTACAAATGTCAAAACCTCTAAATAGCAATATGATTAAAGGCAATGGATAAATTCAAGACAACCTTTCCCCTACAGTGTAGGTATCCTTCTCTTTATCCCCAGATGCAGGGCCGTTTTCCAAGCCCTACGGAGAGAGAGGAGGTGCTGAGTAAAGCTAACCAACACACTGAAATAAAAAGTAAGAGGGGTCAGAATGCAACTAAAGAAATATGATCCTGAAGGATTTCCCCGAAGACAGGTGAGTAGTTCAGCATCAAGGTCAGCAGGATGATCTGGATGGAAAGGAAGGCTCTCTTCTTCATCAGTTTCCCTCCTTCCTCTGTTTCCTCCTTCCTCTGTTTCACTCTCTCTCCTTCCCTTGGACCGGGCCTACTCACCACCGTCAGTAAGAAGACAATGCAGAACATGTTGATAAACAGAACGGCGGTGAAGATATCGGCATTGAATTTGATGCCGCCACGGGTAGTGCCTTTTGACACAAGGAGGCAGAGTGTCAGCAACCATGCTATGATCACACACGCCACCCTGTGCCTTAGGAGTCTGTACTTGAGGAAGACTACAGGATGGACAACTGCCAGGTAACGCTCCCCCCAGATGCATCACTGGAAAAGTTAAACCTTATGGGATCAGGAGGATTTTGGTTCCTTCATTGCTGCATGTCCTCTGCTACTTTTGTCTCTGAATAACAGGAAGAGCTCCGTTCTAAGATAAAGAGGGAGAGAGAAAAACAAGAGGAGAGATAATTTGTGAATCTGAAGAAGTGGAAAACTTAGTGTTAAACAAGTTGTATCATCACAGGAATTAAGATGAAATACTCAGAGATAGACAATGTTATTACTATGAATTGATAGAAGTCACTGGGGGTTTTCAAGAAAAGGTAAGACAAAGATTTTCACTGTACCTGCTGTGGCTTCATCTTATCGGAGAAGAATGAGTGTCTAAACTTCTGTCCAGGGGTTAGGGTTTGGATTCTGCAATATGCTATGAAAATCGCTCCAAACAATGTATTGACTTGGAATTGACGTGCATCTGCCATTAAAATAGCCAATATTAAAGGGATAGTTCAGGATGTTCTTTTTCTACTTCCTGAGAGGGAGATGAACTCGTGGATATAATTTTTATATCTCTGAGTCCAATATGAAGGCATTTAGAGCTAGTTTGGCAATCCAATGCTAACTAGCTAAGCACAAATATGGGAAGTCATACAAATGATATCCACGAGTTCATCTGACTCTGGGAAAGTAGATAAAGGGCCTCATTACCAAAATCCTGAACTATCCATTTAACAGGGGAATTCATGTTTTTTTCCCAGTGTGGATGGAGCCTAGTGGCTTTCTAGGAGTGTGCAATGTCTGGGTTAGAATGTTGAGCAACGATGACAGTATTTGCCAAGTCTCATGCACTTTCAGTCCCCGTACAGTTGAACAAAATGTTTTATCTTAGGTTCCTTGTGACAGACAAGGAACCTAAATTCAATGGAAAACATTCCATGATAAACAAAACAATCATGGCTTAATGCTGATACTAAATGAATGGGCCTAATCCCAAACCTATCCACCCAATCGTATTATTAATTGTATCATTCATCAAACAAACCAACATTCACTATAAATGCTAAATTAATTGTCCTAATCCCCTATTTAGCCACTAATACTAACTGTATAAAACCAACATTCACTATAATTGCTAAACAAGTGATGTGGCTTTAGTTAACAACAACTCTAATGCTAACGTGCAGTATTTTACAAAATTATATTGCTACATGCCACCAAATGAAATAAAATAAAAATGATTTATCAAATAAAAAAGTACAATGTATTATACACCTATGCTTTGTCTATGAATGTTTGAACTACAGTTGCAGGCACTAAGAAGTTGGCTGCGCCTCGGTATTGGTAGAACAATTTTAATGAAATGTGTATTTAACACAACGTTCCACCATCATTTAGTAATTTAGTTTGTCACATAAACCTGTACTTTTAGTGCCCACAACTGTAAGTCTAACATGTCTCTGTCCCTATGCGGCATTGCAGCCTTCCCTCTCTGTAGAGATGCATCAGGGGTGAGACCAGGACACTGAAGATGTTAATGATTATTAACAAGGGGAAGACATTGCAGAAGTAGACAAGACTAGATAACAGAGCGGTCCAACCAACAACCACCGGGATGGAGCTTGCCAAGATGATCAGCAGGTTGGTTAAGATGATCCCAAAAGCTCTCATCTTATGTGGGTCTGTCGTCCCCTGTTTCTTCTGTCCCCCTCTGCCCCCCTCTACCTCTCCTGGACCAGGCTGCTTCAGCACACGCAGGATGAAGAAGCAGCAGAGAGAAATGATGGCCACCCCAAGGCAATAGACGCTATTGATCACATAACTTCCAGCTTCATCGTAACCCATTGCAGTGATAGGAGAACATGCAAATGTGAGAGTCAGCACCCAGACCACTGTTGAACACGCCATCCTGTACCTCCGGAGCCTGTACTTGAGGAAAGACACAGGTTGGGCCACCGCCAGGTAGCGCTCCACACAGATGCAGCTCTGGAGCAGAGGCCTGCAGCTCCAGGAGAGGTAATACAGGACATTAATATTATTCCGTAACATTACGTCCTTGGTGAGTAAGTAGGTGGTCACCTCAAGGAGACCCTCGACACAGAACACCAGCTCCACTGCAAACAGGTTAATAGGGAAGACCTGGGTGGGTTTGAGACCTCCAGAGAGACTTCTACTCAGAGAGATCCAGAGGCACCAGAACCAGAGCTGGCGACCCCAGTAGGAAGCACAGGGCCTGGACAGCATGGCAAAGCACTGGCACAACATAGCCCTGGTCCAAGCAAAACTCCCATCTCTCAAAGTAAGTGTGATTTCCTGAAGAGTCATTCATCCTTTTGGAACAAGAGATATGAGAGAGGGGAGATCACACGATTCATGAGTTTTTGATTCAATATATTGTTGGCAAAAAAACAATTTCAAATATTGATGCACACATACATACAAAAACTTTGCTATACGCAAGTCTACTCTTATGTCAGTCAAGACATTGTGAATTGTCTTAGAAATTCTGAATGAAAACATGAAGAGGAGACGTAAAACAATTAGCCTGAGATAACATACTCAATAAAGCTAAAATGTAAAATAACCTACCTTAGTTGTTTTGGTAACTCAGACCTTGCTTTGCGATATTCGTACTTCTCTCTCCAGGAGAACTCTGAGATGAGCCTGATGGTACAACACCTACATGATTGAGTTATTTTAGCCAAAGCTCTCTGTCCTGTGTTCTTCCTAAGTCACATGTTGTGTTATTTACATAAACTAGTTGAAGGGCATTGATTAATTGAGCACCATTGTATGACTAGTTTACAGCATGTCATTTTATTTGACTAGAAATCCTATATAAGCGTATCATGAACAAAACACAGATTAACAAAATGCATATGCTGCACACACACACACACACACACACACACACACACACACACACACACACACCTGCTCAGGGATTTGCATTCTGGCATTGTCGGAAATATAAACATCATCTCTCATATCACTCAGCACCTGTCTGTCCCAGCCACAGGTTAACCCAGTCACCTGCAAGGGCTGACTCTTTCACCTTACATAATCAAATCATATTGGCTTCAGACCTACACAGTATTAGTCTGTTGTTTCGATTCAGGATCTCTCCCTAATTGCATAGTGCATACAGTATAGGTCAGGATTCCCCAATAGTTGGCCCACGGGCAATGTTTTTAATTTGTCAATAAAATAAGTCTTTTTTTTATATAATTTTCGTTGTTAGACATAAAATAACCAGCAAATCAGCTCAAAAGTAATTTTGGTAAATCTGTTCCCAAGTATTCCCATGTATTATTAGAGAGGCATATTTGACCCTGTCCAGATCTAATCAAGGTTTGAAATTATTCGGTACATAACCGCAAACATTTTTGAGACATCTTTCTCTGCATCTTTCTCTGCATCAACCATTTAAAACTTCTTAGGCAGCGGCTCCCGAGGTGACGGTTTTGGAGAGTCTGGCGTGCCCAAAGTAAAATGCTTGCCACTCAGGCTCAGACAATAGGATATGCAAATAATTAGTACTATTGGATAGGAAACACTTTGAGGTTTCCAAAAGTGTTAACATAATGTCTGTGAGTGTAACAGAACTCATTTGGCAGGCAAAAACTAGAGAGAATTCCATCCGGAAATGTCATTCTGTTGGCTTATGGCTCAATTTGAGACAGTGCCTATTGAAAACTCTTTATATCAGGACACTGAATGTAGTACCTACTGTTTCCACTGGATGTCAGCAGTGTATATATAAAGTTTTATAGCAATCGGAACTAATGTGTTCAATAGATAGGGGTTTTGGTGAGAGGAGCTCTATTTCGGTTGCACGTTTTTGGGCGCACGTTTGGCTGAGCGGTCCACTTTATTTGACTTATATAACGTTTAGGTGACCATCCAAGTGAAAGATTATCACTTTTATTCATAAAAGATAAGCTAAGGATGCATTTTAATTGGTTTTTGTTTTGTTGAGGAAAAGTTTATAGGTTTAGTTGAACGCGTACTCTCTTCACGTTGGATTTTCTGAACACAAGGCGCCAACCAAACAGAGATTTATGGATATAATAAATGACTTTTTCTAACCAAATACCCATGGATTGTCTTCGTTGGACACTTAGGAAGCCCTCTGCAGAAGTTCTACAAAAGGTAAGGCACAGGTTTTCCCTGTGAAATGCATTTTCTATGGACCGCGCTGGCTAAAGATTTCATATTAATGGCAAATATTGAAGGTGCTACCCTCAAACAATCAAATGTGGTGCTTTCGCCGTAAAGCCTTTTTGAAATCTGACAACGCTGCGATATTGCCAAGAAGCAGAGCTTTTGATGAGTATGAAACACTTGTATATTGATGCATGTTTAATAATTCAACTTTCGGATTTTGCCTTGCATTTCACCTGGTAGTGTCGGGAGTGGGGCGCTAGCGCCCCAGCGCACCTTGCTGCTCCCTAAGAAGTTAAACTATTTGACGTAGTTGCACGCTATGGATTGCTACATGTTAGCTGTCCCCATAAGATAACCTGGCACACTCAGCCCTACGCCAACAAGACCAGTAGCTGTTATTTCCTGTAAAAACATCTGCATCAGCCAATTAGAAATGTTGACATAGTTGGACGTGATCAAATACTTGTTAATGAAATTGTCCATAACTGAAGTCAAAACTCACAATCTACCAATCAAAGATACTAAAACACAAGCAACACTTCAACTGGACAAAGGGCTGAAAGTGTTAAATGCGAATCCAAGGTGAGATATGTTTTTTTTCCTTTGAAATGTAGAATGACATTTATTGCGAAATAAAGTAGACATGTAGGCCACAGTTTAATACATAGACATGTAGGCTACAATATAATACATATACATGTAGGCTACAGTATAATACATAGACATGTAGGCTACAGTATAATACATAGACATGTAGGCTACCGTATAATACATAGACATGTTGGCTACAGTATAATACATAGACATGTAGGCTACAGTATAATACAGAGACATACAGGCTACAATATACAACATGACATGTTGGCTACAGTATAATACATAGACATGTAGGCTACAGTATAATACATAGACATGTAGGCTACAGTATAATACAAAGACATGTTGGCTACAGTATAATACATAGACATGTAGGCTATAGTATAATACATAGACATGTTGGCTACAGTATAATACATAGACATGTAGGCTACAGTATAATACATAGACATGTACGCTACAGTATAATACATAGACATGTTGGCTACAGTATAATACATAGGACATGTTGGCTACACTTACATGTGCAGTGCATAATTTGCATTATTATAATCGTTCACTTAGTCACATATGCATAATTTGAGCATCGAGGACCAGCATCTAACTGTTCCCTTAACAAAAAAAGCTTGACATGAAGGGGTTCTCGAACCCCCGAAGATTCATAGTTACCCGCCTTTAGTGGTGTGTGCCACCTGGCAGTGACGGCAATAGAAGTACAGCTATTTGACAAGCCCGTAAGGCTCTTCAACTCTTCAAGTAGCTAGCAAGTTAGTACAGATCGCTGGGATCAACCCACAAAGAGATGGGTGAGGCTAAAGCTTAAGAGGGTGTGAACGATGCTGAATGGGTTCTCTAGTAGTACCAAAACATTAAAATGCCGTTTTCTCAAAAGTGAGTTAACTAGTTGATCAACTTTTAAAGCAAAATGACTTTCCCAAAGTTCCTCAACTGTAATGTATTTTATACCATTTTGTAGCTCTGAGTCTCTACTTTTATCCAATGTAAAAAACACAATTTCAAATTGTTCCACATAAGACTGATAGGAGCCGGTCGTTAACATATGGGCTTTTTTAAAAACTGTATTTTATTACTTTTAACCTAAATTCAATGAGATGGTAACATTCTTGTTGATTTCACGTTGAATTCACATTAGTAAAGAAAAAAACTGAATGTAAATCAAGACGTTGAACTAACATGTGCCCAGCTGATTGTTGCAAGTACGCACCAATTTTACATGTAGAATAGGGTGAACATTTTGGCAGTCAGACGTCTACATCGGGTGGTCCCTAAAAAATCAGCAGATGAGTGCCCATAGAAATATAATATCTAGAATAGTCATTCCCAATCAGCTCAATGTTCTGTGCCGGGTGGACCGGAGGCCATCTTGAGTGTACTCATTTCTATTTCTATGGTTGTGCCACCTCTCCCTCACTGGCCCTTGAGGCAGCAGGGTCATTTCCCACTCCTGTGGAGGCAGATATGGGGGCTGCACCAACCCACAGAACACCAGGAGTAACATGTTGAGGGCATGGAAAAGGCAGAACACTTTGGCCGTGACGGAGTCGTTCACCAGGTAAATGATCGCTGTGGGAATGTTGTTGATCAACATCATGGTCATGACGACAGAGACGATGGGGAATGTTCTCTTCTTCATGGCATTCATCCCTTCTTTCTCCCTCTTCCTCTTCTCTGGGCGCTTCAGGAGAGGTTGGAGAGGCTGCAGACTAGATCAACCAATAGGAAGAGCAGAATGTAGGTGATGAAGCAGTGGATGGGGAACTGAAGTGCGTATAGGGAAACAGACGTCCCTGTGAACATCAGATTGATGCCCCGGCCGCCCACCCCACCCTGTATTAGAAGCCTCCTCCCTAAGTTTGTTTTATTCACTGCTTTAGCCCACTCTGTCAACCCGGATGTCGTAGCCGTGTCTGAATCCTGGCTTAGGAAGACCACCAAAAACCCTGAAATTTCCATCCCTAATTACAACATTTTCAGACAAGATAGAACGGCCAAAGGGGGCGGTGTTGCAATCTACTGCAGAGATAGCCTGCAGAGTTCTGTCTACCTATACAGGTCTGTACCCAAACAATTTTAAATTTTACTTTTAAAAATCCACCTTTCTAGAAACAAGTCTCTCACCGTTGCCGCTTGCTATAGACCACCCTCTGCCCCAAGCTGTGCTCTGGACACCATATGTGAACTGATTGTCCCCCATCTATCTTCCGAGCTCGTGCTGCTAGGTGACCTAAACTGGGACATGCTTAACACCCAGGCCATCCTACAATCTAAGCTTGATGCCCTCAACCTCACACAAATCATCAATGAACGTACTAGGTACAACCCCAAAGCCGTAAACACGGGCACCCTCATAGATATCATCCTAACTAACTTGCCCTCTAAATACACCTCTGCTGTTTCCAACCAAGATCTCAGCGATCCCTGCATCATCGCCTGCATCTGGAATGGGTCTGCGTTCAAACGACCTCCCCTCATTACTGTCAAACGTTCCCTAAAACACTTCAGCGAGCAGGCCTTTCTAATCGACCTGGCCCGGGTATCCTGGAAGGATATTGACCTCATCCCGTCAGTAGAGGATGCCTGGTTATTCTTTAAAAGTGCCTTCCTCACCACCCAGGCTGACTACACCGCTCGCATCGCATGCGCGAGTGTTGTGAAATACATTTAGAAATCTATATTATTATATTATTGCACCCACACTGCTCGCGCGCACCAACAAGCATCTGCGTTGCCAAGGGCTAAAATAGAAGTCAGTTCTGTTTGTGACGCAGATCGTGCTGCAAGTCCTGCCTCTCCCATCTCGTCATTGGTTTATAGAAGCAGGTACCCACGTGCCATCTCCTCATTGGTTATACCCACGTGGGTGACTGAAAGACGAACGAGGTTGGTGGCGGTAATGAACCTAATTTATGAGAGTTGCCAATTGCAATATAAAGTCTAGAGAAGAAAAAGCCTGGAAGGAGGAGAGATGACTAGAAACTATTCGGTTGACCGTTTTATGTGTGGATTAATTGGCGGAGTAGAGGACCTTGTGCATTTCAGGTAAAATAACAACTCAATGTTTATATCCCAGGACAAAATAGCTAGCAACAGCAAGCTAGCTAAATAGGACAAATTAGCTAGCAAGTGCAAGCTAGCTAGCTAAATTGCCATAAATGTTTAATGCTTTTGGACCTGTCCCCAAATTAACCCTTTCACACGTACCTTCTCATAGCTGTGATCGTTCTACAGTGGTCCCTCAAGTGTACGATCTTATCCTTGTGATTAGAACGTTCGTTTAGAATGTTTATTTAAAACGCCAGTTTCGAATGACAACAATCAACAATTGAGCTGGCCACACTTTTTTCAGAAACTATTTACACAAACACAGTCCTTACAAAGTTATGTCCAGAATGTGAGCAGTTTATTTTTGGATTCAACGTTCACAGAAGTAGCTACAGCATAACACAATCACCCTAATCGGAAAAATGTAGGCTACATTTGTCCTCGCGCTAACTGAGGAAAGATTGACGCAACACAATTGGTCATATTTTCTAACTCTCGGCTGACATAAACTACAATATGAATTAGTTAATAGGAATTACTGTGTATAATTAATCACATCACAGGTGAGTTCACCATTGACCGAAATAATTAGGTAAAACACTTTCTAGATGTCGAAAGTAAACGAGTTTCAGCGCGCAGCCATGCTTTTTCCTCACAGAAACCAAAGATAATAAGAGAAGACAA
>QNTS01000787.1:159908-187611 GCA_003317085.1 Hucho hucho | reverse complement strand
AAAGAGAGAGAGAGAGAGAGAGAGAGAAAGGGTGGGAGGGAGCGACAGAGACAGTGACAGAGAGGGAGGGAGGGAGGGAGGGAGGGAGGGAGGGAGGGAGGGAGGGACAGCAGAGAAAGGGAGGGGGAGAGGAGGATTGTTATACAAGCAAAAAGATCATACAAAGTATTTATCTCACTATAATAGCAGTCTTTATTCATCATATATACACATATAGAATAATTCTGTAACCACTGCAATAAGGTGTTAGGTATTACTGTGGTAAAGTCTTATTTTTTTACCCTGGGTGAAAAATTTAGTTAAAACGCTGAGTAAGGTCAATTAGATGTACAGCCTTGGTAGAATCAACATGAAGCACACAAAAAACCTGAGGAAGCTGAACTAAGAAAGATCAAATCTTACAATCCTTTGTAGATAATATATGCACTAGAGATTATCCCTTTGTCAATAAGACGAAATATCAACATGTGTCCATATATTTGCATTAATTGCCAATATTCAGATTAAAAAAAATATATAATTTTCTCCATCTTGTGTTTTTTTTCACAAGCTACATCAATTTTCATCAATTTACATTTTAATTCTAAACATTTAAAAAAAAATTATAAATAAAAATGAAACCTATTTAACTCACCTGTATCCTATTGATGAGGTATCTCTGTTCTCTGAGGTGTGGTGTGTTGTGTCTGTCACAGGTGCTGGACCTGATAACCTGATGCTAAATATCCATATTCTGCCCTGCCCCACCTGAGTGTCGTGTCATCTCAACCTGGTGATGTAGACCACGCAGCATCCAACATAGCACCCTATTCCCTATAAAGTGCACTACCTTTGACGAGAGCCCTATGGGATAAAAGTTAGTGCACTATATTGTATATGGTATGGAGTGCCATTGTAGACATAGAGCAGAGCACAGACAAAAGTGGTGTCAGATTGTAGGCAAATAAGTTCAACAACAATCAGCTGGCATGCAATTTCCACTCACTGCTGCTCACGACAAACTTCCTTCCCTCTTGTCACAAGGAGAGGTATGACTGATTTAAGATGAAATGGTCCTCTCTGTTATGATCAACCCTGTTACTTTCATTGTACACTTTTATAGTCATGTTTCTTAGTTTAACCTCTGGAGATGGAAAAGCGTTTATAATTTTTTTTTATGTTGACCATGTTTTTAAAATAATTTTTACAAAATGACACTATGCAAAAGGCAATCTGTTCATGGAACGACTCAGTCACCACTTCCTCAGAGACCCCTGATACAGGACCAAGTTCCAGCCCTATGCATAAAACCCACATATCACAATGATGGAGAAAGAAATGGATAGTGACAAAACAACACAACCTGATTAAGGACATTTTACAAAACATAATTACAATCATGGAGAGGTAGTTCACCATCATAGACACCAGGAAATTTAAATTAACTTAAACACCCTCATATTCGTGTAAATTGTCCCCTCCCTCTCCCTGTCCCCTTTCCTTGGTCAGGGACATTTCAGAGCCCTGAGATCTGAGGCAGCAGAATGACATCACAAACATCAGCATGAGGTAGTCAACCAAGAAAGTCTAGCAGAATGTTCAAGCAGATTTTCCTCCCTTCCTTGCTCCCTCCTCCTTTCCTCTTACAAGACACCCCTACCAAGACACCTGAGCTGCTCTGGTCTGTAAACTGATGCTGCCAATGACCTCACCTGAAAGAACACACCTGACATGCAAATGTTTTCCACTGGTTATGACAACACCAAGTCATGTTTAGTATAGTTGAAGAGAATATGCTCTGCTGTGTAGAATGTGTTGTGGATGGATAGAAACATGATTATTTTATTTTTTAGTATAATTATTCATTACTAAACCATGCTATATCACGCTTGATATTTGAGCTGACATGTGCAGTGTTTAACTTGGATGCCATCTCTGTGAGTGTGGTATCTTCGTCTTTAAACTGTGCACTGTCAACAATGACTATCGGCTTTTTGCGGAACTAAAACAAAATGTCCTGAATGTAAAAGAGCATTATTCATGCTTTTTTAAAATAAAGATCCTGTTCTGGAACAGCATAGATCTGTTTCATTCCCGGTTTGGATTCAGTTCTTCGAAGAATTTCTTATTTTTCAGTTCTGTTCTTTGAACTAGTTCCAACCCCAGCTTTTTTGGCCACTAATTACATTGAAAATACATTCAAACATCACGAAATGGAAACAATAAAAATGTCAGTTCACAAATTATTATGGAAAAGCATAGAGCATACATACAGTGCCTTCGGAAAGTATTCAGACCCATTGACTTTTTCCACATTTTGTTATGTGACAGGCTTATTTTAAAATGTGTTAAATAAAACAATTTCTTCAGCAATCTACACACAATACCCCATAATGACAAAGCAAAAACAGGTTTTGAAAAATTTTAGCAAATGTACCCTTTACTATTAGACTTGAAATTGAGGTCAGGTGCATCATGATTGCATTGATCATCCATGAGAAGTTTCTACAACTTGATTGGAGTCCATCTGTGGTAAATAAAATTGATTGTGCATGATTTGGAAAGGCACACCCCTGTCTATATAAGGTCCCACAGTTTACAGTGCATGTCAGGGAAAAAACCAAGCCATGAGATTGAATGAATTGTCTGTAGAGCTCAAGGCACAGATCTGGGGACCAAAAATATTCTGCAGCATTGAAGGTCCCCAAGAACACAGTTGCCTCAATCATTCTTAAATGGAAGAAGATTGGAACCACCAAGAACTGTCCTATACCTAGCCGCCCTGCCAAACTCAGCAATCGGGGGAGAAGGGCCTTGGTCAGGGAGGTGAACAATAACCCGATGGTCACTATGACAACAGAGCCTCAAACTTCCTCTGTGGATATCTCAATGTCCTTGAGTGGCCCAGCCAGAGCCCGGACTTGAACCCGATTGAACATCTCTGGAGAAGCCTGAAAATAGCTGTGCAGCAACGCTCCCCATCCAACCTGACGGAGCTTGAGAGGAGAATGGGAGAAATTCCCAAAATACAGTTGTGCCAAGCTTGTAACGTCATACCCAAGAACACTGTGATTCAACAAAGTAACACAACGGTGATTCAACAAAGTACTGAGTAAATGGTTTGAATACTTATGTAAATTTGTTTCTCTCTGTAAGAAATTTGCAAACATTTCTAAAAAACTATTTTTGCTTTGTCATTATGGGGTATTGTGCATAGATTGATGAGGAACAAAAATAATTTAATCAGTTTTAGATTAAGGCTGTAACGTAACAAAATGTTGACAAAGTCAATTGCACTGTATAATGACATACGCTACATTTTTAAGGTACAAATGGGTTGAAGAGATTTTACTTTTTCTCTTAGAGACCTCTAGAACAGGGCAGCTTGCCATCCTTTTGGAGATACATGGATGCACAAACCCAGAAATGACACAAATGGCAATTGGCCATTCCTAAAAAAAACTCCATATACGGAATGTAACTTTGAGTCAGTGCCATCACTGCCACTGGAAGTTGAGACACCGCAGCATTCAACAAGATAATCAAATCTTAAAGGCCTTCATCTTAATGCTGTTTGTCCCCTCCCTGTCCCCATCCCCTGGCCCTGGACGTTTCAGAGCCCAGAGAACAGAGAGGCAGCAGAATGACTTCAGCAAAAAAAATTATCATTGTCTGGATAAGAGAGAGTAGATGAAAGCTGGTGAAAACAACTCAAACAAACATAGACAGCAAGACCCAAGAACCATCAGCCAGACAACAATACAACACCCCACCCTGTATCTCAGGGTTCAGGAAGACCACAGGGTGGACCACCGCCAGGTAGCGCTCTACACAGATACAGCACTGGAACAGGGACCAGCCAATGAAAGTTAACCCAAAGGAAAAATTAGCAGCTTTGTGGACAAAATCAGACTGGACATAGAGGTCAGCCATGCCAAATGCATTAAAGAGGCAGAAGAGGATCTCAGACACGGTCAGGTTGAGAGCGAATAACTCTGAGGCCATTGTTCCTCCAGCTCCGGTTAGTATTATCCACAGGATGTAGACATTGCTGGAGAGAACCAGGATGATGTTGATTGAAAAGACACAAGTAAGAATGGGGATAAAATTTGCCACATAGACACTTTGTAAAAGTGGCTCAATATGGGAGAGGAGGAAGGTTGGCCGTGTCATTGACTTAAATCAATGACAAATGTAACTGTAATGTATTAAAGTTCTTGAAATCCGAAAGTAAAGAGCCAAAGAAAGAGAAGACAAAAGAGTGAGAGAGAGATAGAGAGAGAGAGAGATAAACAGAAAGAGAGACAGAGACAAACAGAAATATAGAGAGAGACAAACAGAAAGAGAGAGAGAGAGACATAAACAGAGAGAGAAATAAACAGAAAGATAGAGAGAGGGAGAGAGAGACAGAGAGAGAGGGGGAGGATTGTTATACAAGCAACATGATCATACCAAAGTATTTCTCTCTCTATACTTTTTGTTTACCAATCTTACATAGAGTTGAAGTCGGAAGTTAACAAGACATTGGCAAGTCGGTTAGGACATCTACTTTGTGCATGACACAAGTAATTTGTTCACAGACAGATTATTTCACTTATAATTCACTGTATCACAATTCCAGTGGGTTAGATGTTTACATAAACTAAGTTGACTGTGCTTTTAAACAACTTGGAAAATTCCAGAAAATTATGTCATGGCTTCAGAAGCTTCTGATAGGCTAATTGACATAATTTGAGTCAATTGGCGGTGTACCTGTGGATGTATTTCAAGGCCTACCTTCAAACTCAGTGCCTCTTTGCTTGACATCACATGAAAATCAAAAGAAATCAGCCAAGACCTCAGAAAAAAAATCCTAGAACAACAGCAAAGGACCTTGTGAAGATGCTGCATGAAACAGGCACAAAGTATCTATATCCACAGTAAAACGAGTCCTATATCGACATAACCTGAAAGGCCGCTCGGCAAGGAAGAAGCCACTGCTCCAAAACCACCATAAAAAAGCCAGGCTACGGTTTGCAACTGCACATAGGGACAAAGATCGTACTTTTTGGAGAAATGTCCTCTGGTCTGATGAAACAACAATAGAACTTTTTGGCCATAATGACCATCGTTATGTTTGAAGGAAAAAGGGGGAGGCTTGCAAGACGAAGAACACCATCCCAACCGTGAAGCACGGGGGTGGCAACATCATGTTGTGGGGGTGCTTTGCTGCAGGAGGGACTGGTGCACTTCACAAAATCGATGGCATCATGAGGAAGGAAAATTTTATGGATATATTGAAGCAACATCTCAAGACATCAGTCAGGAAGTTAAAGCTTGGTTGCACATGGGTCTTCCAAATGGACAATGACCCCGAGCACACTTTCAAAGTTGTGGCAAAATAGCTTAAGGACAGCAAAGTCAATGTTTTGGAGGGACCATCATAAAGCCCTGACCTCAATCCCCAAAAAATTTGCGGGCAGAACTGATTCACCCAACCTTTTGTGGGAAGCTTGTGGAATGCTACCTGAAACTTTTGACCCAAGTTTATCAAGTTAAAGACAATGATACCAAATACTAATTGAGTGTATGTAAACTTCTGACCCACTGGGAATGTGATGAAATAAATAAAAGCTGAAATAAGTCATTCTCTCTACAATTATTCTGACATTTCACATTCTTAAATTAACGTGGTGATCCTAACTGACCTAAGACAGGGAATTATTACAAGGTTAAATGTTAGGAATTGTGAATGACTGAGCTTAAATGTATTCGGCTAAGGTGCATGTACATTTCTGACTTCAACTGTATGTACATGTAATCATTCTATAGCACAGCAATAGAGTTTTAGGTGTTACTCTGGTGAAAAAAAATATATAAATACTGACTACCGTAGGTGCGCAGCTAGATTTTCAGTCATGCTACAATCACAATTAAGCATTCAACATACCTGCTGAATCTAAATTAAGAAAGATAATATCTTACAATTCTATGTATGTTGTATACTACATTATCAAAAGTATGTGGACACCTGCTTGTCGAAAATCTCATTCCAGATAATGGGCATTAATATGGAGTTTGTCCCACCTTAGCTTCAAATCAAGCGTGTACTCTTCTGTTAAGGCTTTCCACTAGATTTTGGAGCATTGCTGCAGGGACTTGCTTCTATTCAGCCACAGGAGTATTAGTGAGGTCTGATACTGATGTTGGGCGATTAGGCCTGGCTCACAGTCGGTGCTCCAATTCATCCCAAAGGTGTTTGATGGGGCTGTGCAGGCCAGTTAAGTTTTTCCACACTGATCTCGACAAACCATTTCTGTATGGACCTTGCTTTGTGCACGGGGGCATTGCAATGCTGAAACAGGAAAGGGATTTCCCCAAACTGTTGCCACAAGTTGGAATCGCCTAGAATGTCACATTTCCCTTCACTGGATCTAAGGGGCCTACCCCGAACCATAAACAACTTTGCATTGGGGCAGGTAGTGTTCTCCTGTCATCTGTCAAACTCAAATTGATCGTTCAGACTGCCAAATGGTGAAGCGTTTTTCATCACTCCAGAGAACGCATTTCCACTGCTCCAGAGTCCAATGGCGGCGAGCATTACACAACTCCAGCCAACATTTGTCATTGCGCATGGTGATCTTAGGCTTGTGTGCAGCTGCACGGTCATAGAAACCCATTTCATGAAGCTCCCGACTAACAGTTATTGTGGTGACGTTGCTTCCAGAAGCAGTTTGGAACTCAGCAGCGAGTTTTGCAACCGAGGGCAGACGATCAGACGATCAGCACTGGGCGGTCCCATTCTGTGAACTTGTGTGGCTTACCATTTTGTGGCTGAGCCGTTGTTGCTCCTAGACATTTCCACTTCACAATGACAGTACTTACAGCTGTCCGGGGCAGATCTAGCAGGGCAGAAATTTTACAAGCTGACTTGTTGGAAAGGTAGTATCATATGACGGTGCCACATTGAAAGTCACTGAGCTCTTCAGTAAGGCCATTTTATTGGCAATGTTTTACTGTGGAGATTGCATGGCTTTGTGCTCGATTTGTGCCCCACAGCATGATGCTGCCACCACCGTGCTTCACCGTAGGGAGGGTGACAGGTTTCCTCATGACGTGACGCTTGGCATTCAGGCCAAAGAGTTAAATATTGGTTTCATCAAAACAGAGAATATTGTTTCTCATGGTCTGAGAGTCCATTAGGTGCCTTTTAGCAAACTCCAAGCAGGTGGTCATGTGTATTTTACTGAGGAGTGGCTTCCGTCTGGCCACTCTACCATAAAGGCATGATTGTTGTCCTTCTGGAATGTTCTCCAAGCAAAAAATCTGAAGGGGTGTCCCCATACATTTGTATATATAGTATATATGTACACAAGATGATCACTTTGTAAACATGACAAGCTATCAAAATGTGCCCATAAATCTGAATAAATTGCCAAAATTCAAACAAAAAATAATTGTTTTACATCTAATGTATTTGGTCATCAATCTATATAAAATGGGGTTTAAGTTAAAATGTTTTTAAACATGATTATTTTTTGTAAAAAAGATAGGTTAAGCTAACCTGTATAGATGCAGCATCCCTCTCCCCTGGGATGTGGTGTGGTTGTGTCAGTCACTGGTGCTGGACTAATACTGTATATACAAATCTCTGCCTGACCCTGCCCTGCTCTGCCACACCTGAGTGACACGTCAACCTGGTGATTTAGACAATACTGCATCCAAAACGGCACCCTATTCACTATGGGCCCTAGTCAAAAGTAGTGCACTATATAGGGTATAGGGTGCCATTTCAGAAGTCAACCAGAGCAGCAACAAGAGGAGTGTCAGTTTGTAGGCAAATTAGATACACTCTCGGTTTAAACCAGGGATATGACTTGGTCAGCCAAAACCCTCTTAAAAACCAAAAAATAATATATATATTTTTTTAAGATGCATTATATTTCACTCCAATTAACAAACTAACAGTTAAAACATTTTTGTTTTGATAAAGAGTAATCAAGGGAAATCATTGGGGTAACAAACTACTGTGAAACAAAATTAGGAATCTGGTTTTTCTTTCTAACTTGAAGTTAATTGCACTTACCTGGTGTCCCAGGTCTGAACTAGTCCCATATTAGAAGGAGAGGGTGAAAAGCCAAAAGTGTTTCGGCCCTCCAGGACCGACACTGAACAGCCCTGATCTAGAATGCCTTGGTGGGAGTATTGTAAAGTTGCTCCTAAACGCTGATCTTGGGTCAGTTTAGAATTATCTCCAAAAATTGGTTAAGGTTAAGATAGGGGGAGTGGACACTTCACCCGGAGCCCTGGGGTGCCAGATGGGCGGGTTCGTAATTGTGGAACTATTCTACCAGTTCCACCGACCAGGCAAGCCAAAGTATTTGAGATCTTTTCAAAAAAGGGTTTGATCCCAAGTCTGCTTCTCAGATTTCCTGATCTAAGTTCCTATCTATGAAGAGAATGAAAAGTTTTAAATTAAACCTCATAAACCTCTGATACAGGGCAGTTTCCTAGCCCTGTGGAGGTAGAGGGGCTGCACCAACCCACAGGCACAACTGAAGGACATGGTAACACTGTCGATGAAACAGTCCACATAATCCTCTACGTTTCCAAACAGGAAGTACATAATGACTAACAGGAGCTGGTCGATCAGCATTGTCAGGAGAACCACAGAGACTACAAAGAAGGCTTTTCTCTTCATGGGGCACATCCCTCTGCTGAGTCCGCTCTCCTCCTCCTCTTTCTCTTTCTCTTCCTCTTCCTTCTCCTCGCTCCAACTCTCCCTGCCCCCGCCCTGTACCTCAGGGGTTTGTACTTCAGGAAGACCACAGGGTGGACCACCGCCATATATCACTCAAAACATACACAGCAGTGGAACATGGGGCAGTTGCAGCAGACAATGTCATTAGGCAAGACGATGGTTTCAACATACTGTTGAAGTCAAATGATGAAGAGTTGGACAGTGGTTACAACCGGAACCCACAAGGAGAAGACTAGCTCAGCGGTGGCCATGTTGAAAAGGAAGATCTCAGAGGCCAAGGCGTTGCCAATAGTGATCAGCCACAGGACGTAGCCGAAGATGGGTACGCCAAGCACAAAGTAAACCATGCTGACGGGAAGGTTACTGGCACGTAAATCAGTATCCAGAGGACTGGGAGGAGGCATTTCCACCTGTTTTGTTCATATCTTCAGAGGAAGGACTGGAGAGAATGAAAGATTAGTTTTATTTCAGTGTACATGGCAGCTAAATGCTGAAAATGTTTACATGAGGAAATGCATGTAAATAGTTAGCTAATAAAGACATGTTGAAGTCATGGAAGGAATCGGATGGATCAGCGATGAAGATGTAGTGAGATAACAGGTGAGAATTCTAAATCTGCATACTCAAAGACAGGTTAAAATCTCACCTTTTTGATAGAAAGAGTTATAAATTGCTGAGGTTAGTCACCTTTAAGGACACAATTTAAAGTAAACAGTACAAATATGATAACAACATAAAAATATTAAATATTTCTACGAAACTATATGAACAAGGCTTGAAATGATTTATATGCTTTCTAAATATAGTTTAATCCAATTGTAAAATGACTATCACATTTTACCTTCCTTAAAACTGTAAAAAACATATTTGTACGTTTAGTGTTAGAGAAATGTGCCTATTTCCTGAAGGCTTATCTGGATGAAAAAGTCTGTCCCCAACACTTTGAATGTCACATAGAGCTCTACTGTGGCTTCTTTAAATCGTGAGGAAACCCCCTTTCATCTTGTATTAATCTTGTCCATCTATGACATTATTACATTTTTAATTTAATTTGACTCATTTAACAGACGCTCTTACTCAGAGCGAGTTACAGTTAGTGCATTCATCTTAAAATAGCTAGCCACCACATATCACAGGCATGGTGAGGACATTTTTCCTCAGTAAAGTTGCCATCGGCAGAGTCAGAGCAGGGGGGACTGAGGTGAGGAGGGGGATTATTTAATCCATTAAAGCAGATGTCCACGCTCCCGTGAAAATTGAAATAGCATAATAACAATTCCTCATCAAAATCCATCAGTTTAAGCTTGTGATATCTATTTGCGTCTCAATCCACCGCATCCACCAATGTCACACTTCTGCATCTATGGTGAAAGGTGACAGGGCTAAGAGGACAAGGACATTAGAGTGTCTAGGCTCACAAGTCCTCAACTGGCAGCTGCATTAAATAGTACTTGCAAAACAACAGTCTCAACATCAACAGTGAAGAGGCGAATCCGGGAGGCTGACCTTCAAGGAGAACAACCACCCGAGCCATTGCCTGTTCACCCCTCTATCATCCAGAAGGCGAGGTCAGTACAGGTGCATTTTTTTAATTAATTATTTATTTATTTCACCTTTATTTAACCAGGTAGGCCAGTTGAGAACAAGTTCTCATTTACAACTGCGACCTGGCCAAGATAAAGCAAAGCAGTGCGACAAAAACAACGACACAGAGTTACACATGGGATAAACAAACGTGCAGTCAATAACACAATAGAAAAATCTGTATAAAGTGTGTGCAAATGAAGTAAGGAGGTAAGGCAATAAATAGGGCAATAGTGGCGAAGTAATTACATTTTAGCAATTTACACTGCAGTGATATATGTGCAGATGAGGATGTGCAAGTAGAAATACTGGTATGCAAAATAGCATAAAAACAAAAAACAAATATGGGAATGAGGTAAGTAGTTGGTTGGATGGGCTATTTACAGATGGGCTGTGTACAGCTACAGTGAGGGAAAAAAGTATTTGATCCCCTGCTGATTTTGTACGTTTGCCCACTGACAAGGAAATGATCAGTCTATAATTTTAATGGTAGGTTTATTTGAACAGTGAGAGACAGAATAACAACAAAAAAATCCAGAAAAACGCATGTGAAAAATGTTATAAAAAGATTTGCATTTTAATGAGGGAAATAAGTATTTGACCCCCTCTCAATCAGAAAGATTTCTGGCTCCCAGGTGTCTTTTATACAGGTAACGAGCTGAGATTAGGAGCACACTCTTAAAGGGAGTGCTCCTAATCTCAGTTTCTTACCTGTATAAAAGACACCTGTCCACAGAAGCAATCAATCAATCAGATTCCAAACTCTCCACCATGGCCAAGACCAAAGAGCTCTCAAAGGATGTCACAAGGTTGTAGACCTACACAAGGCTGGAATGGGCTACAAGACCATCGCCAAGCAGCTTGGTGAGAAGGTGACAACAGTTGGTGCGATTATTCGCAAATGGAAGAAACACAAAAGAACTGTCAATCTCCCTCGGCCTGGGCCTCCATGCAAGATCTCACCTCGTGGAGTTGCAATGATCATGAGAATGGTGAGGAATCAGCCCAGAACTACACTGGAGGATCTTGTCAATGATCTCAAGGCAGCTGGGACCATAGTCACCAAGAAAACAATTGGTAACACACTACGCCGTGAANGACCCCAAGAACACCATCCCCACTGTCAAACATGGAGGTGGAAACATTATGCTTTGGGGGTGTTTTTCTGCTATGGGCACAGGACAACTTCACCGCATCCAAGGGACGATGGACGGGGCCATGTACCGTCAAATCTTGGGTGAGAACCTTCCCTCAGCCAGGGCATTGAAAATGGGTCGTGGATGGGTATTCCAGCATGACAATGACCCAAAACACACGGTCAAGGCAACAAAGGTGTGGCTCAAGAAGAAGCACATTAAGGTCCTGGAGTGGCCTAGCCAGTCTCCAGACCTTAATCCTATAGAAAATCTGTGGAGAGAGCTGAAGGTTCGAGTTGCCAAACGTCAGCCTCGAAACCTTAATGACTTGGAGAAGATCTGCAAAGAGGAGTGGGACAAAATTCCTCCTGAGATGTGTGCAAACCTGGTGGCCAACTACAAGAAACGTCTGACCTCTGTGATTGCCAACAAGGGTTTTGCCACCAAGTACTAAGTCATGTTTTGCAGAGGGGTCAAATACTTATTTCCCTCACTGTATAGCGATCAGTAAGCTGCTCTGACAGCTGACGCTTAACGTTGCAACTCATTCCAGTCATTGGCTGCAGAGAACTGGAAGGAATGGCGACGTGTTGTCTTTGGGGATGACCAGTGAAATATACCTGCTGGAGCGTGTGCTTCGGGTGGGTATTGCTATGGTGACCAGTGAGCTGAGATAAGGTGGAGCTTTACCTAGCAAAGACTTTTTGCTGACCTGGAGCCAGTGGGTTTGGCTACGGATATGTAGAGAGGACCAGACAGCGAGAGCATACAGGTCGCAATGGTGAGTAGTATATGGGGCTTTGGTGACAAAACGGATGGCATTGTGGTTGACTGCATCCAATTTGCTGAGTACAGTGTTGGAGGTTAATTTGTAAATGACATCGCCGAAGTCAAGGATCGGTAGGATAGTCAGTTTTACGAGGGTAGGTTTGGCAGCATGAGTGAAGTATGCTTTGTTGTGAGATTTAACTTTGAAATGGAGATGCTTCATGTGAGTCTGGAAGGAGAGTTTACAGTCTAGCCAGACACCTAGGTATTTATAGTTGTCCACATATTCTAAGTCAGAACAGTGCAGAGTAGTGATGCTAGACGGGCGGGCGGATGCGGGCAGTATGTATTTCGTTTTATTAGCATTTAAGAGCAGTTGGAGGCCACGAAAGGAGTGTTGTATGGGGCGTTGAGGTTAATTTGGAAGTTTGTTAACAGTGTCCATAAAAGCTGGTACAGAGAAACTGAAAAACAGCTTCTATCTCAAGGCCATCAGACTGTTAAAAAGTCATCAATAGCACATAGAGGCTTCTGCTAGTATACATAGACATGAAATCACTGGCCACTTTAATAATATCTTTCATTACATATCTCATATGTATATACTGCAGTCCATACTATTCTATTGTATCTTAGTCTGTGCCGCTCTGACGTTGCTCAACCATATATTTATATATTCTTAATTACATTCCTTTACTTAGATTTGTGTGTATTGGGTATATGTTGTGAAATTGTTAGATATTACTGCACTGTCGGAACTAGAAACACATGCATTTCGCTACATTTGCAATAACATCTGCTATACACGTGTATGTGACCAATACAATTTGATTTGAACCTCATTCAAAACATTTTCAATTTGGTGTGTCCTGAACATAAGTCAGGTCTATTAGTCCCAGCTTGAACACCTGTGAGTCACAAACAGGTGCAGCAGGTCATTACACCTATGCAAATGACAAGACCTAATGGCCATAAGCAGTCTATGATTGATTGAGGGGGGTTTGTAAAGCCTTGTTAACACTACAGACCTTAATAACCAAATCAGTTTTTTTTTTCAAATCTGTTTTGGAATACTGACTGTCCAAACAGCAAGTTAAAAGTGACCAAATTGGATTTCTGTCATTTGCTGACATTTCTAGGCTAATTGTCTTAGTAACCACAACTGTTTGTGCAGTTTCCTATCAGATTGGTGCACTGTTTCCTATCACTCAGAAGTTATGTATCAAGCTAAGGTGATAACAATTCCTGTCATGGATGTTTCCCAGTTGCTTTGAATGTTCAAAACCATAGTGTAAGAACACTTTTAAAGCATCAAAGGATAAGATGATCCATCTTTCAAAACAAGTAATCTTTGGCTAGCCACAGCAGTCAACTAGTTAGCTATGTAGCTGTTCAGCTTTGTAGCAAATTCACTAATTTGTTTGTAAACAGTTACCAAGCTAGTTTTGCTAGCACAGACTGGAATATGTTCCGCGATTCCTCCAATGGCATTGAGGAATACACCACCACAGTCATTGGCTTCACCAATAAGTGCATCCCAACCAGAAGCCATGGATTACAGGCAACATCCGCATCGAGCTAAAGGTTAAAGCTGCCACTTTCAAGGAGCGGGAGATGGTTCCGGATGCTAATAAGAAATCCTACTATGCCCTCGGATGAACCCTCAAACAAGAAAAGTGTCAATACATGATTAAGACTGAACCGTACTACACCGGCTCTGACACTCGTCGGATGTGGCAGGGCTTAAAAACTATTGCGGACTACAAAGGGAAGCCCAGATGCGAGCAGCCCAATTATGCGAGCCTACCAGATGAGCTAAATGCCTTTTATGCTCGCTTCGAGGCAAGCAAACCCTTTAAACAGGTCAACATTCACAAAATGTTTCCTAAATGTTTCAAACAGACCACCATAGTCCCTGTGCCCAAGGAAGCGAAGGTAACCTGCCTAAATGATTACTGTCCGAGGAATTCACGTCGGTAGCCACGAAGTGCTTTGAAAGTCTGGTCATGGCTCACATCAACAGCATCCTCCTGGACACCCTTGTCCCACTCCAATTCGCATACCGCCCCAACAGATCCACAGATGATGCAATCTCAGTTGCACTTCACACCTGGACAAAATGAATGTGAGAACCTATGTGAGAATGCTGTTCATCGACTACAGCTCAGCGTTCAACACCATAGAGCCTGCGAAGCTCATCACTAAGCTACGGACTCTGGGACTAAACACCTCACTCTGCAACTGGATCCTGGACTTCCTGAAGGGCCACCCCCAGGTGGTAAGAGGAGGCAACAACACATCTGCCACGCTGATCCTTAACACTGGGGCCCCTCAGGGGTGTGTACTTAGTCCCATCCTGTATTCCCATGTCACCCACGACTGCTTGGCCAAACACGACTCCAACACTATAATTATGTTTTCTGATGACACAACAGTGGTAGGCCAGATCACTGACAATGATAGGGAGGAGGTCAGAGAACTGGCAGTGTGGTGCCAGGACAACAACCTCTCCCTCAATGTGAGCAAGACAAATAAGCTGTTGTGGACTTCACGAAAAGGTGGTCCAAACAGGCCCCCATTAACATTGACGGGGCTGTAGTGGAGCGGGTCGAGAGTTTCAAGTTCCTTGGTGTCCACATCACCAACGAACTATCATGGTCCAAACATACCAATACAGTCGTGAAGAGGTCACGACAAAACCTTTTGCATCACCGCCTGGTATGGCAACTGCTCGGCATCTGAACCCGAAAGGCGCTACAGAGGGTAAAGCGAACAGCCCAGTACATCACTGGGGCCAAGGTTCCTGCCATCCAGGACCTATATAATAGGCAATGTCAGAGGAAAGCCCATAGACTCCAGTCACCTAAGTTATAGACTGTTTTCTCTGCTACCGCACGGCAAGCGGTACCGGAGCGCCAAGTCTAGGACCAAAAGGCTCCTCAACAGCTTCTACCCCCAAGCCATTAGACTGCTGAACAATTCATAAAAATTGCCTCCGGACAATTTACATTGACCCCCTCCCCTCTTGTACACTGCTGCTACTCACTGTTTGTTTGTTAGCCTACTTGGTAAATCTTTTCTTTTTCTTGAACTGCACTGTTGGTTGAGGGCTTGTAAGTAACCATTTCAGGGTAAAGTCGGCACTTGTATTCGGCTCATGTGGCAAATAAAGTTTGATTTGATTTGAGTTAGCAACCACATGTTCTCATCAAACTGTCAACAGAATATCTAGCAAGCAACACGTTATGCCAAATAACAGTCTAAAAAAGTTAAATACAATTTGATCATTCAGACACAAGTCGCATGGTCAGATTTGTATCTGATTTCAAAACACCTATGAAGGTGGTCTAAACTTTGGCTAAATATAACTGAATTTTGGCCATTCAGACTGCAGGAAAAATATCAGATTCAATTCAGATATGCAAAGAAAAACGGATTTGAGTCACTTCAAAATGCCAATGTGAACAAGGCTTAAGTGACAGCAGCTATACAGTAGCTAGGGACAGGAGACTTCCGAACCATGTGACGTGGCCATAAAAAACACAACAAAAAAACAGACATAGTTAAAATTTGAGTAGATTCTCTTTTGCAGACAGATTACAGTACTGAGTCCATACTTTTTTTGTTTATACTGGTCCCCCATGGGACTCAAACCCATAGCATTGCAGGTTACCTGCTCTACCAACAGCTACACGGTCAACTTTAGGGCTAAGGTTAGGGGTTAAGGTTAGGCTTAAGCTTAGCTTAAGTGTTAAGGTTAGGCAAAGCAGGGTTAGTGTGACTGCCAATCTGAATCAATGCACAATCTGCCAGTCATACACTCACTTTCTACAGTATAGTTGAATTGTCTCTTAATTCCACACAGTTTTGCGTTGTCAAGTATTTATTCAGCCAGTACATGCCCTCTGGGCAAAAACTGGTTGAATCAATGTTGTTTCCATGTCATTTCAACACCCAAAATCATTGTGATGAAGTTGAATCAATGTGTAAAACTGATTGCATTTGCAAAAACTAATCACATAGGGGCTTTTTTGGTTTACTTGTTAAATATTTGGGACCTAAATCCAATGACATGGTGAAATTTCTTGTTGATTTCAAGTTGAATTCAAGTTAGTTATCAAATCAACAAAATGGAAATCAAGATGATAAACTGACATCTGTGCCCAGTGGATTGGTACAAGTAATATTGTTCTGGATCTTGAGCACCATTGCCTTAAATATACATTAGGGCTCAGAAGCACCAATATGAGGGTACTTTGCAAACCATGTACGCAGCAAGTTTTTGGCAATTAAGCCCTTTTTTCCTCTTGAAGTCTATGGGTTAAGCTAGATGAATGCGCCAATGGTAGATTATCCAATAGATTTCCAGTTGTTGCGCTAACGCTAGTTAGCAATCGCCATCAACTTCAAACTTAAAAATACCATCAACTTCAAACTTAAGGAATTGACAAAATCTCAATCTATCCCTTTAATATGTGCAAAGTACAGTACAGCGCCCATTGAAGTATAATAACTAGAACGGACATTCCCAATCAACTCAATGGTCTGTGATGAGTTTACCGGCGGCCATCTTGAGTGTACCCAGTTCTATTTCTATGGTTGTGCCACCTCTCCCTCACTGGCCCCTGAGGGAGCAGGGTAGTTTCCCACCCCTGTGCAGGTAGAAGAGGTTCTGTACCAACCCACAGAACACCAGGAGTAACATGTTGAGAACATTGAGCAGGCAGAACACTTTGACTGCGTTGGAGTCGTACAACAGGTAAATGACCGCTGTGGGAATGATGTTGATCAACATCATCGTCATGATGACAGAGATGATCGTGAAGCTCTCTTCTTCATGGCGTTCATCCCTTCTTCCTCCTCTTCTCTCCTCCATATCTCCCTGCCCCAGTTTTGGGCACTTCAGGACACGGAGGATGGAGAGGCTGCAGAATAGATTGACCAACAGGAAGAGCAGGTTTTTGGTGATGAAGCAGTGGATGGGGAACTGAGGTGCATAGAGAGAAACAGCCGTCCCTGTGAATAACAGCGTGACCCCCCAGGCCCCGGCCGCCCACCCCACCCTGTACCTTAAGGGTTTGTACTTCATATAGACCACAGGGTGGACCACCGCCAGGTAGCGCTCCACACAGATGCAGCACTGGAACACGGGACGGCTGAAGAGGAGAAGTGAGGCGGTGTAGGCGATGACTCTGAAGTGGCTTTGATATGCGGTGAGGAGATAGACGGCATCGGCTACCGGGATGAACAGGCTGTATACAATCTCTAGGACGGCCATGTTGAAAGTGAAGATCTCCATGGCGATGATGAGCCAGAGAGTGTTGCCGTGGATGGGGAAAGCAAGAGACAATGCTGTGAGTTCACAGGCAAGGAATTCTGAGGTTAGGTCCTTACAGAATTCCCAGTATAGGTTTAGGTCTTCAGCGTGGGAGAGAAGAGGAGTTAACTACTGTAAAATTAATTTATTCAAAAAGAGATACACTAAGTCAATGGCAATGATGTGTTTGAAAGAGAGAGTTTCACAGTGTGACAAATGCAGCCCTGCGAGAGAAAGAGAGAGAGAAGGAAGAAAAGACAAAACATACTTCAATGTCTGAACCAAAAGGTGAGAGTCAAGGTTTTTCCAGAACACAGATTAAACTTAATTCAATGACAATCTATGAAGTAAGAGATCAATTTCAGTGTAAATTATTAATTAACAACAGCATTGTAAAAATGTATTCACAATTACAGTTCATTAGATTGCTATTAACTTATGACATGCTTTTCTCCACCTTTGTATTTGATATAATCCCACGATCATAAGGAATCAACATAACATACATGGATGCAGAACTCTCTGTGGTCTCTGTGTGAATGGTTCATAGACTGAGATTGTGATTATAGAGCCACAGGCCGCAACCAGGTGGTGTGTGAGTGTGACAATATTCTTTTGTCCAAATGGAATTCTATCAGCTATGTAGTGCACTAACCTACCCCCTAAAGGATGTTGTTAACTACCCTATCCCCTATGTACTACACTACCCTATCCTCTATTTAGTACACTACCCTATCCCCTAAAGGATGTTGTTTACTACCCTACCCCCTACCCTATCCTTTATTTAGTACACTACCCTATCCCCTAAAGGATGTTGTTTACTACCCTATCCCCTAAAGGATGTTGTTTACTACCCTATCCCCTACCTTATCCTCTATTTAGTGCACTTCCCTATCCCCTAAATTATGTTGTTTACTACCCTATCCCCTGAAATATGTTATTTACTACCCTATCCCTAAAGGATGTTGTTTACTACCCTATCCCCTAAAGGTTGTTGTCAACTACCCTATCCCCTAAAGGATGTTGTCTACTACCCTATCCCCTAAATTATTTAGTTTACTACACTATCCCCTAAAGGACCCTATTCCCTATTTAGTGCACTACACTATCCTCCATTTAGTAAACTACCCTATCCCCTATTTAGTGCACTACCCTATTCCCTATTTAGTACACTACCCTAAAGAATGTTGTTTACTACCCTATCCCCTAAAGGATGTTGTTTACCACCCTATCCCCTAACGGATGTTGTTTACTACCCTATCCCCTAAAGATTTACTACTCTATCCCCTAAAGGATGTTGTTTACTACCCTATCCCCTATGTTGTGTACTACCCTATCCCCTAAATAATGTTGTTTATTACCCTATCCCTTAAAGGATGTTGTTTTCTACCCTATTCCCTATTTAGTGCACTATCCTATACTCTATTTAGTACACTATCCTATCCCCTAAAGGATGTTGTCTACTACCCTATCCCCTATTTAGTGCACTACCCTATACCCTATTTAGCGCACTACCCTATCTCCTGATGTTGTTTACTACCCTATCCCCTAAAGGATGTTGTTTACTACCCTAACCCCTAAAGGATGTTATTTACTACCCTATCCCCTAAAATACGTTATTTACTACCCTATCCCCTAAAGGACGTTATTTACTACCCTATCCCATAAAATATGTAATTTACTACCCTATCCCCTAAAGGATGATATTTACTACCCTATCCCTTAAAATATGTTATTTACTACCCTATCCCCTAAAGGATGTTATTTACTACCCTATCCCCTAAAATATGTTATTTACTACCCTATCCCCTAAAATATGTTATTTACTACCCTATCCCTTAAGGATGATTTTTTACTACCCTATCCCCTAAAGGATGTTGTTTACTACCCTTTCCCCAAAGTGATGAAGTGTGCTACCCTATCCCCTAAAGTTGTGCACTATATTGGTAATAGGATTCCATTTAGGACTCTGCCTATATTTTATTTTGGCTCAGGATCATAGGTTCAACAGCATGTTTAAATGTTTTCATTTTCATTCCTAATGACAAGGCAATTCTGAACAGTGATTTAAATTGATCCTATCCTTTATTTAGTACACTACCCTATCCCCTAAAGGATGTTGTTTACTACCCTATCCCCTAAAGGATGTTGTTTACTACCCTATCCCCTACCCTATCCTCTATTTAGTACACTTCCCTATCCCCTAAATTATGTTGTTTACTACCCTATCCCCTAAAATATGTTATTTACTACCCTATCCCTTAAGGATGATTTTTTACTACCCTATCCCTTAAAGGATGTTGTTTACTACGCTAACCCCTAAAGGATGTAGTTTACTACCCTATCCCCTAAAGGATGTAGTTCACTACCCTATCCCCTAAAGGATGTTGTTTACTGCCCTTTCCCCGAAGTGATGAAGTGTGCTACCCTATCCCCTAAAGTTGTGCACTATATTGGTAATAGGATTCCATTTAGGACATAAGGTGCCATTTAGGAAACAAATGTGTTCTCATTAGACAGTCAAAGTGGCTGAGCTACATTGAGAAACAAACACGGCCAGCAGCTGAGGCTGCTGATGCAAATGACTGGAGCTATGATGTAAAACTCTGGGTGTCACAGAGGTCAAGGGATCATTTAGGTAAATGTAGTCTTTGAGAATATTTTTGTATTGAAAAGTGCTATACGGATTAAATATATTATTATTAAATGTTGCTATTCCATTATGTATTAATATTATTATTAGTATTTTTTTTTATTGTGTTGACTGAGAATTCCCTTTTACTGAAATCAACTGTTGCAGTGAAGTATTGAGTCATTGAAATGTATACAGTAGATTTTAAATAGCCACTGTACATGAAAGAGCAAGACACCTTAACTCAAGCCAAGCCTTATACTTGCCAGATGGTTAGCTGTTTTAGCACAGTGGCTAGCAAGTGAGGGGGAAAAGAGAAGAGATGGAGGGGGAAGAGAGGAGAGAGGGAGGGGGAAGAGAAGAGAGAGGGAGGGGAGAGAGAAGAGAGACGGAGGGAGGGGAGAGAGAGAAGTGAGAGGGAGGGGGTAAGAGAGGAGGGAAGGGGATGAGAGAAATGGAGGGGAGAGGAAGCACCATGCAAATTAAATCAAATCAAATTGTATTTGTCACATGCGCCGAATACAAGTGTAGACCTTATTGTGTAATTCTTACTTACAAGATCTTAACCAACAACACAGTTTTAAGAAAAATAAGTGTTAAGTAATCGATAAGTAAGTAAAAAATAAAAAAGAACAAAAAACTGATCATTAAAGAGCAACAGAAAAACAACAGTAGTAAGGCTATATACAAGGGGTACCGGTACAGAAGCAATGTGCGGGGGCACAGGTTAGTCGAGGTACTTTAGGTAATATGTACACATAGGTAGAGTTAAAGTGGCTATGCGTAGATAAAAGACAGAGTAGCAGCTTCGTAAAAGAGGGGAGGAGGGGGGCAATGCAAATAGTCTGGGTAGCCATTTGATTAGCTCTTCAGGACTCTACCGGCTTGTGGGTATACGCTTTTGGACCTAGACTTGCCGCTCCGGTACCGCTTGCGGTAGCAGAGAGAACAGTCTGTGATTACGGTGGCTGGAGTCTTTCACAATTTTTAGGGCCTTCCTCTGAAACTGCCTGGTAGAGAGGTCCTGGATGGCAGGAAGCTTGGCCCCAGTGATGTACTGTGTCGTATGCACTACCATCTTTAGTGCCTTGTGGTCAGAAGCCTAGCAGTTGCCAGACCAGGCAGGATGCTCTCGATGATACAGCTATAGAACATTTTGAGGATCTGAGGACCCATGCCAAATCTTTTCAGTCTCCTGAGGGTTGAATATGCTTTGTTGTGCCTTAATGATTGTCTTGGTGTGTTTGGACCATGATAGTTTGTTTTGTGATGTGGACACCAAGGAACTTGAAACTCTCATCCTGCTACACTACAGCCCCGTCAATGAGAATGGGGGCATGCTCGGTCCTCCTTTTCCTGTAGTCCGCGATCAACTCCTTTGTCTTGATCACGTTGAGGAAGAGGTTGTTATAATGGCATCACACGGCAGTACAGGAGGGGACTGAGCACGCACCCCTGAGGGGCCCCTGTGTTGAGGATCAGCGTGGCAGATGTGTTGTTACCTACCCTTACCACCTGGGGGTGGCCCGTCAGGAAGTCTAGGATCCAGTTGAGGTGTTCAGTCCCAGGGTCCTTAGCTTAGTGATGACCTTTGAGAGCACTATGGTGTACAACGCTGAGCTGTAGTCAATGAATAGCATTCTCACATAAGTGTTCCTTTTGTCCAGGTGGGAAAGGGCAGTATGGAGTACAATAAAGATTGCATCATCTATGGATCTGTTGAGGCGATATGCAAAATTGAGTGGGTCTAGGGTTTCTGGGATAATGGTGCTGATGTGAGCCATGACAAGCCTTTCAAAGCACTTCATGGCTACAGACATGAGTGCAACGGGTCGGAAATCATTTAGGCAGGTTACCTTAGTGTTCTTAGGCACGGAGACTATGGTGGTCCGCTTGAAACATGTTGGTATTACAGACTCAGTCAGGGACAGGTTGAAAATGTCCATGAAGACACTTGCCAGTTGGTCAGTGCGTGCTCGGAGTACAGGTCCTGGTAATTCGTATGGCCCTGCGGCCTTGTGAATGTTGACCTGTTTAAAGGTCTTACTCACATTGGCTACCGAGAGCATGATCACACAGTCGTCCGGTACAGCTGATTCTCTCATGCATGCTTCAGTTTTGCTTGCCTCGAAGCGAGCATAAAAGTAATTTAGCTCATCTGGTAGGCTTGTGTCACTGGGCAGCTTGTGGCTGTGCTTCCCTTTGTAGACTGTAATAGTTTGCAAACCCTGCCACATCCGACGAGCGTCGGAGCCGGTGTAGTACGATTCAATCTCAGTCCTGTATTGATGCTTTGCCTGTTTGGTGGACCGTCGGAGGGCATAGTGGGATTTCTTATAAGCTTCCGGGTTAGAGTCCCGCTCCTTGAAAGCGTCAGCTCTATCCTTTGGCTCAGTTTGGATGTTGCCTGTAATCCATGACTTCTGGTTAAGTTATGTACGTACGGTCACTGTGGGGACGACGTCATCGATGTACTTATTGATGAAGCCAGTGACTGGTGTACTCCTCAATGGCATCAGAAGAATCCCGGAACATATTCCAGTCTGCGCTAGCAAAACAGTTCTGTAGCTTAGCATCTGCGTCATTTGACGACTTCTTTCTTGACCGTGTCACTGGTGCTTCCTGCTTTAGCTTTTTCTTGTAAGCTGGAATCAGGAAGATATCATTATGGTCAGATCAGCCAAATGAAGGGCGAGGGACAGCTTTTTACGCGTCTCTGTGTGTTGAGTAAAGGTGGTCTAGAGTTTTTTCCCCCTCTGGCTGCACATTTAACATGCTGGTAGAAATTCGAATAAACGGATTTTAGTTTCTCTGCGTTAAAGTCCCCGGCCACTAGGAGTGCGGCCTCTGGATGAGCATTTTGCGGTTTGCATATGGCCGTATACAGCTCATGAATGTGCGGTCTTAGTGCCATTATCGGTTTGTGGTGGTAAATAGACAACTACAAAGAAAATAATTTTGAAGTCGGAAGTTTACATACGCTTTACATTTCTTGTTAACAAATGATAGTTTTGGCAAGTTGGTTAGGACATCTACTTCGTGCATGACACAAGTAATTTTTCAAACAATTGTTTACAGACAGATTATTTCACTTATAATTCACTGTAACACAATTCCAGTGGTTCAGAAGTTTACATACACTGAGTTGACTGTCACTTTAAACAATGTCATGGCTTTAGAAGCTTCTGATAGAATTTGAGTCAATTTGAGGTGTACCTATGGATCTATTTCAAGGCCTACCTTCAAACTCAGTGCCTCTTTGCTTGACATCATGGGAAAATCTAAAGAAATCAGCCAAGACATCAGAAAAAATATTGTAGACCTCCACAAGTCTGGTTCATCATTGAAAGCTATTTCCAAACGCCTGAAGGTACCACATTCATCTGTACAAACAATAGTACGCAAGTATAAACACCATGAGACCACGCAGCCGTCATACCCCTCAGGGAGGAGACACTTTCTGTCTCCTAGATATGAACGTACTTTGGTGCGAAAAGTACAAATCAATCCCAGAGCAACAGCAAAGGACCTTGTGAAGATGCTGAAGGAAACAGGTACAAAGTATCAATATTCACAGTAAAACGAGTCCTATATCGACATAACCTGAAAGGCCGCTCAGCATGGAAGAAGCCACTGCTCCAAAACTGCCAGTAGAAAAGCCAGACTACGGTTTGCAACTGCACATGGGGACAAATATCGTAATTTTTGGAGAAATGTCCTGTGGTCTGATGAAACAAAAATAGAACTGTTTGCCCATAATGACCATCGTTATGTTTGGAGGAAAAAGGGGGAGGCTTGCAAGCCGAAGAACTAGCATGCCATTTCCTTTTGGACAAAAATTATAAGAGTCATGAAGTTATGAAAACTGGTTGTTTTGCAAATGTTGAACTTATAATATGGCTACTAATACTTGGAAAGCTAAATCATAGTCCAAGTATACAGATGTGACGATATTCTTGCAGAATTCTTGCAGATATTCTCCTTCACGATTTGCCCAAATGTACCTGGGTGACTTCACACTAAATGTCATGGAGAATGCTCAGTCTTCAAGTTATCCATCTGAAACTTTGCACTTACACTACTGCCATCTTGTGAACACCATCGGAATTACAACCAGTGTGATGGCTAGAAATGGGACCTTTCTCTTGCATTTTAAAGATGTTGGTAGAAAAAAAACGTTCATTTTTTCTTTGTATTTTCTTCTACCAGATCTATTGTGTTATATTATCCTACATTAAATTCACATTTCCACAAACTTCGAAGTGTTTCCATTCAAATGGTACCAAGAATATACATATCCTTTCTTCAGGGCCTGAGCTACAGGCAGTTATATTTGATATTTTAGGTGACAATTGAAAAAAAGGGGGCTATCCTTAAGTAAGCATGTCATGGTAACGTCTACACTTGTGTTCGGCACTTGTGACAAATATTTGATTTGATTTTGATTTGATTTGAAAGAGGGAGGAACTATTAGAAACACTCATTTGTTTCCCATTTCAAAATGTTTTGTTACTGAACACAGCCCAATCTCCTCGTAGACAAATATGTTGCATATTGACTTAACAACAATCTTCATTGTCTTTGACATATAAATGTTAGGGATCGTGTCTGTGACCTCCTCTCCACCCTGACATCCAGGTTGGTCTGTGTTGGGTTCTGTGACCTCCTCTCCACCCTGACCTCCAGGTTAGTCTGTGTTGGGTTCTGTGACCTCCTCTCCACCCTGACATCCAGGTTGGTCTGTGTTGGGTTCTGTGACCTCCTCTCCACCCTGACCTCCAGGTTGGTCTGTGTTCGGGTCTGCAGCTTCTCTCTGCGTTACTTATGCTGGCTGTAATGAAGACGCTTCAGGCTCCTCCACTTGCTCCATTCCTCCTAATGCTGGAGACTTCTTCTCTGTGGATTGAACCCCTCCATCAACCTTCATCCCTTGTTTCAACCCCTGGCTGAGCCTCCTCTCCTTCAACCTTAGTATCAACCCCTGTCCCTGTATCCACCTTTAATATTGACTGAGACAGTGAGTCCTCCTGTTTAGTATCGACCCCTGTCCCTGTATCCACCTTTAATCCTGACTGACAAAGTGAGTCCTCCATTCTAGTATCAACCCAGTCCCCGTCTCCCCCTTTAATCTTGACTGAGACAGTGAGTCCTCCTGTCAACCAGAGATCGTATTCACCACAGTCTGTTTTGCCACCAGTAGCCGTAGAGCCAGCAGAGGAGATGTCGACTGAAGGTGTATCAGTCTTAAGGTCAAGCTTGGGATCAGGATTACACCCTCACCAAGACACCTGTGTTGCTCCCGTCTGTAAACTGATGCTGCTCATTATCTCACTAGATGGACCACACCTGACATGCAAATGTTTTCAACTGGTTATAACAACACTAAGTGATTTTCAGTATGGTTGATGAGAATATGCTGTGCTGGGTATAGTGTTTTTCCAGACCAGGTCAGATTAAAAGGTAAGGAAACCTCCAGGCCCTAGATATACAATATGGTACTCAGTGCAGAAGTATTCAATGTTATTTAATGCAATTTATGACACCACAATAGTGGGACCTAATCTTTGACTTTAAGGATAAGTGTATTGAATTATTTTGTTGTTGTTTTGTTTTTGAAATTATTGTTATTATAGAGTATAAATATACAGCACATACATATCCTTTATTTTTCCACTTTAAAGAAGACAGTCAGGGAGATCCTTATTAAGAATACATTTAATCTCATCAACCCAACAATATCTACATTTCAACTTTCAAAAAAACAATCAATTTGGTGCCAGTCTTTGTCTGCATTATCCAGCTGAATAGTCTGTCTCTCTGCCAATAAACCATCAGCCTAATGTTAAAACAGAATGACACCAGGTCTATTTACAAACAACTACATTATGGCCAGGATTCAATCCAAAACCGTGCAATATCCCGCTTGACATTTCCAGGTAATTTTTAATGGAACCGACACGTGCAGTGTTTACCTTGAATGCCATCTCTGCAAACACGTAACCACTATTTTTATTAAAAGCTTCATTGTCTATAAGCTTGATCAGATTTATTCCAGATCAACAATTTTATTGCTAAAAATTGATGATTTGAGTTCTGGTTCTGGTTTACACTCTGTGTGGGTACATAAACTGAAGACACAATATTACCGAAACAAAATCTACAGGGGGGAATCAAACCATCACTTTCTAGGATTACATTGGAAATACATTCAAACATCATGAATTGGAAAACAATAAAATGGGAAAAAATCAGGCAGGTAAATTAATGGTGGTAGCAAGCTCATGTTAGGCTAAGTACCAGTCTGTTTGTGCTCTCATTCCACTCATTGCCACTCTCCGTCATGACAAACATGGCAAGGAGTGGCATGATGGCACAAAAAGCTCTGTTCTTTGAGAGGTTGTAGAAAAAGATGGTTGGTTGACAACCTGAATCAACATTAGATTGTTTCCAAAGGTTCAGGGAATTGTTTGGTGATTAACGTTTTATAGATTTTTCACATAAAAACACACAAAGTCCTGACTTTATCAGCTATAATCGACTAATTGTAGTAATTGATCAAATCAAATCAAATTGTATTTGTCACATACACATGGTTAGCAGATGTTAATGCAAGTGTAGCGAAATGTTTGTGCTTCTAGTTCAGACCATGCAGTAGTATCTAACAAGTAATCTAACAATTTCACAACAACTACCTTATACACACAAGAGTAAAGGAATGAATACGGGTATGTACATATAAATATATGGATGAGCGATTGCTGACCGACATAGGCAAGATGCAGTAGATGGTATAGAGTACAGTATATACATGTGAGATGAGTAATGTAGGATATGTAAACATTATATAAATGGCATCGTTTAAAGTGGCTAGTGATACATTTATTACATCCAATTTGTTAGTATTAACTTCTTTGGGAGCAGCGCACGAAGTGACCGTTTTGGAGACCCTGGCGTGCCCAAAGTAAAATGCCTCCCATTCAGGCCCAGAAAATAGGATATGCACATATTTAGTACCATTGGATAGGAAAGACTGAATTTTCTAAAAGTGTTAACATTTTGTCTGTGCGTAAAACAGAATGGATATGGCAGGCGAAACCCTGAGGAATTTCTGTCCTGGAAAAAGTGGTTTTGACAGAGTGCCTCATTGGGAACCCCTCCCTTATGAAAATGCCCATATAAGGGCATATGAATGCAGTACCTATCGCTTCCTCTGGATGTCAACAGTCTCGAGAAAGTGTTCAGATTTTTTTTTAGATGCTTTAGAGCAGAGAAGAAGAGGAATAAGGAAGTGTCCCCACAGATGTCCTTTACAAGAAAACGCGCGCTCCCGCCAGGCGCGTCCTTTGTTTTTTTCCTTTCTTATCGCCCAGTTTATATTCCGGTTGAAATATTATGCTATTTATACAGAAAAGTGTTCCTAAGGATACATTTAAAATGATGTTTGATTGTTCTTGGACAAGTTTATAGGTATAAGTTGAACGAGTTCTCTTCACGTTTCAATGGACGATTGGAGGCTGTATGTTCTCATTCTAACGCGCCAACCAAAC
>QNTS01000787.1:134139-159830 GCA_003317085.1 Hucho hucho | reverse complement strand
AGAAGTTCTTCAACAGGTAATTGATTTGTTTTCGCTGTGAAATGTGTTTTCTGTGAACCGTGGAGGCTTATGATATTATGGTAATGGAAAAGTATGTTAGGTGCTACCCTCAAACAAACAAATGTGGTGCTTTCGCCGTAAAGCCTTTTTGAAATCTGACAACGCTGTGATATTGCCAAGAAGCAGAGCTTTTGATGACTATGAAACACTTGTATATTGATGCATGTTTAATAATTCAACTTTTGGATTTTGAATTTGGCGCCTTGCATTTCACCTGGTAATGTCGGGAGTGGGGCGCTCCCTAAGAAGTTAAAGTGGCTAGAGATTTGAGTTGGTGGCCGAACGGCATAGGCAAGATTCAGTAGATGGTATAGAGTTTAGTGTATACATTTGATATGAGCAATGTCGGATATGTAACCATTATATACAAAATTGTTTAAAGTGGCTAGCGATACATTTGTTACATCCAATTTTCTGTTATTTGAAGTGGCTAGAGATTTAAGTCAGTATGTTCGCAGCAGCCACTTAATGTTAGTGGTGGCTGTTTAACTTCTTTGGCAGCAGCGCACGAAGTGACCTTTTTGGAGACCCTGGCGTGCCCAAAGTAAAATGACTCCCATTCAGGCCCAGAAAATAGGATATGCACATATTTAGTACCATTGGATAGGAAACACCCTGAATTTTCTAAAAGTGTTAACATTTAGTCTGTGAGTATAACAGAACGGATATGGCAGGCAAAAACCCGAGGAATTTCTGTCCTGGAAAAAGTGGTTTTGACACATTGCCTCATTTGGAACCCCTCCCTTATGAAAATGCCCATATAAGGGCATATGAATGCAGTACCTATTGCTTCCTCTGGATGTCAACAGTCTCGAGAAGGTGTTCTGATTCTTTTTAGATGCTTTTAGAGCAGAGAAGAAGACAAATAAGGAAGTTTCCACGCAGATGTCAATAGAAGTAAATGCGAGCTCCCGGCTGGCGCGTTCTTTGTTTTTTTCCTTTCTTATCGCCCAGTTTATATTCCGGTTGAAATATTATACTATTTATACATAAAGGTGTTCCTAAGGATACATTTAAAATTATGTTTGATTGTTCTTGGACAAGTTTATAGGTATAAGTAGAACGAGTTCTCTTCACGTTTCAATGTACGATTGGAGACTCTATATTTTCTCATTATAACGCGCCAACCAATCGGAGATTCATGGATATAATACATTACTTTTCCTAACAAAAGAACCATGGATTGTCTTCGTTGGACACTTGGGAAGCCCTCAGCAGAAGTTCTTCAAAAGGTAATTGATTTGTTTTCGCTGTGAAATGTGTTTTCTGTGAACCGTGAAGGCTTATGAATTCATGCTAATGGAAAAATATGTGGGGTGCTATCCTAAAACAATCAAATGTAGTGCTTTCGCCGTAAAGCCTTTTTGAAATCTGATGTTGATGTTGCCAAGAAGCAGAGCTTTTGATGACTATGAAACACTTGTATATTGATGCATGTTTAATAATTCAACATTTGGATTTTGAATTTGGCGCCTTGCATTTCACCTGGTAGTGTCGAGAGTGGGGCGCTAGCGCCCCAGCGCACCTTGCTGCTCCTTAAGAAGTTAAATGCTGAGCTGTAGTCGATGAACAGCATTCTTACATAGGTATTCCTCTTGTCCAGATGAGTTAGTCAGTGTGTAGAGTCCTGTCAGTGTGTAGGGTCCTGTCAGTTTGTAGAGTCCTGTCAGTGTGTAGAGTAGGGCAGTGTGCAGTGTGATTGCGATTGCGTCGTCTGTGGACCTATTGGGGCGGTAAGCAAATTGGAGTGGGTCTATGGTGTCAGGTAGGGTGGAGGTGATATGATCCTTGACTAGTCTCTCAAAGCACTTCATGATGACGGAAGTGAGTGCTACGGGGAGATAGTAATTTAGCTCAGTTACCTTAGCGTTCTTGGGAACAGGAACAATGGTGGCCCTCTTGAAGCATGTGGGAACAGCAGACTGGGATAATGATTGATTAAATATGTCCGTAAACATGCCAGTCAGCTGGTCTGAGGACACGGCCAGGGATGCCATCTGGGCCGGTAGCCTTCTGAGGGTTAACACGCTTAAATGTTTTACTCACGTTGGCTGCTGTGAAGGTGAGCCCGCAGGTTTTGGTAGTGGGCCGTGTCGGTGGCACTGTATTGTCCTCAAAGCGATCAAAGAAGTTGTTTCGTTTGTCTGGGAGCAGGACATCGTGGTCCTTGACGGGGCTGGTTTTCTTTTTGTAGTCCGTGATTGACTGTAGACCCTGCCACATTCCTCTCGTGTCTGAGCCGTTGAATTGTGACTTTACTTTGTCTCCATACTGACGCTTAGCTTGTTTGATTGCCTTGCGGAGGGAATAGCTACACTGTTTGTATTCAGTCATGTTTCCGGTCGCCTTGCCCTGATTAAAAGCAGTGGTTCGCGCTTTCGCGTGAATGCTGCCATCAATCCATGGTTTCTGGTTGGGGAAGGTTTTAATAGTTAGGGTATTTCTAATGATAAACTAGTCAAGCTTATCTATAATCAGAATATTGTCTTTATGCTAGGTGTGGTGTGGATATTTTATATTAATGGTTAACAACAATATTAAACTATTAGTAAGACATTTCTGTCCTACTAGAGTCTGTCTTTTATGGTCTCCACTCTAGTTCCCTGCAGCTAATCTGGGTGTATGGTCAATAAATATGGCTTGAGCTGACAAATGAGTTTAAGACCGCATTACATAGATAATAACGTAGAACAACTCCTCATTGTCTCAAAATCATCCTTGCAACTTGGAAACTTTACCAGGGTGGGGTTAAGACAACAACCCAGTGAAAATAACGACCGGATGAACAAAGAGTTGCTTATGATGCCCCTTGGTCTTCATGGGAGGGGTGGAACCTAACAATAACAAAGCATTCTTAGTGTCGGCTATATAAAGAACTTTGCATTTGGGTAAACACTCAAGGGTGTGGGGTCGACCATTATTGTAATAATTAATCGATTTAAAAAATATATGATTGTTTGAAGAAAGTCTCTCTCAGTATGAATTTCCACAACAATGTTTACATAGGTCCTATAGTCTAATCACATGTCTCTGTATATGAAGCTGGTTTTGTTTCGGGTCTGTTTGATCAGTATCAGGCATGGAGTGTTGTGTCCCCAAGTCAGGCTTTTTCTGCCAGTTGTGTTCTAAGTTCTACATTGGAACTGACAAGGCCAAGAAGAACCACTGCAGGAGCCTGAAACACCATCAGAACCTGTAGGTGTGAACCCCAAACAACCAATCATCCACAACATGGACAATAAACAGCCAATCAGCAAGAACATTTTGACAATCAAAGGTGGGACAGATTCTATTTCAATTTTGATTGTAAACCAAATTGGAATTTTTGTTTGCTTCCTGATTTAAAATGGAATTGCAAGTAAGTAAGATCCTCATGAGTTTGTTATTTTTGTCTGTTTGTTCTTCTGCAGAAATCACTGGAGAAGTGGAGAGCGAAGAACGAGTGAAGGTCCATGAGCTCCATGACGAGAGAGTTAAATATTGTCTCACTGATTGGCTGCGTCCCAACCACTGACTGCCACGTCTAGTCCTGCTCCTCCCCTCCTGCGTTCGGTGTCGCCGGTTTACTAACCACCGGTCCTGGGAGCCATCATTATGTGCACCAGGCTTTTATCATTACGTGCACCTGCGCTTCATTATTAAGAACACCTGGAATCCATTACCTCGCTCATTATATTCCCTTTATCTGGCATTCCATTAGGTTCCTTCCCCAGGCAGTAATGTTTCTGTTGTTCATGTCTAGATGCTACTCCTACGTTGTATTGGTCTATGTTGTTTGTTATATTAAACTTACCACCTGCCTCTCTACTCCCAGTGTCTACGTTACACTGACTGATTCATTCATGTCTTTTAACTCTTTCCTCCTAATTTCCCACTCCCTTGTTTTTGTTTTTCTTGCAGATGGATCCAGAAACACTTTACATGATCATTTTGCTTGTATAACAATCCCCCCCCCATTTCTCTTCTCTCTCTTCCCTCCCTCCTCTCTCTCCACTCCCTCCCCCCATCCCTCTCTCTTCTCTTTCCTCCTCCTTCCTTCCATTCCTCACTTTCTCTTTCTCTCTCTCTCTCTCTCTCTCTGTTAGAGATCTTTTCCCATGATACAGAACAGAAGTGACCCGAGAGCAAAATACATTTTTAAACCAGTGTACAGTGAAAATAAAGTATTTATTTATTCAATTGACTTAATCAGCATCCTTCTGATTTGAATACAGTCAATTCAGCAGTATGGTTTGCGTAACAAGGGAAATGTACTGATTTCCAATTAACTCATGCATGGCCATTATCTTCCCCCAGCAATAGCTACTGTGCTAAAACAGCTAGCCTTCTGTTAACATGTAAAGTATAAGGTGTAAGGTTCTGCTTTTCTTCTCTTAGTCAACCCTGTGTTATTTTTTCATTTGTGTTCTTGAACATAGCCCTGTCTTTCATTTTTGTTCATTGATTTCACCTGTGTTCATTTCTCATCTGGTCTCATCAGCTCCCTATTTAGTTCGGTTCTTTTATTTTTTTATATTTTTTTATTTCACCTTGATTTAACCAGGTAGGCTAGTTGAGAACCAGTTCTCATTTACAATTGCAACCTGGCCAAGACAAAGCAACGCAGTTTGACACATACAACAACACATGGAATAAACAAACATACAGTCAATAATACAGTTGAAAAAAAGTCTATATACAGTGTGTGCAAATGAGGTAGGTAAGGGAGGTAAGGCAATAAATAGGCCATGGTGGCGAAGTAATTACAATATAGCAATTAAACACTTGTATGGTAAATGTGCAGAAGATGAATGTGCAAGTAGAGATACTGGGGTGCAAAGAAGCAAGATAAATAAATAAATACAGTATGGGGATGCGGTAGTTGGATGTGCTATTTACAGATGGGCCATGTACAGGTGCAGTGATCTGTGAGCTTCTGAGACAGCTGGTGCTTAAAGCTAATGAGGGAGCTATGAGTATCCAGCTTCAGTGATTTTTAAAGTTCGTTCCAGTCATTTGCAGCAGAGAAGTGGAAGGAAAGGCAGCCAATGGAAGAATTGGCTTTGGCGGTGACCAGTGAGATATACCTGTTTCTGTTTGTATGGTTGTGGGGTATTGTTTTATTTTGACTGCCTACCTGTGTTTGACCATTGCCTGCCTGTGACCACGATTCCTGCCTTCTGCGAAGGAGTAATGAACATCTACCGTGCTCTGCGCTTGAATCTGCACCTTTTTCTCCCTGAGTATTCATTAAATAAGGCTTGTCTTGAGTTAAGGGGTCTTGATCTTTCATGTACAGTAGCTATTTAAAACAGTATACATTTCAATGACTCACTACTTCACTGCAACAGTTGATTTCTGTAAAAAGGTATTCTCAGTCAACATAAAAAATTAATATATTAAAATAATAATACGTGTATATATATATAATAATGTATTGAATCCATACAGTGCTGACATTAAAATAAGATTCTCAACAACTCTATTTACCTAAATGATCTGTTGACCTCTGTGACACACCCAGAGTTTTACATCATAGCTCCAGTAATTTGCATCAGCAGCCTCAGACGCTAGCCATGTTTGTTTCTCTTTGTAGCTCAGGCACTTTGACTGTCTAATCAGAACACATTTGGAGCAGCATTGATTGTCTCCTAAATGGCACCCTATTCCCTATTTAGTACACTACTTTTGTCTCACTGACTGGTTAACAACATTGAACTGTATAGGGAATAGGGTGCCAATTGGGGACTTCACTGCTTTTACCTTCAAACAAAGACCTAAACTAAACTAAACCACATAATTACATACATTTAAATCACTGTTCAGAATTGCTTTGTCATTAGGAATGATAATGAAAACATTTAAACATGTTGTTGAACCTTTGATATGAAAGGGTGTAATGCATCAATAACATTACTGAAACATTACATAGATACAGTATTAGAAGAGATAAGATATCCAAGATCACTTCATTGTTTTCTATTAGTATTTAGTCTCATTCTACCATATATGATAAAACATGTTTAACTCTCTCAAGTTCTGTTAATTCCCAATGTATTATTAACTGTATACTTGGCATTTTAAATTATGATCATGACTTTGAATATCACTCCCTCAGCATGATGTTAGATCCTGATCTAATACAAAACATTGGGGGAGTACTAAATGGAATCCTATTACCAATATAGTGCACAACTTTAAGGGATAGGGTAGCACCCTTCATTATTTAGGGGATAGGGTAGTAAACAACATCCTTTAGGGCAGTGGTTCCCAAACTTTTATAGTCCCTTACCCCTTCTAACATTCAACCTCCAGCTGCGTACCACCTCTAGCATCCGGGTCAGCACACTCTCAAATGCTATACTAGTTCCTCGGCGTACACATCACGGACAAACTGAAATGGTCCAGCCACGCAACAGCGCCTCTTCAACCTCAGGATGCTGAAGAAATTCGGCTTGTCACCAAAAACACTCACAAACTTCTACAGATGCACAATCGAGAGCATCCTGTCGAGCTGTATCACCGCCTGGTACGGCAACTGCTCCGCCCACAACCGTAAGGCTCTCCAGAGGGTAGTGAGGTCTGCACAACACATCACCGGGGGTAAACTACCTACCCTCCAGGACACCTACACCACGTGATGTCACAGGAAGGCCAAAAAGATCATCAAGGACAACAACCACCCGAGCAACTGCCTGTTCACCCCGCTATCATCCAGAAGGCGAGGTCAGTACAGGTGCATCAAAGCTGGGACCGAGAGACAGAAGCTGTTTTTCAATCTCAAGGCCATCAGCCACCACTAACATTGAGTGGCTGCTGCCAACATACTGACTCAAATCTCTAGCCACTTTATACAATGCTTTATATAATGTTTACATATCCGACATTACTCCTCTCATATGTATATACTGTACTTTATACCATCTACTGCATCTTGCCTATGCTGTTCGGCCATCGACTCAAATCTCTAGCCACTTTAATAATAAAAAATTGGATGTAATAAATGTATCACTAGCAACTTTAAACAATGCCACTTATATAATGTTTACATATCCTACATTACTCATCTCATATGTATATACTGTACTCTATACCATCTACTGCATCTTGCCTATGCCGGTCGGCCATCGCTCATCCATATATTTATATGTACATACCCGTATTCATTCCTTTACACTTGTGTGTATAAGGTAGTTGTTGTGAAATTGTTAGATTACTTGTTAGATACTACTGCATGGTCGGAACTAGAAACAGAAGCATTTCACTACACTCGCATTAACATCTGCTAACCATGTGTATGTGACAAATAAAATTTGATTTGATTTGCTGTTTTTGCCATCATTGTAAGCCTGCCACACACACACTCTACAATACATTTATTAACATAAGAATGAGTTTGAGTTTTTGTCAAAACCCGACTTGTGGGAAGTGACAAAGAGCTCTTATAGGACCAGGGCACAAATAACTATATAATAATAATCAATCATTTTGCTCTTTATTTAACTTCTTAAGGAGCAGCAAGGTGCTCTGGGGCGCTAGCGCCCCACTCCCGACACTACCAGGTGAAATGCAAGGCGCCAAATTCAAAATCCAAAAGTTGAAATATTAAACATGCATCAATATACAAGTGTTTCATAGTCATCAAAAGCTATGCTTCTTGGCAATATCACAGCGTTGTCAGATTTCAAAAAGGCTTTACGGCGAAAGCACCACATTTGATTGTTTGAAGATAGCACCCCACATATTTTTCCCATTACCATGAACTCATAAACCATGCGGTTCACACATAACACATTTCACAGCGAAAACAAATCAATTACCTGTTGAAGAACTTCTGCTGAGGGCTTCCCAAGTGTCCAACGAAGACAATCCATGGTTCTTTTGTTAGAAAAAGTAATGTATTATATCCATAAATCTCCGTTTGGTTGGCGCGTTATATTTTCTCTCCAATCGTCCATTGAAACGTGAAGAGAACTCGTTCAACTTATACAGTGGGGAAAAAATGTATTTAGTCAGCCACCAATTGTGCAAGTTCTCTCACTTAAAAAGATGAGAGAGGCCTGTAATTTTCATCATAGGTACACTTCAACTATGACAGACAAAATGAAGAAAAAAAATCCAGAAAATCACATTGTAGGATTTTTTATGAATTTATTTGCAAATTATGGTGGAAAATAAGTATTTGGTCACATACAAACAAGCAAGATTTCTGGCTCTCACAGACCTGTAACTTCTTCTTTAAGAGGCTCCTCTGTCCTCCACTCGTTACCTGTATTAATGGCACCTGTTTGAACTTGTTATCAGTATAAAAGACACCTGTCCACAACCTCAAACAGTCACACTCCAAACTTCACTATGGCCAAGACCAAAGAGCTGTCAAAGGACACCAGAAACAAAATTGTAGACCTGCACCAGGTTGGGAAGACTGAATCTGCAATAGGTAAGCAGCTTGGTTTGAAGAAATCAACTGTGGGAGCAATTATTAGGAAATGGAAGACATACAAGACCACTGATAATCTTCCTCGATCTGGGGCTCCACGCAAGATCTCACCCCGTGGGATCAAAATGATCACAAGAACGGTGAGCAAAAATCCCAGAACCACACGGGGGGACCTAGTGAATGACCTGCAGAGAGCTGGGACCAAAGTAACAAAGCCTACCATCAGTAACACACTACGCCGCCAGGGACTCAAATCCTGCAGTGCCAGACGTGTCCCCCTGCTTAAGCCAGTACATGTTCAGGCCCGTCTGAAGTTTGCTAGAGAGCATTTGGATGATCCAGATGAGGATTGGGAGAATGTCATATGGTCAGATGAAACCAAAATAGAACTTTTTGGTAAAAACTCAACTCGTCGTGTTTGGAGGACAAAGAATGCTGAGTTGCATCCAAAGAACACCATACCTACTGTGAAGCATGGGGGTGGAAACATCATGCTTTGGGGCTGTTTTTCTGCAAAGGGACCAGGACGACTGATCCGTGTAAAGGAAAGAATGAATGGGGCCATGTATCGTGAGATTTTGAGTGNAATCCTACAATGTGATTTTCTGGATTTTTTTTCCTCATTTTGTCTGTCATAGATGAAGTGTACCTATGATGAAAATTACAGGCCTCTCTCATCTTTTTAAGTGAGAGAACTTGCACAATTGGTGGCTGACTAAATACTTTTTTTCCCCACTGTACCTATAAACTTGTCCAAGAACAATCAAACATAATTGTAAATGTATCCTTAGGAACACTTTTATGTATAAATAGCATAATATTTCAACCGGAATATAAACTGGGCGATAAGAAAGGAAAAAACCAAAGAGCGTGCAAGCCGTGAACGCGCATTTACTCTTATTGACATTCTCTGTGGACACTTCCGTATTCGTCTTCGTCTCTGCTCTAAAAGCATCTAAGAGGAATCAGAACACTTTCTCGAGACTGTTGACATCCAGACATCCCTTATATGGGCATTTTCATAAGGGAGGGGTTCCAAATGAGGCAATCTGTCAAAACCACTTTTTCCAGGACAGAAATTCCTCGGGTTTTCGCCTGCCATATCCGTTCTGTTATACTCACAGACAAAATGTTAACACTTTTAGACAATTCAGAGTGTTTCCTATCCAATGGTACTAAATATGTGCATATCCTATTTTCTGGGCCTGAATGGGAGGCATTTTACTTTGGGCACGCCAGGCTCTCCAAAACGGTCACCTCGTGCGCTGCTCCCTAAGAAGTTAACCATCTTACACATAAAAGCTTATTTGTTCATCGAAAATTGAGAAGGGTGTGCTTGAAAGGATGCACATAACTCTGCAATGTTGGGTTGTATTGGAGAGTCTCAGTCTTAAATCATCTACACACAGTCTGTGCCTGTATTTAGATTTCATGCAAATGAGGGTTGAGAATCCACTCTCAAATAGGTACGTGGTTGCAAAGGGCATCAGTGTCCTAACAGTGCGATTTGCCAAGGCAGGAAACTCTGAACGCAGCCCAATCCAGAAAGCCGCTTCGGGAAAGTACCTGTGTAATTGTGCACCCAAATCACTCAAGTGCTTCGCTATACCACATTTGACATTGTCCGTAAGCTTGAGTTCATTTGCACACAAAAAAATCAGACAATGATGGAAAGACCAGTGTCTTGTCCTTATGAATGCAGACAGAGAAGAGCTCCAACTTCTTAATCATAGCCTCAATTTTGTCCCGCACATTGAATATAGTTGCGGAGAGTCCCTGTATTCCTAGATTCAGATCATTCAGGTGAGAAAAAACATTGCCAAGATAGGCCAGTCGTGTGAGAAACTCGTCATCATGCAAGCGGTCAGACAAGTGAAAATTATGGTCAGTAAAGAAAACTTTAAACTCGTCTCTCAATTCCAAAAAACATGTAAATACTTTGCCCCTTGATAACCAGCATACTTCTGTATGTTGTAAAAGAGTCACATGGTCGCTGACAATTTCATTGGATAGTGCAGAGAATACAGCTTCTCGGTTGGAGCTGTAGTGTACTCAAGTGGCATCGGGGGCAACTGCTTGCACGCATGTTACCACTCCACTATGTCTCCCTGTCATGGCTTTTGCGCCATCAGTACAGCTACCAAAATGAGCAGCAGCTACGTTTGGCTACATACATACGGACCGTTAGTGGAATTCCCACAAGAGAGTAATGGTTAATGTGATTGGATATTCATTATTTGACTAGGCTACCTGTATTTGACATTGTGTTGTTATTTCACTGAACACTAGATGGTTTAATGTTATGTTTGGCAGTGAAACGAGGCTACCCAGCGAGAAAAAAACCTCACCCAAATGTATAGCCCCATTGGAAAATGAAATGGACTGTTTGAAAATGTGAAGAAAAAAAAGAAAAAAAAAGAAATAATGTATCTACTGTATATTAAAAAAGTGTGAATCACATCTTTATTTGGCATACCCCTGACGACATTGCGCGTACACCAATTTGGGAATACCTGCTTTAGGTGATAGGGGAGTAAAAAACATAATTTAGGGGATAGGGTAGTGTACCAAATAGAGTATAGTGTAGAGCTCCTCATAGGGGATAGGTTAGTAAACAACATCCTTTAGGGGATAGGGTAGTAAACAACATCATTTTGGGGATAGGGTAGTAAACAACATCCTTTAGGGGATAGGGTATTAAACAACATAGGGGATAGGATGCCATTTGGAAGTACAGATAGTCACAATCACACACCACCTGGGTGTGGCCTGTGGCTCTAGAATCACAATCTCAGTCTGTGAACCATTCACACAGAGACCAGAGAGAGTTCTGCATCCAGGTATGTCATGTTGATTCTTTATGATAGTGAGTTTATATCAAATATGAAGGTGGGGAAATGCATGTCGTAAGTTAATAGCAATCTAATGAACTGCAATTGTTAATACATTTTTACAGTGCTGTTGTAATCAATAATTTAAATTTAACTGTTGAAATTGATCTCTTACTTCATAGATTTCCATTGAGTTGCATGTGGTCTGTGTTCTGGAAAACCGTGACTCTCAGGTTTTGGTTCAGAAACTGAAGTATGTTCTGTCTTTTCTTCCATCTCTCTCTCTCTCTCTCTCTCTCTCTCTCTCTCTCTCTCTCTCTCTCTCCCCCCCCCCTCTCTCTCTCTCTCTCTCTCGCAGGTCTGCATTTGTCACACTGTGTAACTCTCACTTTCAACCACATCATCGCCATTGACTCAGTTCATCTCTTTTCTGAAGAAATGAATTTCACAGAAGTAAACTCCTCTTCTCTAAACCTCTCCCACACTGAAGACCTAAACTTTCACTGGGAATACTGTAAGGACCTAACCTCAGAATTCCTTGCCTGTGAACTCACAGCGTTGGCTCTTGCTTTCCCCATCCACGGCTACACTCTCTGGCTNTCCTAGAGATTGTATACAGCCTGTTCATCCCGGTAGCCGATGCCGTCTATCTCCTCACCGCATATCAAAGCCACTTCAGAGTCATCGCCTACACCGCCTCACTTCTCCTCTTCAGCCGTCCCGTGTTCCAGTGCTGCATCTGTGTGGAGCGCTACCTGGCGGTGGTCCACCCTGTGGTCTATATGAAGTACAAACCCTTAAGGTACAGGGTGGGGTGGGCGGCCGGGGCCTGGGGGGTCACGCTGTTATTCACAGGGACGGCTGTTTCCCTCTACGCACCTCAGTTCCCCATCCACTGCTTCCTCACCTACATCCTGCTCTTCCTATTGGTCGATCTATTCTGCAGCCTCTCCATCCTCCGTGTTCTGAAGCGCCCAAAACTGGGGCAGGGAGAGATCGAGAGAAGAGGAGGGGAAAAGGAGAAAGAAGGGATGAACGCCATGAAGAAGAGAGCGTTCACAATCGTCTCTGTCGTCATGACCATGATGTTGATCAATAACATTCCCACAGCGGTCATTTACCTGCTGTATGACTCCATCGCAGCCGAAGTGTTCTGCCTGCTCGATGCCCTCAACATGTTACTCCTGGTGTTCTGTGGGTTGGTACAGCCCCTCTTCTACCTGCACAGGAGTGGGAAACTACCCCGCTGCCTCAGGGGCCAGTGAGGGATAAATAGAATTGGGTACACTCAAGACGGCCGCCGGTCCATCCATCACAGACAATTGAGTTGATTGGGAATGTGCTTTCTAGTAAATTTTATTTTAGAAAAAAACACTTAAAAGCCCCTATGTTGATTAGCTTTTGCAAATGCAATAAGTTTTCCACGTTGATTCAACTTTAATCACAATGATTTTGGGGGTTGAATTGACGTGGAAACAATGTTAATTCAACCAGTTTTTGCCCAGTGGGCATTTACTGGTTGAATACATACTTGACAACCGTAAACAGTGTGTGGAATTAAGAGAAAATTCAGCAATATTGTAGGTTGTGAATATATGACTGGCAGATTGTTTATGGTTCAAAATGGCAGTCACACTAACCCTGCTTTGCCTAACCTTAAAACTTAAGCTAAACTTAAGCCTAACCACAACCCCTAGCCTTAGCCATAAAGTTGACCAATTCTAAACTCTGGTCCTGTTTGGCTGAGTTGGTAGGGTAGGGAACCTGCAATGCCAAGGCTGTGGGTCCCATGGGGGACCAATATAAAAAAAAAGGTATGTACTCACAACTGTAATCTGTCGGGAAAATAACTCTACCAAAATTGTAACTGTGTCTGTTTTTTTCTGTCTGTTTTTTTTATGGCCACGTCACTTGGTTAGGAAGTCTCCTGTCCCTAGCTACTGTATAGCAGCTGTCACTTAAGCCTTGTTCACATTGGCAAATCACTTGTTTTTTTTGCATCTGATTGAATCTGTTATTTTTCCTGCAGTCTGAATGGCCAAAAAGCAGATATTTCAAGCCACATTTTAGACCACCTTCATAGGTGTTTTGAAATCAGATACAAATCTGATTCCTGGCCATGTGACTTGTGTCTTAATGATCAAATTGTATTTATTTGTACTCAAGTGTTTTTTAGACTGTTATTTGGCATATCTCCTACTTGCTAGCTACTTTGTTGACAGTTTTGACAAGAACATGTGGTTGCTAACTAGCTTGGTAACTGTTTACAAACAAATTAGTGAATGTGCAACAAAGCTGAACAGCTACATAGCTAACTGTGGCTAGCCAAAAATGACTTGTTCTGAAAGTTGGATCATCTTATCCTTTGAGGCTTTAAAAGTGTTTTCACGCTATGATTTTGAACATTTAAAGCAACTGGGATACATCAATTGCAGGAATTATTATCACCTTAGTTTGTTACATAACTTCTGAGGGAGCAGGGCACCAATCAGTCTACACCACTGCACACACACCTGTGGTTACTATAACAATTAGCGTAGAAATGTCAGAAAACGACTGCTGTCTGACCGCATAGAAATCCAATTTGGTCACTTGTAAACTTGCTGTTTGGACAATCATGATTCCCAAAGAGATTTGAAAAACAAAACTGATTTGCTTATTAAGGCCTGTTGTGTGAACAAGGCTTTACAAATCCCCCTAAATCAATCAAAGACCTTGTCAGGACAACAGTTTTAAGTTGTGCTAACATAAATGCAAAATGGTTTTCTACTGATCAATTAGCCTTGGATGAACTTGGATTAGCTAACACAACGTGCCATTGGAACACAGGATTGATGGTTGCTGATAATGGGCCTCTGTACGCCTATGTAGATATTCCACTAAAAAATCTGCCGTTTCCAGCTACAATAGTCATTTGCAATCTTAACAATGTCTACACTGTATTTCTGATCAATTTTATGTCATTTTAATAGACAATATTTTTACATTTATTTCAAAAACAAGGAAATGTCAATGTGACCCCAAACTTTTGAATTGTAGTGTATATCTTTTTTTAATTAACCTTATTTACATTGAAGTATTTAGACTCAAAATTAAGCTGTGCATCCTGTTTCCATACATCATCCTTGAGATATGTTTACAATTTGATTGCAGTCCACCTGTGGCACATTCAATTGATTGGACATGATTTGGAAAGGCACACAGCTGTATTCATTAGTCCCACAGTTGGCAGTGCATGTCAGAACCAAAACCAAGCCAGATCTGGGGAAGGGTACCAAAAACAATTGTGCAACACTGAAGGTCCCCAAGAACACAGTGGCTTCCATAATTCTTAAATGGAAGAAGTTTGGAACCAGCATAACTATTCCTAGAGCTGGCCGCCTAGCCAAACTGAGCAATCGGGGGAAAAGGGCCTTAGTCAGGGACGTGACCAAGAACCCAATGGTCACTCTGATTGCGCTCCAGAGTTCTCCCATCTCTGTGGAGATGGGAGAACCTTCATGAAGGACCACCATCTCTGCAGCACTCCACTAATCAGGCCTTTATGGTAGATTTGCCAGACGAAAGCCACACCTCAGTAAGAGGCACTTGACAGCCCACTTGCACCTAAAGGACTCTCAGACCATGAGAAACAACATTCTCTGGCCTGGTAAAACTAAGACTAACTATTTGGCCTGAATGCCAAGTGTCACGTCATAAAGATATCTGGCACCCTCCCTATGGTGAAGCATGGTGGTGGCAGCATCATGCGGTGGGGATGTTTCTCAGAGGCAGGGACTGGGAGACTAGTCAGGATCGAGAGGAAAAATGAACGGAGCAAAGTACAGACAGATCCTTGATGAAACCTGCTCCAGGAATGTATGATTTTTTCCAATATGGATTTTACTGTTTTCCAATTCCTGATTTGAATGCATTTCCAATGTAATCAGTGGACTAGAAAGCAGGGATTGGAACCAGTTCAAAGAACAGACCTGAGAACTGGAAAATAATAAATTTTTCAAGTGTTGGATTCGTGGTAAACTTTGAACATTGAGATATTAAAGACATGATAGATCAGGTGCATTGTATGTAAAGGACTGACAAGTTAATAAGGATCGGTGTCCTGTTAGCGGGACAACTTCCTGTGAAACTGGAGGGTGCGTAATTCAAATAAATTCTAATAGTTATTATGGACTGTAAACATTTAGGTACATATAAGTGTCTTATATCGGCTGAAAGCTTAAATTCTTGTTCATCTAACTGCACTGTCCGATTTACAGCAGCTATTACAGTGAAAACACACCATGCGATTGTTTGACGATGGCGCCCCACATCAAATAATTTTTACACCGGCACATTCACATTTAAAGATTAAATCGTCACTTACTTTTTGAAAATCTTTCTCTGATTTGTCATCCAAAGGGCCCCAGCTATAACATGTAGTGTCGTTTTGTAGATAAAATCCTTCTTCATATCCCAAAAAGTCTGCTTAGTTGGCGCCATCGATTTCAGTAATCCATTCGTTCAACTTGCAGAGAAAGGAATCCGAAAATCATCCCCTAAACTTTGTTTCAACAAGTCAAAATAAGGTTCTATTTACTCCTCAGACAACCTAAAATGTAATCAAACTATAATATTTATTTTGGAAAGAATTTTTTAGCAGGTGCACAACTTCTTTATGGTGTGCAAAGACACGGATTTCCAAGAGTATGTCATCATACAAAAACTTTTTAAGTTACAAGCCTGAAACCTTGAACATAGATTGCTGACACCCTGTGGAGGCCATAGGAATTGCATCCAGGGAGCTATTTTACAATATGAGGATGGTCTCTCAAAAAAAATACAGGTTGGTTTTTCTTTGGATTTTCTCCTACCACATCTATTGTGTTATGTTGTCCTATATTATTGAAACATTTCTACACATTTCAAAGTGTTTTCTTTCCAATGATACCAATTATTGGCTTCAGGGCCTGAGGAAGTTTTACTTTGGGCACGTCATTCTGGCGGAAATGGAAAAAAAGGGGCCTAGCCCTAAGAAGTTACTAATGGTTGTGGAATATGCTGGGTGGACGGGAGGGAGTCATGGGAGTGCGTTAGGTGATACGAGAGGACATCTGTGGATTAGGCAAAGAAGAGGTTGAGGTCAAGAGGTCAGGAGGTCATGTCAGATCCCCTGAAGGGAGAAATAATGGTTTATTATCCTGTTACCCTCTTCCTGTGGAACCTTAAGATGTAAGGATTGGAAAGAAGGAGGGGTGTCTAAAGTGGAGTATATATACTTGTGATGATGGGAACATGTCTTTGTCTGAATACAGCTGTGTTGACCCTTTGGGAAGAATTAAACTTGGTTAAGCTTCTCTAGTGTCCGTGAGTTATTTACTCTGAAAAATTAGAACCTAACACAAGGTACAGAATCCAAACTGGGAACGAAACTGATCTATACTGTTCTGGAAAATAACCTTTATTTTAAAAGCATGAGAACTGATGAATAATGCTCTTTTACATTCCTGGCATTTTGTTTTAGGTTCGCAAAAAGCAGATAGTCATTGTTGACAGTGCAGCGTTTAACTTCTTAGGGAGCGGCAGCTGAGGTGTCGGTTTTGGAGAGTCTGGCGTGCCCAAAGTAAAAGGCCTGCCACTCAGGCCCAGAAACTAGGATATGCACATAATTTGTACTATTGGATAGGAAACACTCTGAAATTTCTAAGAGTGTTAAAATATTGTCTGTGAGTATAACAGAACTGATATAGCAGGTGAAAACCCGAGGAATTTCTGTCCTGGAAAAAGTGTTTTTGACACATTGCCTAATTTTGAACCCCTCCCTATTGAAAACTGCCATATATAGGAGTTAGATTGCAGTACCTATTGCTTCCACTGGATGTAAACAGTCTCTAGATAGTGTTTTGTGATGTTAGGATGCTCTGGATGGTAATAGAAGAAGAATTTCGAACTAGTCATCGGATGTAAACAGAAGAGGAAGCGCGTTCATGGGCTCCGCGTGCTGTGGTTTTTTCCTTTCCTATCGTCCAGTTTATAATCCGGTTGAAATATTATAGTAAATATACATAAAAGTGTTCCTAAGGATACATTATCAATGATGTTTGATTGTTCTTGGACAAGTGTATAGGTATAGGTTGAACGTGTTCTCTTCACGGTTCAATGGGCGAGTGGATGCTGTATTTTATTAACATAATGCGCCAACCAAACTGAGATTTATGGATATAATAAATGACTTTTTCTAACAAAAGAACCATTGTATGTCTTCGTTGGACACTTGGGAAGCCCTCAGCAGAAGTTCTTCTAAAGGTAAGGGATTTTATATTAGCAATTTTATGCGTTTTATGAGACCCGCTTTGGTTATGGATTTATGCTAATGCCTAGCGCCCCACCACTCCGTAAGTAGTTAAAGAGAAGGGTATAATGTTTACTGAGATGGCATCCAAGGTAAACACTGCACATGTCGGACAAATTTGAAATTACCTTTACATGTCAAGTGTGATATGGCATTGTTTAGTATTGAATCCCAGACATATTGTTCTTGTTTGTAAATATACCTGATTGTCACGCCCTTCCCTGTTTCACCTGTCCTTGTGATTGTCTCCACCCCTCCATGTGTCGCTTATTTTCCCTGGTGTATTTGTCCCTGACTTTCCTGTCTCTCTGTGCCAGTTTGTATTCAGTGTTCAAGTCAATCAGCATGTTTTTCCTGTGCGCCTGCTTTTTCTATTCTCTTTTTGCTAGTGTTCCCGGTTTTGACCCTTGCCTGTTTCTGGACCCTGTTACCCATCTGCCTGACCATTCTGCTTGCCTTGACGTTGAACATGCCATCCACTCTGTACCTCCTGGACTCTGAACTGGTTTTGACCTTTTGCCTGTCCATAACCATTCTCTTGCCTACCCTTTTGGATTATAGTAAATATTAAAGACTCCAACCATCTGCCTCCCATGTCTGCATCTGGGTCTCGCCTTGTGCCCTTATACCTGATGTAATTTTGTTTAAATATTTATTCAGCTGGCCAACGCAGAAACAAACATTTATGTGTGTTTTCTCTTGAAATTATGATTGCGCTTGAAAGTTACAGTCTAGATATTATTAGGTTGATGTCATTCAATACATTCTTAATATGGAGCTCCCTGTCTATCTGTATTATTTCAAATGGAATACATTCTGTATATTTATTATAAATCATAACAATAATGATAAAAAAGCATTAAATTATCATATTTCATATTTATTTATCCTTGAAATCAATGGGCAGTTCCAGCCATAATGGTGTCATAAAATGTACAAGGAATACATCTGCACTGATCACCATACTGTACAAATAGTGTCTGGAGATTTTCCTGAGTTTTTGACCTAACCTGGTCTGGAACAACTCAGGGCCCTATCCATCCACAACACATTCTACACAGCACAGCATATTCTCTTCAACCATACTAAACATCACATAGTGTTGTCATAACCAGTGAAAAACATTTGCATGTCAGGTGTGGTCCTTCAGGTGAGTTCATTGGCAGCATCGGTTTACAGACCAGAGCAACACAGGTGTCTTGGATGGGGATGTCTGAGAGTGAGGTTGTAGGTGACTGAGGAAAGGAGGAGGGAGGGAGGGAGGGAGGGAGGGTGGGTGGGAGGGAGGGAGGGAGCAAGGAATGGATGAACATTTGCTTGGTATTTCAACATACTACTAGACTTACTTGGTTGACTAACTCATCTTCATGTTTGTCAACATGTCATTCTGCTGCCTCAGTTCTCAGGGCTCTGAAACGTCCCAGGCCAGGGGTAGGGGATAGGGAGAGGGTGGGGAAATATAACATGAAGATAAGAGTGTTTAAGTTAAGTTTAATTTTGATTATCATGGTGTTCATGATGGTGAACTTCCTCTCCATAATTGTAATTAAGTCTTTCTACAATTTCCTAGATCAGATTGGTTTGTTTGCCACTATCCGTTTCTTTCTACATCATTGTGATCTGTGGGATAGTGCAGCCCATCCTCAACTTCACAGGGCTGGGACACTGTCTTGTATAATTCCCCCCTCTACCTCCACATGGCTGGGACAATGTCCTGTATCAGCACCTTTTCTACCTCCACAGGGTTAGGATACTGTTCTGTATCATCCCTCCTCTACCTCCACAGGGCTGGGACACTGTCCTGTATCAGCTCCTCCTCAACCTCCAAAGGGCTGAAACACTGTCCTGTATCATCTCCTCCTCAACCTCCAAAGGGCTGGGACACTCTCCTGATCAGCTCCTCCTCAACCTCCAAAGGGCTGGGACACTGTCCTGTATCATCCCCTTCTCTACCTCCACAGGGCTGGGACACTGTCCTGTATCAGCCCCTCCTCTACCTCTACAGGGCTGGGACACTGTCCAGGTATCAGGGGACTTTGAGGAAGAGGTGACTGTCATTTCATGAATAGATTGCCTTTTGGGTTTTTTCATATATTATTTTTTTTCACCAAATTTGAAAATTCTGTCATAATGAATACATTTTAAACTTCATAAAAAAACATGTTTTCCCATCTCCAGAGTTAAATTAAGAATATTTGCTATAAAAAGTAACAATTAAAGTTACAGGTTTGATCGTACCAGGGTGGACCTTTTCATCACAAATCAGCCATTACTACCCTTGTGACAGGAGGAAAGGAAGTTTGATATGAGCAGCAGGGAGTGGCAATTGAATTCAAGAATTTATTTGCCTACAGTAGGACACTCTTGTTAGTGGTCTGGTCGAAGTCTGCAATGGCACCCTATACACTATATAGTGCACCAATCGGACTCAACGGTAGTGCACTTTAAAGGGAATAGGGTGTCATTTTGGATGCACAAGGTTTACATGCAGGGCAGGGGAGATATTTGGATATTTAGTAGTAGGTTATCAGTTCCAGCATCTGTGAGAGAAATAGTCCACAACACCTCAGAGGACAGAGCCACTGCATCATTTGGCTACAGGTGAGCAAAACAGTTTTGAATTTATATAATCGTTTTTTCATTTTGCATTTCAATCTCAATTGATGTATATATATATATATATATATATATATATATATATATATTTATGTAGCTTGTGAGAAAAAACACAAGATAATATTTGTTAATCCGAACAGTGGCAATTTATTAAAATATATGGACACATTCTTATATTATGTCAAGTTATCATCTCTTGTGCATAAATTATCTACAAAGTATTGTTAGAGATTATTTTACATAATTTAACTTCTTCAGTGTTTTTTTGTGCTTTATTGTGATTCTAGCGAGCTGCCCACCTAGTTATCGGTAAAGAGCGTTTATAACAAAATAACACTCAACCAGGGAAATACCTAACACACTATTGAGGTGGTTAGAGAATGATTATACTGTATGTGAAGATAGAGAAATACTTTGCATGATCCTGATGCTAGTATAACAATCCTCATCTCCTCCTCCCTCTCTGTCTCTCTGTTTCTGTCTCTCTCGCCCTCTCTCACTCCCTCACTCGCTCCTTTTCTCTCTCTCCCTCTCGCTCTCACCCTCCCTCCCTCCCATACCTCAAGATCTTTCACACATTACAGTTACATCCATCGTTAAGATTAACATATCTCAAGTCAATGAATCCACATCTACTCCTATCTCCCTAATTGAACTGGGTGTAAAGGGTGTGCATGTGGAAATTTGTATCCCCCTGCTTACTACCTCCTGTGCAATCAACATCATCCTGGGTCTCCCCACCAATGTCTACATCCTGTGGCTGATACTGACCGGAGTTCTTCTCTCTCAACCTGACCGTGTCCGAGACCCTTTTCTGCCTCTTTAATGCCTTCACAATATCTGACGTGTATGTCCAGTCTGATTTTGTCCATAAAGCTAGAGCGCTACCTGGCGGTGGTCCACCCTGTGGTCTTCCTGAAGTGTAAACCCTTGAGATACAGGGTTGGGTGTTGTAGTATTGTCTGGCTGATGGTTCACGGGTCCTGCTGTCTATCTTTGTTTGAAGACTTTACACCAGTGTACTTCTAGTCTGTCTTTGTCCAGTCAATTATCTATTTTTCTCTGATGTCATTCTGCTGTCTCAGTTCTCTGGACTCTGAAACGTCCAGGGCCGGGGGATGGGGACAGGGAGGGCAAAAACAGCACTAAAATGAAGGCCTTCAAGATCATTTTGATTATCCTGGTATATGCTGCTGTGTCTCAACTCCCACTAGTACTTATGATACTGACTCAAAGTTACATTCCATATATGGACTTTCTTACAGGAATGGCCATTTGTTTCTGCATCCGTGTGATCTCTGGGTTTGTGCAGCCCCTCCTCTACCTCCACAGGGTTGGGAACATACCCTGTATCAGAGGTCTCTAAGACATAAAATGTAAATATTTCAACCAATTAGTGCTATAAAAATGCATTATATGTCACATTATATTATATTTAATTTCTCTGTTCTTTAATATTAATTTGTGAATTATAATTTTAAATGTTCTTCGATATGGATTTATGGTTTTCCAATTCCCAGTGTTTGAATGTATTTCCAATGTGTTCAGTTTCCTAGAAAGTGATGGTAAGACTTCCCCTCTGTAGATGTTGTTTTAATATTATCAGGTTTGCAGTTCATGTACACACATAGAGTAAACCAGCCCAAGAACTTCTCAAATTGCCCATTCTGAGCAAGAAACTGTGTATATATAGGCTGGAATTCAATATGATCACTATAGTAGACAATTAGGCTTTTAAGAGTATAAATAAAGTATATGTCTGTATATTTATAATAAATAATAACAATAATTATAACAAACAAGGCAACAGTAAACATGTTGTAAAATATGTAAACAATGATGGAGCACCCCCATTGGGCATGTTCAAAGTTTAGTAGTTCTGTTGATTACTATAGCGCCCCCATTGGACCTGTTCAAAGTTTAGTAGTTCTGTTGATTACTATAGCGCCCCCATTGGGCCTGTTCAAAGTTTAGTAGTTCTGTTGATTACTATAGCGCCCCCATTGGGCCTGTTCAAAGTTTAGTAGTTCTGTTGATTACTATAGCGCCCCCATAGGGCCTGTTCAAAGTTTAGAATTTCTGTTGAGTACTATAGCGCCCCCATTGGGCCTGTTCAAAGTTTAGAATTTCTGTTGATTACTAAAGCGCCACCATAAGGCCTGTTCAAAGTTTAGAATTTCTGTTGATTACTATAGCGCCCCCTTTAGGACTGTTCAAAGATTAACATTTCTGTTGATTACTATAGCGCCCCCATTGGGCCTGTTCAAAGTTAACATTTCTGTTGATTACTATAGAGCCCCCACTCGTGCCTATCAGTGTAATTTTGTTAATGCCGGATCTCTATTGCAAAACGCATCATTCACCCAAGATTCATAAAATTTGGTCGATTAAATGAGGTGATGGGCGGCATCAGTTTACAGACGGGAGCAACACAGCTGTCTAGTGGGGTTAGTGAGCGTGCGGATGTAGGGGAGGGAGGTACATCTGCTTGGTACATCAATATACTACTTGACATTCTTGGTTGAGTGCCTCATTTGGTATTTGGTATTAATTAGGATCCCCACTTGCTGATGCAAAAGCATCAGCTACTCTTCCTGGGGTCCACATGAGACATGACAGAATACACAGGACAGAACATTATTATTCAAGGACTGAAATACATCCATTTAGAATGTCACACATACATATCAGTACATACACTCAAAATCTAGGTCTACTCCAAAGTGCAGTGCAAAATACAATACAAAATACTGCTGCATCTCAGTTCTCAGGGCTCTGAAACAGCTCTGGCTGAGGGAAGGGGACAGGGAGAGGGAGGGGACATATAACATGAAGAGGAAGGGGTGTAAGTTCATGTTGATTATCCTGGTGTCTATGATGGTGAACTTCCTCTCCATGATTGTAATTATGTCTTTGTAAAATGTCCTTGATCAGATTGGGTTGTTTTATCACTATCCATTTATTTTTCCATCATTGTGATTTGTGGGTTAGTAACCCCTTTGATTTAAGATTTCATCTTAAATCAGTCAGAACTCCCCTTGTGACAGGGGGAAAGTAAGCTTGCTTTGAGCAGCAGGGAGTGGCAGTTGAATGCAAGCTTAACAAAAAAAATGTTTATTTGCATACAATCTGACACTAGTCTTGTCATTGCTCTGATCGACGTCTGAAACGGTACCCTATATAGTGTAAACATGTTGATCAGGGCGCGTATTCCTCTGGTGAAAGGTAATGCTTTTTAAAATCACCAGGTTGAGTTGACACGACACTCAGGTGTGGCAGGGCAGGGCAGAGATTTGGATATTTAGTATGAGGTTATCAGGTCCAGCACCTGTGACAGACACAACACACCTCAGAGGACAGACACACTGTACCAACTGACAACAGGTGAGCAAATCAGTTTAATTTACATTTTAAAATAATGTCACGATCTTCATTAATCGACCAAGGCGCAGCGTGCCGGGTTGAGAAAAACATGTTTATTTCTTAAACTCACCCAAACAAAAACAACGACCAACGCTCAAATGGTGTAGCAACAACATACACCCTAACAGAGTCAACTTCCCACAAACACTGGAGGGAAAAAGGGCTGCTTAAGTATGGTTCCCAATCAGAGACAACGATAGACAGCTGTCCCTGATTGAGAGCCATACTCAGCCAAAACATAGAAATAGAAAACATAGAATGCCCACCCCAACTCACACCCTGACCAAACCAAAATGAGACATAAACTCGCACATACAGGTCAGGGCGTGACAAATAATACTTTTTCATTTTTTTATTAAAAGCTCTATTGATATATATATTGATGTAGCTTGTGAACTAAGTCAGAATATTGGCAATTTCTGAAAACATACGGACACATTTTTATATTTCGTCATTTTTACAAAGTGATCATCTCTAATGCATGTATTATCTACAAAGTATTGTAAGAGAGTATCTTCGTTTAGCTTTATCAGCTTTTTGAGTGATTCATTGTGATTCTAGCAAGTCTGCACACCTACTTCACGTAACTCAGCATTTTCCGTTTATTTTTTAAACAGGGTAAAAATGTTTTTGTTAATAAGGCTAATTTGAAAACAAGGCTCCCGAAATTTTATCAGCATATCGAATGTGCCACCCGGGCTGGTAAAATCCTGGATCATTGTTATTCTAACTTCCGTGATGCATACAAGGCTATTCTCCGCCCTGCTTTCGGCAAGTCTGACCTTGACTCCATTTTGTTGCTCCCAGCCTACAAACAGAAACTAAAACAGCAAACGCCCGTTCTCAGGTCTGTTCAACACTGGTCCGACCAATCTGATTCCACGCTGCAAGATTGCTTCGAGCACATGGACTGGGATATGTTCCGGATAGCATCGGACAACAACATTGATGTATATGCTGATTCGGTGAGCGAGTTTATTAGCAAGTGCATTGGTGATGTTGTACCCATAGCAACTATTAAAACCTTCCCCAACCAGAAACCGTGGATTGATGGCAGCATTCGCGCAAAACTGAAAGCACGAACCATTGCTTTTAACCAGGGTAAGGCGACCGGAAACATGACTGAATACAAAGAGTGTAGCTGTTCCCTCAGCAAGGCAATCAAACAAGCTAAGCGTCAATATAGAAACAAAGTAGAGTCACAATTCAACAGCTCAGACATGAGAGGAATGTGGCAGGGTCTACAGTCAAACACGTACAACAAAAAGAAAACCAGCCCCGTCGCGGACCACGACGTCCTGCTCCCAGACAAACTAAACAACTTCTTTGCTCGCTTTGAGGACAATACAGTGCCACCGACACGGCCCGCTACCAAAACCTGCGGGCTCACCTTTACCGCAGCTAACGTGAGTAAAACATTTAAATGTTTTAACCCTCGTAAGGCTGCTGGCCCAGATGGCATCCCTGGCCGTGTCCTCAGAGCATGCGCAGACCAGCTGGCTGGTGTGTTTACGGACATATTCAATCAGTCCCTATCCCAGTCTGCTGTTCCCACATGCTTCAAGAGGGCCACCATTGTTCCTGTTCCCAAGAAAGCTAAGGTAACTGAGCTAAATGACTATCGCCCCGTAGCACTCACTTCTGTCATCATGAAGTGCTTTGAGAGACTAGTCAAGGATCATATCACCTCCATCCTGCCAGACACCCTGGACCCACTCCAATTTTCTTACCATCCCAATAGGTCCACAGACGACGCAATCGCAATCACACTGCACACTGCCCAAACCCATCTGGACAAGAGGAATACCTATGTAAGAATGCTGTTCATCGACTACAGCTCAGCATTTAACACCAGTTCCCTCCAAGCTCGTCATTAAGCTCGAGACCCTAGGTCTCGACCCAGCCCTGTGCAACTGGGTCCTTTACTTCCTGACGAGCCGGCCCAAGATGGTGAGGGTAGGAAACAACATCTCCACCCCGCTGATCCTCAACACTGGGGCCCCACAAGGGT
>QNTS01000787.1:100123-120002 GCA_003317085.1 Hucho hucho | reverse complement strand
TGTCAGATTTCAAAAAAGGCTTTACGGCGAAAGCACCACATTTGATTGTTTGAGGGTAGCACCTAACATATTTTTCCATTACCATGAATTCATAAGCTATCACGGTTCACACATAACACATTTCACAGCGAAAACAAATCAATTACCTTTTGAAGAACTTCTGCTGAGGGCTTCCCAAGTGTCCAACGAAGACAATCCATGGTTCTTTTGTTAGAAAAAGTAATGTATTATATCCATAAATCTCAGTTTGGTTGGCGCGTTATAATGAGAAAATAGAGCGTCGACTCCTCCATTGAAACGTGAAGAGAACTCGTTCAACTTATACCTATAAACTTGTCCAAGAACAATCAAACATAATTGTAAATGTATCCTTAGGAACACTTTTATGTATAAATAGTATAATATTTCAACTGGAATATAAACTGGGCGATAAGAAAGCAAAAAACCAAAGAGCGTGCCAGCCGGGAGCACGCATTTACTTGTATTGACAAACAACTGCGTGGACACTTCCTTATTCCTCTTCTTCTCTGCTCTAAAAGCATCTAAAAAGAATCAGAGCACTTTCTCGAGACTGTTGACATCCAGAGGAAGCGATAGGTACTGCATTCATATGCCCTTATATGGGCATTTTCATAAGGGAGGGGTTCTAAATGAGGCAATCTGTCAAAACCACTTTTTCCAGGATAGAAATCCCTCGGGTTTTTGCCTGCCAAATACGTTCTGTTATACTCACAGACAAAATGTTAACACTTTTAGAAAATTCAGAGTGTTTCCTATCCAATGGTACTAAATATGTGCATATCCTATTTTCTGGGCCTGAATGGGAGGCATTTTACTTTGGGCACGCCAGACTCTCCAAAACGGTCACCTCGTGCGCTGCTGCCAAAGAAGTTAAACCAAGAGTGCATCTTATTTGCCTACAATCTGACACTCCTCTTGATGGTACTCTGTCAACAGCAAGAATTGCACCCTAAACCCTGTATAGTCACTACCTTTGACTAGGGCCCATAGTGCTCTCTTCAAAAGTAGTGTGCTATATAGGGAATATGCCATTTTAAATGCGTTTTGGCCTAAATCACCAGGTTGACGTTTCACTCAGGTGTTGCAGAGCAGGGCAGGATCAGGCAGAGAGTTGTATGCACAATATTATTCCAGCACCAGTGACAGACAACCACACCACACGCCAGGGGAGAAAGACGCTGCATCTATACAGTTTAGCAAAACCTTTGCTTTTTATTTTTTTTATTTAAACCCCAATTGATATAGATATATGTTGCTTGTGAGCAAGAACATACAATATATATTTTTAATTGGATTATTGGCAATTTAAGCAAATATGTTGACACATTTTGATATTTCATCATGTTTACAAGGTGATCATCTCTACTGCATATATTATCTACAAAGGACTGTAAGAGAGTATCTTTCTTCATTTAGCTTCATCAGGGTTTTTGTGTGATTGATTTTGATTGTGAACTGCACACACAACTACCTATGGTAATCAGCGTTTTAAATGTATTTTTCCACCAGTGTATGAAAACACATATTTACCAGAGGGATTTTCCTAGCACCCTAATGCACTGGTTGAAGAATCATTATACTCAAATTCAAATTCAAGCTGCTTTATTGGCATGAAAAACATTGTGTCAATATTGCCAAAGCAACAATGTATACAGTATACATTGTAATAAAATTAGAAACAATAACAAAAAATTATATAAAATGGTAGTAAATAATAATACAAAATTAAATACAAAAATAATAACAATAAAATGGTAATAGTCAGTAGTAGAAATGTAATAAATTGAAAAAATCTAAATATGGAAAATTAAACTATAACTAACTTATAACTAAATAACGGTAATCTACATCTGTACTACAACTACCATCATCATCACTACTACTGCCATCACCATCATCATTAAACTGCCATCATTACCATTACCACCCATACCACTACTACCATCATCATCACTACTACTGCCATCACCATCATCATTAAACTGCCATCATTACCATTACCACCCATACCACTACTATACGGAATGATAAACAACAACAATAATAGTAGTAACAATAATAGTAATAACAATAACAGCAATTATAAGTAAGTTACTGCTTACTATGCGGATGTTACTATTCAGTGTCCCTCAGGCTATACTCTCTCTGGCTCTACCTCTTACAGATCTCTAGAACTTTCACACATCAGGGTGTACAGGGTGTTTATGTGGCAAATTCTATCCACATTCTGCTTCCTTTTCAATCACCTTTATCCTGGGTCTCCCCACCAATGTCTACATCCTGTGGCTGATACTGACTGGAGTGGGAGGGCCAACGGCCTCAGAGTTCTTCTCTCTCTCAACCTGACCATGTTCTACATTTTTTTTTTTTAATAATGCTTTTTTTTATAAATGTGATCTAGCAGAGGTGAATGGCAAATATTTATGTTACTAGGCAAGTCAGTTAATAGCAAATTCTTATTTTCAATGACAGCCTAGGAACAGTGGGTTACCTGCCTGTTCAGGGTCAGAACGACAGATTTGTACCTTGTCAGCTTGGGGAATTGAACTTGCAACCTTTACGGTTACAGCTCTAACGCTCTAACCACTAGGCTACCCTGCCACCCAATATTAACCATGTAAGCTGTCTATATTGCTTGTAAATGATATGTGCCTTGCAAAAGTATTCATCCCCTTGGCATTTTTCCTATTTTGTTGCATTACAACCTGTAATGTAAATTGATTTCTATTTGGATCATGTGATGGACATACACAAAATAGTCCAAATTGATTAAGTGAAGTAAAAAAATTACTTGTTTCAAAAGATTATAAAAAAATGAAAAGTGGTGCCTGCATATGTATTCACCTCTTTTGCTATGAAGCCCCTAAATAAGATCTAGTGCCACCAATTACCTTCAGAAGTCACATAATTAGTTAAATAAAGTCCACCTGTGTGCAATCTAAGTGTCACATGATCTCACTATACTGTAGATACACCTGTTCCGCAACATCACTAAGCTATTGGCACCACCAGGCAAGTGGCACCATGAAGACCAAGGAGCTCTCCAAATAGGTGAGGGACAAAGTTGTGGAGAAGTACAGTACAGCTCAGGGTTGGGTTATAAAAAAATATCATAAACTTTGAACATCCACTGAGCACCATTAAATCCATTATAATAAAAATGGAAAGAATATGGCACAACAACAAACCTGCCAAGAGAGGACCGCCCACCAAAACTCACGGACCAGGCAAGGAGGGCATTAATCAGAGAGGCAACAAAGAGACCAAAGATAACCCTGAAGGAGATGAAAAGCTCCACAGAGAAGATTGGAGTATCTGTCCATAGGACCACTTTAAGCCATACACTCCACAGAGCTGGGCTTTACGGAAGTGGCTATAAAAAAGCCATTGCTTAAAGAAAAAAATAAGTTAACACAATGGGTGTTTGCCAAAAGCCATGTGGGAGATTCCCCAAACATATGGAAGAAGGTACTTTGGTCAGATGAGCTAAAATTGAGCTTTTTGGCCATCAAGGAAAACGCAGTGTCTGGCACAAACCCAACACCTCTCGTCACCCCGAGAACACCATCCCCCCAGTGAAGCATGGTGGTGGCAGCATCATGCTATGGGCTGTTTTTCATAGACAGGGACTGGGAAACTGGTCAGAATTGAAGGAATGATGGATGACGCTAAATACAGGGAAATTCTTGAGGGAAACCTGTTCTAGTTTGAGACTGGGTTGGAGGTTCATCTTCCAGCAGGACAATGACCCTAAGCATACTGCTAAAGCAACACTCGAGTGGTTTAAGGGCAAACATTTTAATGTCTTGGAATGGCCTTGTCAAAGCCCAGACCTCAAGGCATTTGAGAATCTGTGGTATGACTTTAAGATTACTGTACAACAGCGGAAACCATCCGACTTGAAGGAGCTCTAGCAGTTTTGCCTTGAAGAATGGACAAAAGTCCCAGTGGCTAGATGTGCCAAGCTTGTACAGACATTCCCCAAGAGACTTGCAGCTGTAATTGCTGCAAAAGGTGGCTCTACAAAGTATTGACTTTCGGGGGTAAATAGTAATGCACGCTAAAGTTTTCAGTTTTTTGTGTTATTTCTTGTTTGTTTCACAAAACATCTTTAAAGTGGTAGGCATGTTGTATAAATCAAATGATACAACCCCCCCCTAAAAAAACTATTTTAATTCCAGGTCATGAGGCATCAAAATAGAAAAAATGCCAAGGGGTTGAATACTTCCGCAACTGTATAAGTCAACATCTAAGAATGAGGTATTTTTTTCGTAAATTGTTATGGCTGTATTGTTTTAAAAACCCAATAATGTTGGGGTCCATCAGACCACTGGGTGAATAACAAAAACATAATTTAACCCTTGTTGTCACGCCCTGACCAATATGAGCCTGTTTATGTTTCATTTTGGTTGGGTCAGGGTGTGAGTTGGGGTGGGCATTCTAGGTTTTTTATATTTCGTTCTTTGGCTGAGTATGGCTCTCAATCACGGACAGCTGTCTATCGTTGTCTCTGATTGGGAACCATACTTAAGCAGCCCTTTTTCCCTCCAGTGTTTGTGGGAAGTTGACTCCGTTTGGGTGTTTGTTTCTGTTTATACTACACCAGTTGATCTTCGTTCATTGTTTTGTTTTGGGTGAGTTAAGAATAAACATGTTTTTTTTCTCAACCCGGCACGCCTCGCCTGAAGATTGTGACACTTGTGTGGTGTACACAAGGGTTAAATCAGCCATTACTCAACTTGTGACAGGGGGAAAGAAAGCTGTATACAGTATAGTGCACTAATTTTAATCAGGGCCCAATGGGCTCTGGGAATAGGTTGCCATTGTGGTCTACATCACCAGGTTGACCTGATTCAACAATGAGGTGTGCCAGGGCAGGGTTGAAATTTTGATATTTAGTTTGAGGTTATCAGGTCCAGCATCTGTGACAGACACAACCCATCACACCTCAGAGACACTGAATCAATAGGCTACATATTAGTTATATAGTTTCATTTTCCTTTTTACATCATTCTTTATTTAATTTAAATCTCTATAGATGTCGATTGACGTAGCTTGTGAACGAAAACATATGAAAATATGTGGGCACATTTTCATGTTTCAAAGCGATCATCTCATCTCTATATTATCTTCAAAGGATTGTAAGAGATTATCTTAATTTAACTTAATTTATTTAATTTAACACCCAGTTGAGGTTACCCAGCATTTTTTTACGTCTTTACTTGGGTAATACCTGGCACTCTATGGCAGTGGTTACAAAATTACTATATGTGCATATAGAAGATGAATATCAATCAAATGTATGTATAAAGCCCTTCTTACATCAGCTGATGTCACAAAGTGCTGTACAGAAACCCAGCCTAAAACCACAAACAGCAAGCAATGCAGGTGTAGAAGCACGGTGGTTAGGGAAAACTCCCTAGAAAGGCCAGAACCTAGGAAGAAACCTAGATAGGAACCAGGCTATGAGGGGTGGCCAGTCCTTTTCTGGCTGTGCCGGTGGAGATATTAACAGAACATGGCCAAGATGTTCAAATGTTCGTAGATGACCAGCAGGGTCAAATAATGATCACAGTGGTTGTTGAGGGTGCAACAGGTCAACACCTCAGGAGCAAATGTCAGTTGGCTTTCATAGCCAATAACACTCTACCGCTCCCGCTGTCTGTAGAGAGTTGAAAACAGCATTTCTGGGACAGGTAGCACGAATAAAGACTGATATTATAGCGAGAGAAATACTTTGAATGAACCTGTTGATTGTATAACAATCTTCCTTTCCCTCACTCTCTCTTCTTTCTCTACCCTTCCCCCAGCCTCACTCCCTCCCTCCCTCCCTCTCTCTCTGTTTCCTCCATCTCTCTCTTTCTCACTCTGTCTCTCTCCCCCTCCCTCCCTCCCTCTCTCCCTCTTTCTCTCTCTCTCTCTAGTTCTCTCTTTGGCTCTTTCCTTTACAGATTGCAAGAACCTGCATACAGTACAGTTACATGCACTGTTGACATGATCTCAACTAAAGTCAACGTTTCACCCACCCCTCCTCCTATCTCTCACATTGAGCAAGGTGTACAGGGTGTCCATGTGGCACATCTCCTATCTCCCACATTGAGCAAGGTGTACAGGTGTCCATGTGGCACATCTCCTATCTCCCACATTGAGCAAGGTCTACAGGGTGTCCATGTGGCACATCTCTTCCCAATGCTTACTGCCTCTAATGTAATCATCATAATCCTGTGTACATCCTGTGGTTGATACTGACAGCACCTGGAGGGATGATTGCCTCAGAGTTCTGACAATAATTATGTTTTAACCTCCACCATGCAAATAGAAAGAAAAAGGAAAGTGTCCTCCACACAACCTTGGTGACAGCTTGGTTAGTAAGTTCCTAGTTTTGTCAAAATCGGGCCAGTGGTGTCTGAGACATTGCGTGTGATTAACGTACATACAATTGATTGCTGTAGCGCTCCCTTCCACCAATCAGTGTCATTTTGTAAATGTCAGATCTCACCCAAGTTACTTCAAAATCGGGCCAGTGGTAACAGAGATATCGCCTGTGACTTACCAATGAATCGACGGAGACAGATCTACAGTCCACCCTCCATATTTCATTGTGGGGGACAATAAAATGATTATATTTCTATATATTTATCATTGAAATCAATAGGCAGTTCCAGCTATAACGATGTCATAAAATTGACATTGAATACTTCTGCACTTATCAACATATTGTGTAACTAGTGTCTGAAGTTTGTCATGACCTTTTGACCTGAACTGGTCTGGAAAAACTCAGGTCCCTATCCACCCGTAACACATTCTACCCAGCACAGTATATTCTCTTCAACCACACTAAACATCACTTAGTGTTGTCATAACCAGTGGAAAACATTTGCATGTCAGGTTTGGTCCATCTAGCGAGGTGATGGGCAGCGTCAGTTTACAGACCGGAGCAACGCAGGTGTCTTGGTGGGCGTGGTTGTGGCTGAGGGAGGGGGAGAGAGGGGGTGACTTGGTGAGTACCTTTTCCATTTCATTGGTCCTAAAGTGAAATCTCTACCCACCAGGACACCAGGTGATACAAAATGAAATCACTGAGAGACCGAGTGAGGGTGTGTTATTGTCTGTACTCCTGCTTCAGCTTGTCAACCTAACGTCGTCCCTTTACCTTCAGACTATTCAGGTTTGTTCATTTTGTCTCTGGCTTTATCTCTTATTTAAGAACCAATGAGAATATATGCTATATTTACTGAAATGAGATTAAAAAGACATTGAGTTAATAACATATAATTTTAGGAATAATAATAAGACATGGTACATATATAGTACGTTTCAAGGACCCAAAGTCACTTATTTAGTGCTGGTATTGATGATTTTCCTGAATTGACTGAGATGGAATGGAAATGAAATGGAAATGAACCCAATCTTGATACCTTTCATTGTTTCAAGTTTTACTGTTGCAACAGAACAAATCCTTGAGAAACCTCTTTATTGTTATAGAATACTGAAGCCCCACACACCAATACAGAAGTTGATGACATGAAAATCTCAATGACAAACAGTTCTTCAGAAGCTGCTCTCTATGCACAAATCACATCCCTCTACACAGCCTCTTATACAATCAACCTCATCCTGGGTCTCCCCACCAATGTCTACATCCTGTGGCTGATACTGACTGGAGCGGGAGGAACGATGGCCTCAGAGTTCTTCTCTCTCAACCTGGCTATATCTGAGATTATGAGGTCCTCTACTGCCTATTTTCTGTTTTTGCCCTTGTCACCCGGCATATCCCTAAAACTGCACTTGCATATCTTGGAGCATTTTCTCTTGGTTTCTTGAACGCCGGTCGTCCCCTGTTCCAGTGCTGCATCTACATAGAGCGCTACCTGGCGGTGGTCCACCCTGTTGTCTTCCTGAAGTACAAACCTCTGAGATACAGGGTTAGGTGTTGTAGTGTTGTCTGGTTGATGGTTCTTGGGTTTTGCTGTCTACGTCTGTTATATAACTTTTCACCAGTGGCACAGTACATTATCCTTGGCCAGTCTCTGATCTTTTTTTCTGCTGCCTCTCAGTTCTCTTGGCTCTGAAACGTCCAGGGCCAGGGGATGGAGACAGAGAAGGGACAAACAGCATTAAGATGAAGGCCTTTAAGATAATTTTGATAATCCTGGTACATTGTCTCAACTCCCAATAGTACTGGTGATATCTACTAAAAGTTACATTCCATATATGGACTTTCTTACAGGCATGTCCATTTGTTTCTGCATCATCATAATCTCTGGGTTTGTGCAGCCCCTCCTCTACATCCACAGGGTTGGGAAGCTGCCCTTCATGAGAGGTCTCTAAGACAAATAGACAATATCTCTTTAACCCATTAGTGTTTTAAAAAGTAGTATGTATAATTATTTTCATGTTCTTTTTTTTTATATTTTCTTGTGAATTTACATGAATGAATGATTTTTTCTCTCCTTTTGGAAAAGCCTCGCTAATGTTATTTTACTGCTGCTCTTTAAGTATTTGTTTTTTTTGTGGAATTTATCTTAAAACTGCATTCTTGGATAAGTGCTTGTAGGTAAGCATTTCACTGTAAGGTCTACACCTGTTGTACTCGGCGCATGTGACAAATAATACTTGATTGGATTTGATTTAATTGCTTCTCAATTTATGTATTTTCAAAGTAATCAGTAGCCTAGATAGTGATGGTTTGATTCTCCCCCTGCAGATTATCTTTTCATAATATTGGGTATTCCGTTTATGTACCCACATATAGCGTAAACCAACCTAAGAACTTCTCAAATCGTCCACATATAACAACATTATTGTGATTTATGGGCCAGGATTTAATCCGATCGCGCTTGCAGACAATGCGGCATTTAAAGGCAACAAGAAAACAATTAGTGGAGATAGCATTCAATGTAAATGCTGCACGTGTTGGCTACATTGGAAATTGCCTTTAAATGTCAAGCGTGATATAGTATGGTTTCGTATTGAATCCTTGTTTGTAAATAGACACAGTGTCATTGCTGTCATTAGTGTGATTTTATTTTACTGGCATTTACTGGCATGTGTTTTCTATTAAAATGAATGATGATGATTGTGCTTGAAAGTTACAATGTAGATATTGTTGGGTTGATGAGATGAAATGCATATTTAAGGATCTCCTTGTCTGTCTGTCTGTCTGTCTGTCTGTCTGTCTGTCTGTCTTAAAGAGGATAAATAATGGCCTGGTCTGAAAAAACACAGGGCCTATCCATCCACAACACATTCTTCACAGCACAGCATTTTCTCTAATCACTTAGTGTTGTCATAACCAGTGGAAAACATGTGCATGTCAGATGTGGTCCATTAAGGATCTCCTTGTCTGTCTGTCCTTTTTAAAGAGGCTAAATAAAGGATGTGTCTGTATATGTATAATAAACAATAACAACAATTATAATAACAAAGAAAATAATAATATTTCAATATACTTATCCTTACAGTCAATGATCAGGTCCCACTATTATGGTGTCATAAAATTGCATTAAATCAAAAGGTTTTCCTGACCTTTTATTCTGACCTGGTCTGGAAAAACTCAGTGCCTATCCATTCACAACACATTCTACACAGCACAGCATATTCTCTTGAACCATAATAAACATCACTTAGTGTTGTCATAAACAGTGGAAAACATTTGCATGTCAGGTGTGGTCCATTAAGTGAGGTAATGGGCAGCATCACTCTCATCTCACCATTTTGTAGTTAATAAATCCAATGTGAAACGTGATAACTATATTATTCTTAAATAGTATTGAAAAATAGAATCCATTGTTCTCAAATAAAAGAGAACTGGACTGTAAAAAAATACCTGTAACGTAAAATAACGTTATTAACTAGTTCCCGTTCTTTTAAAATAATGGTTCTGTTCCAGAACAGTGTAGATCACTTTCATTTTTGGTTATAGTTCTGTTCCTCGAAAATGTGTTGTTTTCTGGTTTTCGGTTCTGTTCCCTGAACCGGTTCCAACCCCTGATCAATACACCCAGTCACTACAAAGAAACAGGTACCCTTCGTAACTCAGTTGCCGGAGAGCAATGAAACCGCTCAGTGATTTCACCAATGTTGGCCAATGTTGATTTTAAAACAGTTACAGAGTAATGACTGTGATAGGAGAAAACTGAGGATGGATCAACAACATTGTATTTACTCCATAATACTAACATACATTACAGAGTGAAAAGAAGTTAGTCTGTACAGATAAAACATATCCCCAAACATGCATCCAGTTTGCAAAAAGGCACTTAAGAAACATTGCAAAAATATTCTAAATATTCTGTCCTGAATACAAAGAGTTACATTTTTGGCAAATCCAACACTACACATCACTGAGTACCACTTCATATTTTTGAAACATGGTTGTGGCTGCATCATGTTATGGGTATGCTCGTCATCGGCAAGGACAATGGAGTTTTTTGGGACAAAAAGAAATGGAATAGAGCTAAGCGCAGGCAAAATCCTAGATGAAAATGTGGCTCAGTCTACTTTCCAACAGACATTGGGAAACAAATTCTTCCTTTCAGCAGGAAAATGACCTAAAACACAAAGGTTACCAAGACGACATTGAATGTTCCTGAGTGGCCTAGTTACAGTTTTGACGAAAATTGGCTTGAAAATCTATGGCAAGACTTGAAAATGTCTGTCTAGTAATCATGAACAACCAACTTGACAGAGAATTTAAATATCGTACAATCCAGGTGTGCCAAGCTCTTGTAGACTTTTCCAGACAGCTGTAATCACTGCCAAAGGGATGTGTTGCATACACATTTGTGTCTTTTAGATGGGTTTGGGTTGAGTCAGAGTAAACACGCTTTTTGCACGTCAGGTCGAAGGCAATCTGATACAGCACACAGGTGTGTAGGAAGGAAGGCAGGGGGGCAGACCCTCCTCTTGTCAGTGCTAAGGACTGCGTCCCAAACGGCACCCTGTATCCTATATAGGGCTCTGGTCAAAGGAAGTGCACTACACTACATGACTAAAAGTTTGTTGACACCTGCTCGTCGAACATCTCATTCCAAAATCATGGGAATTAATACGGAGTTGGTCCCCCTTTTGCTGCTATAACAGCCTCCACTCTTCTGTGAAGGCTTTCCACTAGATGTTGGAACATTGCTGCAGGGACTTGCTGCCAATCAGTCATAAGAGCTTTAGTGTGGCCGGGCACGGATGTTGGGCGTTTCGGCCTGGCTTGCAATCCCAATTCATCCCAATAGATGTTTGATGGGGTTGAGGTCAGGGCTCTGTTCAGGCCAGTCAAGTTCTTCCTCACTGATCCAAACCATTTCTGAATGGACCTCGCTTTATGCACGGGGGCATTGTCATGCTAAAACAGGAAAGGGCCTTCCCCAAACTGTTGCCCCAAAGTTGGAAGCACAGAATCATCTAGAATGTCATTGTATGCTTTATCATTAAGATTTCCCTTCATTGGAACTGAGGGCCCTAGCCAAACCATGAAAAACAGTCCCAGACCATTGTTCCTTATCCACCAAACTTTACAGTTGGCACAATGACTTGGGCAGCTAGCATTCTCCTGGCATCCGCCAAACTCAGAATCATCAGTCAGAGTGCCAGATGGTGAAGCATTATTCATCACAACAGAGAAAATGTTTCCACAGCTCCAGAGTCCAATGGCGGAAAGCTTTACACCACTCCAACTTAACTGAAGTCACATGCACCATTATTATTTATATCTGGTTTCAAGCACCCATTCATCCATTGATGACAGAATAGCATATTTACATTTTACTTTCATGATGTTACTGGTTGTTGCTTATAGTAGCCAGAGCAATGCTGTGGTCAATACACAAGTGGTCATGTGCTGAATGCATGGACAGCACGGATTTTCATGGAAAAGTGCAATTTGGAAAAATAGCTGCACTTCTTGAATTTTGAGATATTTGACAAAGATTAGTGTCATAGAAACTGCAGAATATGCTCTTTCAGATATTATATAGAAATCACAATCTTTTACCTGCACGTGACTCTGAAAGAGGATTTGGTAAATCAATGCTCCTTTCCCTGCATCTGTCAATTGCAAGATTCTCCCATCTCTTAATTTACAATTTGACAACTAATAGTTGAGACCACCCCTACCGTGAAGCATGGGTGATGGCAGCATCATGCTATTGGGAAGCTTTTCAGCGGCAGGGACTGAGAGACAGCTAAAGATAGAGGGAAACATTTATGGAGTCAAATACAGGCAAATCCTTCAGAATGCAAATTACCTTAGACTGGAGCAAAGATTTACATTCCAACAGGACAATGATCCCAATTATACAGCCAAAGCAACACTGTAATGGCTTCGTTAGGAGCCCAGTCAAATTCCAGACATGAATCCTATTGAAAATCCATAGAAAGACTTGGAGATTGCTGTTCACCGCCAATCCCCATCTAACTTAACAGAGTTTGAGAAAATCTGCAAGGAAGAATTGGAGAAAATCCCCAAAACCACTCAAAATGTTATCGCCTCCACACGTGCTTATACAAAGTATTACAAAGTTTTCGGGTGTGAATGCTCATGAAAATTTGTTGTCTCTCGCTGAATGACAACAAACACTTAATTGAAGAATCCCTACTGTTGACCAATCACTGATGAATTGGCGTAGAACTCCAGCTTGCCTCAAGAATAAAAGTTGTGCTCGCAGACAGCCTTGCTAAAGACCAAAACATACAAAAATTTCGCAAAATGTCACAATAATACATTCAAGATGGCGCCGACAGATAGGGCAGCTTTGCTTCCAGCTCCTAAGTAACTTTGCTGTATTTTGTTTTTTGTATGTTATTTCTTACATTATTAGCCCAGAAGTTTTTTTGTGTTATTACATACAGCTGGAAACAACTTTTGGATATCAGAGCGATGACAACTCACCAGCATTATGACCGGGAATACGACTTTCCTGAAATGAATCCTTTGTTCGCACCCCCCAGGGCAATTGAACTGATTCCAGAGGCTGATCCAAACAACGCCGGCAAAGCCGAGGTATTCGTAATTGACTTCTAGTCCGACTCAGAAGGCGCGCACACCATCCACCACTTCCGAGTATATAACTCTAATGTTCAATCTCTGTATAATAAAGTAGAGAAGCTTAGGGTGAGAATCTCCTTCCAAAGAGAAATCAGGGATTGTAACATCTTCTGTTCATACTACTTTTTAAAACATGTCTCTCTCGGGATATACCGTCTTTTACTATAATGCCAGCTGGGTTCTCAGTTAATTGCGCAGAAGGGAATAAAGACCTCTCCGTGAAGAAGAAAAGTGGGGGTGTTTGTTTCATGATTAACTACTCATGGTGTGATTGTGATAATGTACAGAAAGTCCTTTTGTTCACCCGACCTAGAATACCTCACAAGAAAAATGACGACCCTATTAGCTCCCAAGAGAATTATCTTCGGTTATAGCCACAGAGTGTATATTCCCTTTCAATCCAATACCACGACGGCCCTCAAAGAACTTCACTAGACTTTACGCAAACTGAAAAGAATGGTCAATCAGGTTGGCTGATGGAATGTGTCGAGATATCGTAATATCTCCTTGGATCGGGTTCTGCACCAAGAGGTTTCTAAACATCTTTTTCCCAAGAGGTGCTTTCGAAAGATACCCCTAGTGAATGACTGTGTTGCAGCTAGCGTTAGGGGAAGACGGTGTGGTCAGTGGAGAAGGCATTGTGGCCTGTGACCATACCTGGTTGGTTTTCCAACCAGGTATGGTGGGAGTAACCGATCCATCAATTCTGCTCCAAGTAGCAGGGATACAGATTCGAGGCTGGTAACATACACAGGGTGAACGAGCGATACATCCTGGAAGTGTAGTGTCAGCATGACTCTCAGTGTGAGAGGTGGGGTAGTCTGAGTGACCCCTCGAAGTGTAGTTTCGCATCGTTCCACTTTTAACCAACATTTTGTTGGCTTCAAAGCCCTTTTGAGATTGTCGAACAATGTTTGAGAGATTAGTGATATTTTCGTGCCCGAATCAATTAGCGGATGACAAGTTAACTACTTAGGGAGTGGTGGGCGCTAGCTCCCGACACTACCCGGTGAAATGTAAGGCGCCAAATTCAAAATCCAAAAGTTGAATTATTAAACATTCATCAATATACAAGTGTTGCATAGTCATCAAAAGCTCTGATTCTTGGCAATATCAAAGCGTTTTCAAAAAGGCTTTACGGCGAAAGCACAACATTTGATTGTTTGAGGATAGCACCTCCAATATTTTATATTAGCATAAATTCATAAACCATCGTGGTTCACACAAAACCCATTTCACAGCAAAAACAAATCCCTTACCTTTTGAAGAACTTCTGCTGAGGGCTTCCCAAGTGTTATACTCACAGACAATATTTTAACACTCTTAGAAACTTCAGAGTGTTTCCTATCCAATAGTACTAATTATATGCATATCCTAGTTTCTGGGCCTGAGTGGCAGGCCTTTTACTTTGGGCACACCAGACTCTCCAAAACCGACACCTCAGCTGCCGCTCCCTAAGAAGTTAAGCAGTCCTCCAGGACCATTTCCAGGTATGGGCGTTTAGATTCGTGTTTAGTGGACAAATTCCCCACAAAGTGGAGTGGTCGTTCGCAACGACGTGATGTGCCATTTCTGTTCAAGGTGGAAGCAGATCGACTTTTCAGATTTTGAGTGGGCTTGGCTTTAACGAAGCGTTTGACCTTTTTCTTTGCAACCTTTGTTCGCAACCTTCAGAGTCTATAGACAAAGCCCGTGGGCTTGTTTCTTGATCAAGCGGGCCCTGGATAGTGTCTCAAATGAGAGCGGGAGAAATTTGAATTTTAATGTCTTTGCTATGGGTGTTAATTCCTGCAGACCTGGTGTCCGGTAATTCCCCATCTAGTCCTTGTGACTTATCTTTCACCCTTTCCTCAAATGTTTCTCGCTTTAGTTCTTCACGTAGTGGAACTTCTGGAGAACATTGGTCTAAGTTTTGATCATCCTTCAACCCTTTGTTACCCTTGTGCTCTGACAATTTGTGTGGGTTGGGTGCAGAAATGTAGCGAACAGGTTTTTGTCCATCCTTTCCTAGCCCACATTTACAGCTGCTGCTGCTAACTCAACGTCTAGGATGTATCACTTCTTTAGTGAATAAGAGTTCAAAGTTTATACCAAGTTGCCATACTAAAAGATCATGCTATTTTCTGGCTGGTATAGTCAGAATTCATCCATCCAGCGTGTCGATCGTCACCTCCACGTTGAAATTCGCCCTTTTAAATGTATGGACATCAGTCCTCAAGTCACTGGGAACACAATGTTAATTTTGTTAGGTTGTAGTCGTTCAACCATTCGCAACCAGAGCTCATGCTGAGGTTGGCTTAGTTCTGTAGATGATATTAGCCCTTTTAACTTCTCAGGGAGCAGCTCCCGAGGTGACGGTTTTGGAGAGCCTGGCGTGCCCAAAGTAAAATGCCTCCCATTCAGGCCCAGAAAATAGGATATGCATATATTTAGTACCATTGGATAGGAAACACTCTGAATTTTCCAAATCTGTTAACCATTTGTCTGTGAGTGAAACAGAACGGATATGGCAGGCAAAACCCCGAGGAATTTCTGTCCTGGAAAAAGTGATTTTGACACATTGCTCATTTGGGAACCCCTCCCTCATGAAAATGACCATATAATGGCATATGAATGCAGTACACATCGCTTCCTTATGATGTCAGCAGCCTCGAGATGGTGTTTCCCTCCATTTTGGATGAATTTAGACCAGAGAAAACGACCAAACAAGTGGGTCCCCCCTTGATGTCAACAGTACCCAGGGCGCGCGCCCGAGAAGTCGCGCAGTGTCTTATTTNACTTTTTCTAACAAAAGAACCATGGATTGTCTTCGTTGGACACTTAGGATGACCTCAGCAGAAGTTCTTCAACAGGTAATTGATTTGTTTTCGCTGTGAAATGTGTTATGTGTGTGCCACGCTGGCTAATGAATTCATGGCTATGAGAAAGTATGTGAGGCGCTGCCCTCAAACAATCAAATGTAGAGCTTTCGCCGTAAAGCCTTTTTGAAATCTGACAACGCTGTGATATTGCCAAGAAACAGAGCTTTTGATGAGTATGAAACACTTGTATATTGGTGCATGTTTAATAATTCAACTTTGGGATTTTGAATTTGGCGCTTTACATTTTACCTGGTGGTGTCGGGAGTGGGTCGCTAGCGACCCACCGCTCCCTGTCTAGTTAACGTATGGACAGCAGTCCTCACGTCCTCGGGAACATAAGTTGAATTTTCGTCAAAGGGGCTTTTGTAGTAGTAGAGAGAAGGGCGTGTTTCGTAGTTCACAACCAATGTCTGTTCACTTGGGCGGGGCCACTGAGTGAACAGAGTTTACTTTATGAAAACACTTATCTCATTTAGAAGCTAAAATTACATTTAATCTTTTCAAAAACAGTTCCATATTTAAACATTTAAATTGCACAACAATTCCATGTGAATCTGATAACTAGAATGTGTAGACTTTCAAAGATACAGTTTGTCATCCTATCATCAGTAATAATGTCTCTGACATCATATTCTTTAAGAACCAACGGATATTTTCAACTGGTTGGATTACCGAAATATGGTTCCGTTCCCCACCCTTTTGATGTTACCAGACTCTCTCTATGTTAACAAAGGGCTTTCCAAGAGTCAAATCTAAGAGAGAGGAAAGGGGGAAAGGTATTTATGGGGGTCATAAACCTCACCAACAGGGCATCTTCATGACAGTTCCGGGTAACCTCGGAGAATAACATTGACGAACACACTGATACTGTGACTGAGTTTATCAGGAAGATTATAGGAGATGTGAGTATTAAAACCTACCCAAACCAGAAACCGTGGATAGATGGCAGCATTCGCTCAAAACTGAATGCGTGAACCACCGCATTTAACCATGGCAAGGTGACTGTGAATATGGCCTAATACAAACAGTGTAGTTATTTCCTCATTAAGGTAATCAAGCAGACAAAACATCAGTATATGTCACACCCTGACATGTTTCACCTGTCTTTGTGCTCATCTCCAACCCCCCCCTCCCCCCAAGTGTGGCCCATCTTCCGCATTTTCCCCAGTGTATTTATACTTGTGTTCTCTGTTTGAATGTTGCCAGTTCCTCTTGTCTTGTTAGATCTTACCGGCGGGTTTTCCCGTCTCCCTGCTTTCTAAAGTTCTGTTTCCTAGTTTCCCCGGTTCTGACTATTCAGCCTGCCCTGACTCCGAGCCTGCCTGCCGTTCTGTACCTACCTGACTGTGACCCTTTTACGAACCCGTTTACGAAACAAAATGGATGTGGCAGAGTGTACAGACAATCATGGAATACAAAGGGAAAACCAGCCACGTCGCTGACACCCACGGTTTGCTTCCGAACAAGCTAAACACCTTATTTGCCCGCTTTGAGGATAAAACAGTGCACCGACGTGGCCTGCTACCAAGGAATGTGGGCTCTCTTTCTCCGGGCCAACATGAGTTTATGCAAGGCTGCCAGCCCAGACGGCATCCCTAGCCGCGTCCTCAGAGCATGTGCAGACCAGCCGGCTGGAGTGTTAACAGACATATTCAATACACTCCCTATCCCAGTCGGTCTGCTTTTCCCATTTGATTCAAGATGTCCACCATTGTTCCTGTACCCAAGAAAGCAAAGGTAACTGAAATAATTTGATAACACCCCATAGCACTCACTTCTGTCATCATGAAGTGCCTTGAGTGGCTAGTTAAGGATCATATCACTTCTACCTTACCTGACAACCTAGACCCACTTCAATTTGCTGACAGCCCCAATAGATCCACAGACGATGCAATCGCCATCGCACTGCAAATTTCCCTATCCCATCTGGACAAGAGGAATACCTATGTAAGAATGCTGTTAATTTACTGTAGCTCAGCATTCAACACCATGGTACCCTCCAAGCTCATCATTAAGCCCTGGGTCTGAACCCCATGCTGTGCAACTGGGTCTTGGACTTCCTGACGTGCTGCCCCCAGGTGGTGAAGGTAGGAAACAACACCTCCACTTCACTGATCCTCAACACAGGGGCCCCACAAGGGTGAATGCTCAGCCCCGTCCTGTATTCCCTATTCACCCATGACTGCATGGCCACGCACGCCACCAACTCAATCATCAAGTTTTCAGACGACACAACAATAGTAGGCCTGATTGCCAATAATGACAAGACAGTCTACAGGGAGGAGGTGAGGGCTCTGGGAGTGTGGTGCCAGGAAAATTACCTCAATGTTGACTCAATGTCAACAAAACAAAGGAGCTGATCGTGGACTTCAGGAAACAGAAGAGGGAGCACACCCCTGTCCACATTGAAGGGGCCACATTGGACCAGGTGGAAAGATTCAAGTTCCTCAGCGTACACATCACTGAAGATCTGAAATGGTCCACCCACACAGACAGGGTGGTGAAGAAGGCGCAACAGCACCTCTTCAGTCTCAAGAGGCTGAAGAAATTTGGCTGGCACCTAAAACCCTCACAAACTTTTACAGTTGCACAATTGAGAGCATCCTGCACCGCCAGCAACCGCAAGGCTCTCCAGAGGGTGGTGCAGTCTGCCCAATGCATCACCGGTGGCAAACTACCTTCCCTCCAGGACACATACTGCACCCAATGTTACAGGAAGTCCAAAAAGGACAACAACCACCCGAGCCACTGCCTGTTCACCCCGCTATCATCCAGAAGGCGAGGTCAGTACAGGTGCATCAAAGCTGGGACAGAGAGACTGAACACAGCATCTATCTCAAGGCCTTCAGACTGTTAAATAGCCATCACTAGGTGGCTTCCACCCAGTTACGTAACCCTGCACCTTAGAGGCTGCTGCCCTATATACATAGACTTAAAATCACTGGCCACTTTAATAATGGAACACTGTTCACTTTAATAATGTTTACGTATTTGTGTTTTACTAATCTCATACGTATATACTGTATTCTATTCTACTGTATTTGAGTCTATGCCACTCCGACATTGCTCGTCCTAGTATTTATATATTCATTCATTCCATTCTTTTACTTTTAGGTTTGTGTGTATTGTGTGTATTGTTGTGAATTGTTAGATAATACTGCACTGTTGGAGCAAGAAACACAAGCATTTCGCAAAAACCACAATAACATCTTCTAAACATGTGTATTTGAACAATAAAATGTGATTTGATTTGATTTAATATATGCACAAACAGTTCTTTACTGTTACGGATGGGAAGCATGCGCACACCTTAACTCTCGAAACTACCTTATTATTGCCAGAATCTTGCAGTAATTGCCAGAATCCCTTTAAGCAAATGGGGCACAAAATCCAAAACAACAGGACTTATACTCATGTGTAAACTAGCCAAGGCTAAACCATATGTGTAATGAAGAGGTAACTAAACTATACTTTAGGAAGTGAAGATATACGACTGGCAGATATTGTTTGGTTCAGAATCGCGGTTACACAAACCCTGCTTAGCCTAAACTTTTCCCTTACCCTAACCTTAAACCTAACCCTAAACTTAGACCTAACCCTAACCTTAAACCTAACCCTAACCTTAGACCTAACCCTAACCTCAGACCTAAAGTTAACCCTTTACTCTACATCAATCCCACTAAAACTAAACTTTTCCCTTACGCTAACCTTAGACCTAACCCTAACCTTAAACCAAACCCTAACCTTAAACCTAACCCTAACCTTAGACCTAACCCTAACCTTAGACCTAACCCTAACCTTAAACCTAACCCTAACCTTAGACCTAACCCTAACCTTAGACCTAACCCTAACCTTAAACCTAACCCTAACCTTAGACCTAACCCTAACCTTAGACCTAACCCTAACCTTAGACCTAACCCTAACCTTAAACCTAACCCTAACCTTAGACCTAACC
>QNTS01000787.1:82044-94057 GCA_003317085.1 Hucho hucho | reverse complement strand
CTCACATTTTTGTAAATATTTGAGTATATCTTTTCATGTGACAACACTGAAGAAATGACACTTTGCTACAATGTAAAGTAGTGAGTGTACAGCTTGTATAACAGTGTAAATTTGCTGTCCCCTCAAAATAACTCAACACACAGCCATTAATGTCTAAACCGCTGGCAACAAAATATTGACACTTTGGGCCCAATTTGGACATTTTCACTTATGGGTGTACTCACTTTTGTTGCCAGCGGTTTAGACATTAATGGCTGTGTGTTGAGTTATTTTGAGGGGACAGCAAATTTACACTGTTATACAAGCTGTACACTCACTACTTTACATTGTAGCAAAGTGTCATTTCTTCAGTGTTGTCACATGAAAAGATATACTCAAATATTTACAAAAATGTGAGTGGTGTACTCACTTTTGTGATATACTGTACATACACATATGCATACATTACACCTATATACATACACCTACCTACAGTGAGGGAAAAAAGTATTTGATCCCCTGCTGATTTTGTACGTTTGCCCACTGACAAAGAAATTATCATTCTATAATTTTAATGGTAGGTTTATTTGAACAGTGAGAGACAGAATAACAACAAAAATGGATTTGCATTTGGATTTGCATTTTAATGAGGGAAATAAGTATTTGACCCCTCTGCAAAACATGTCTTAGTACTTGGTGGCAAAACCCTTGTTGGAAATCACCGAGGTCAGACGTTTCTTGTAGTTGGCCACCAGGTTTGCACACATCTCAGGAGGGATTTTGTCCCACTCCTCTTTGCAGATCTTCTCCAAGTCATTAAGGTTTCAAGGCTGACGTTTGGCAACTCGAACCTTCAGCTCCCTGCACAGATTTTCTATGGGATTAAGGTCTGGAGACTGGCTAGGCCACTCCAGGACCTTAATGTGCTTCTTGAGGGATCAAATACTTTTTTCCCTCACTGTATATAGACATACATACTTTTTTTTCTTGTTGAATATACCCTTGCTATTCCCCGCAAACCCTACCACCCTTCCCCCAACTGGAGTAAACTAATAAACAATAACAATTAGGCTTCTACCTTCAGTTTATACATCTTATACACTTTTTACAGACACAATCTATTTTACAATAGTCATATTTTGTTTGTTATTTGTCCTTCCTCTATTTCTGATGTCCATTCAGTTTGATTGCTATTTGTAACTGTGCTATTTCACAAAATGTTGAACCTATATGCATTTTACAGATCCCGTATATTTTACACTAGTTATCTTGTCATTAGTCCCACCCTTCGGCTCCATTCAACCTCTCCCATCTATCTTTCAACACCATCCATTTTGGATTTCTATTTGCCATATATTTTTCAACTGTGCTGTGATGCTTCACAAAAGTACTGAACCTTTCCATTCTCATAGCTTCTACAGATTGTAAATTAAAAATAAATGTTTTTGCTAAAATAATAATTATGTTATTGATTGATTGACTATGGCTTTTCAAATCACCCAGTATTGCTATCTGCAGCGTTAGTTCTAGGCAAATGTTCTTCATCCATTCCTGGACCTGTGACCAAAAACGAGCTACATATGGACAGTACCAAAATAAATGATCTAATGACTCTGTCTCCTCACAGCAAAATCTGCAGAGCTGTGAAGATCGTATCCCCCATATATATAACATTCTATTGGTCGCAAGAATTCTATATAGTAATTTAAATTGAAAAATTCGAAGTTTTGAATCCGGCGTTGTTTTGCGTATCAATTCGTAAACCATGTGCCATGGAAGGGGTACATCGAAAATCTCTTCCCAACTATTTTGCAGTTTATATGGTACAGCTATTCATTTTTTGGTCCTTAAATGAAATAGATATATGTTTTTATTTATCACACTTTTCTTTAACCATTTATGTTCTTTAATACAGGGCCGACACAAGTTCCTTACTTTTTTCCCCTTCTACTTGCCTCTTCCATTTTTGTGGTAATGCTGCAATTAGTTGGTTATAATTTTGGGTAGAGCAAACACCAGTCCTATTTATGATATTATTTTTTTTTGAAAAATACAGTTTCTTTATCAATTAGTATATTTGAGTTTAACCACAATATTTGTTGTATTATTTGTTTTGTCTTTTCAGGTGGATTAAACTGAAATTGTAACCAACTTTCTAAGGCTTGTTTAAAAAATAGCGAAATTTTTTAGATAATTTCCTTTTCAAACAACCGAAAAGGAGCAGATGTAATGTGAATAAAGGGGAAAAAGCCATTCTTGAACATAGGATGAGACATTCTTATCAATTTACTAGAGAACCAGTTTGGATTTACTTTTGTATGACTGATGCCTTTAGTGAAAGGTCTAATGCTTTAATATTTAATCATTTCTGCCCTCCGAATTCATATTCATTATATAAATAGGCCTTTTTAATTTTGTCTGGCTTGCCATTCCAAATAAAATTTAATATTTTTTGTTCATATAATTTAAAGAGCAGGTCACTAGGTGTAGACAAAACCATAAGCAAATAGGTAAACTGTGATATGACTAAAGAGTTAATTAAGATGATTTTTCCACAGATAGACGGTAGCAAGATCTTATCTATTTTTGCTAACTTTCTATAAAAATTTACTGGAGTGAGATCATTTCTTTCTTTTGGGATTTGTATACCGAGTGTGTCCACATCTTTGTCAGACCATTTAATTGGTAAACCACACGGTAATGTAAAATTAGAATTTTTTAGTGATCCAATACGTAATATAGTACACTTATCATAATTTGGTTTTAATCCAGAGAGGATAGCAAAAGTATTTAGATCCTCTATGAGGCCGTGGAGAGATTCTTATTCTGTTCTTAAAAGAAAACATGAATCATCAGCGTACAATGACACTTTAGTTTTTAAGACACGGATTTCTAATCCCTTAATATTATTATTTAATCTAATTTTAACAGCTAACATTTCGATGGCAATAATAAATAGATAGATATGACTATAGTGGACAACCTTGTTTTACTCCTCTAGATAGTTTAAAACTTTCTGAGATGTAGCCATTATTTACTATTTTACACCTAGGGTTACTATACATAACTTTAACCCATTTCATAAAGGATTCCCCAAAATTGAAATATTCTAGGCATTTATATATAAACTCCAGTCGTACTTTATCAAAAGCCTTTTCAAAATCAGCTATGAAAACTAGGCCTGGTGTCCCCGATATTTCATAGTATTCTATCGTTTCCAGTACTTGTCTTATATTATCTCCAATGTATCGTCCATGTAAAAAACCTGTCTGGTTAGGATGAATAATATCTGACAATACTTTTTTAATTCTATGCGCCAAGCATTTTGCTAGGATTTTTGCATCACAACACTGAAGTGTAAGAGGTCTCCAATTTTTTAAATGGACTGGATCTTTATACATACCACTTGGATCCTGTTTCAGTAATAATGATATCAGACCTTCTTGTTGCGTGTCTGATAATCTACCATTTATATTGGAGTGGTTGAAACATGCTAACAATGGTCCTCTGAGTACATCAAAAAAAGTTGTGTATACTTACACTGGTATGCCATCCAGCCCTGGAGTTTTTCCTGCATTAAAGGCTTTAATTGCATCAAGAAGTTCCTCCTCTGTAATTTGGCCTTCACATGACTCTTTCTGTACAGATGTTAATTTTGCATTATTATTAGGAAAAAAATCCATACAATTAGTTTCAGTTAATGGAGATGGAGGAGACTGAAACGAAAACATATTCCTAAAGTACTTTTCTTCCTCTTTCAAAATATAATTCAGTGAATCGCGTGACTCCATCATTTGTAACAAGTTTCAATAAAACATTTTTGGTAGCATTTCTATATTGAAGATTGAAAAAGAATTTGGTAAATTTTTTGCCATATTCCATCCAGTTCGCTTTATTTTTATAATATATTACACTGGACCTTTCCTGAATAAGTTCCTCCATTTCTTTTTGTTTTTTCTCTAACTTATTCTCTACCTCTATGGTACAGTTTTTATTGTTATCTAACTGTACTGTTAGTCCTTCAATTTCCTTTGTTAATATGGACTCTTTCGATCTAAATTGCTTTTGTTTTATAGATGAGTACTGAATTGCATGGCCTCTAAAGGCACATGAATGTATTGTTATCTGATTCACAACATGGTAAAGTGATACAGAGCCTTCAGAAAATATTCACACGCTTTGACTTTTTCAAAAAAAAATGATGTTAAAGCCTAAATACAAAATGTATTAAATTGAGATTATTTTCCTCTGGCCTCCACACAATACCCTATAATTTCAAAGTGAAATTATCTTTTTTGAAAAGCTAAAAAAGTATTGAGTCAATAACTATTCAACCCCTTTTTTTATGGCAAGCCTAAATAAGTCCAGGAGTAAAATGGGCTTTACATGTCACAAAATGAGTCACTCTATGTGCAATAATAGTGTTTAACATGATTCCCTACATGGACTTTTTTTCAGGCATATCCATTTGGTCCTTGACATTTTTAATCTCTGGGTTCGTGCAGCCCCTGCTCTGCCTCCACAAGGTTGGGAAGCTGCCCTGTATCAAAGGTCTCTGAGACAAAAAGTCCAATCTCTTCAACTCGTTGGATATGTCATGATATTTATTTTATATGTTATTGATTTTGTTTTCCAATTCATGAAGTTTGAATATATTTCCAATGTAATCTGTGGAAAGTGTTTGTTTGATTTCCCTTGGTTTTGATAATGTTGTGTCAGCAGTTTATGTACAAGAACTTCTCAAATCATCCATATGTAGTGTTGAAATGTTGATACATAGGCCGACATTCAATCCAATTGGTCTTGTGGACAATGCAGCTTTTAAAAGCAATGGTACCGCATTTGCAGAGATAACATTCAAGGTAAATGCGGCACATGTTGGTTATATTGGATATTACCTTTAAATGTCATTCTGTCTCAACTTTAGAGTGATATTTCATTTTTCAGATAGAAAAACAATCCAGAGGCTAATGCAGAAACAGACTGGCACCAAACATTTACATGTGTTTTCTCTTGAAATGATAGATGATGATTGTGCTTGAAAGTTACAATATAGATGTTTTTGTGGTTGATGAGATTCAATACTTACTTATCAAGGAGCTACCTACCTGTCTGTCTGTCGGTCTTCTTTAAAGGGGATAAATAAATGTTATGTCTGTATATAATAATTAGATTTTCTCTATTCCCACTTCCTTGTTTTTTCTTCACCATGGGTGCAGACTCAATTGCAATGGTTACAGAATTATTATATATTCATATTTAGATCAGTAATGACTGAAAGTATTGAGAGAGAAATCCTTTGATATGATCCTGATGTTTGTATAACAATCTCTCTCTCTCTCTCTCTCTGTTGTAAATTTGATTCATTTTGTTACAGAGCTCTTTTCCCATGATATAGAAGTGACTCAATAGGGAGAGGGAGGGAGAGAAAGAGAGAGACACACACACAAGGAATATATTTTTTTTATTAAATCTGTGTCTCCATTTTGTCATTGAAGCCAGTGATTGATCATTTAAAGGCAGACATTTTCTCCGGACAATTCAACTGTTAACTTTTACCCTGATCTACTTATGCATCGTCCTTCTGATTTGAATACTACTAGTTGTGTGGTGTGGTTTCCCTGGGTGTCCATGCACAACAATGAAAATTGAGTGATTTCCATTAGCTTCCCCCCCAGGCAAAGCGCAGCTAGCGACTGTGCTGAAACAGTTAAACTCCTGTTAACATGGAGCATTTAAGGCTTGCCTTGAGTTAAGGGGTCTTGCTCTTCTATATACTGTAGCTATTTTCAATGGCAACAGTTGTTTTCTGTATTAGAGAATTGTAAGTCAATATAAATAACCACACAACTAGATTTTCCAGATAACTAGATTTACCAGACAACTAGATTTTCCAGACCCGGTCAGAAAAAAAAACAGATGTATTGATAATACATCATGGAAAAAGCAACATGTAGCGGGCACTTGAGTTTAAGATTGTTTATTTAGGCTATGACTGTGTCTCTCACCATGTTACTGCTAGCTCTCTTAATTGTTGTAAAAATGTTACTTAACTTCTTACGGAACAGTGTCCCGCTAGCGTGCCACCTCGACAACATCCGGTGAAATTGCAGAGCGCGAAATTCAAAATACAAAAATCGTAATATCAAACATTCATGAACATACAAGTGTCATACACCATTCTTTAGCTTAGAATCTTGGTAATCGAACTGCTTTGTCCGATTTACAATAGGCTTCACGGCGAAAGCATAGCATTTGATTATCTGAGGACAGCGCCCCGCATACTTCCTGCATATAAATATATTTCAAACAAGCACAGGCGTAAAAACAAAAATCAAAAATAGAGATAAAATAAATCACTTACCTTTGAAGATATTCCTCTGTTTGCAATCCCAAGGATCCCAGCTCCACAATAAATGGTTTTTTTTTTTGATAAAGACCCTCTTTATATCCCAAAAACTCAGTTTGGTTGGCGCGTTTTGTTCAGTAATCCACCCGTTTAAATCGTTCAAAATACAGACATAAGAATCCAAAAATTTACTGATTGCAAACTTCGTCCAAACAAGTCAAACAACATTTTTAATCAATCCTCAGGTACCCTAATAGATAATACAATTTTAAAAGGAATGTAGTTTGTTCAATACCGGAGATAAATAATAAAGGGCGCGCCCTCAGTCGCGCGCTACAGGTCTACAGACCAAAGGAGGAACCCAATGATAAACTATAGCTACTTGTTCATTTTTCAAAGAACAAGCCTGAAACCTCCTTGTCTAAAGACTGTTGACATCCAGTGGAAGCCATAGATACTGCAATCTGGGAGTTATTATTTTCATTGTGCAATAGGAAGCCATACCAATTGCATGGGAGCTCAAAAAAGCAATTTTTTGAATGGATTTTACTCTTGTTTTGCCTGCCATATCAGTTCTGTTATACCTACAGATATTATTTTAACAGTTTTAGAAACTTAAAGGTGTTTTCTATCAAATACAACTAATTATATACATATCCTAGCTTCTGGGCCTGAGTAACAGTCATTTTACTTTGGGCACGCCAGACTCTCCAAACTTCCGAACACTGCCCCCTAGCCCGGAGAGGTTAAATGATGGACACGAGTTGAATTGACATGGTGTGTTAGCCTTTAAATATTGTGTGTGTGTGTTTTGCATCTTGCCACTCTCTTTAACATAGTAAGCTCGTCCCTTATACTTTATTAAACAAATTAAGTTAATTGACTCATTAGGAACTCTCCTCACCTGGTTCTTTAGGCCTTAATTGGATGAAAATGGAAGTAAAAAAAACAGCCTCCAGGAATCAAGTTTGACACCCCTGCTCGAATTTGGCGTAGTCTGCAGTACACCATGAATGATAACAGCCAAAATATCAAATATTATTTACCTATAGTGTAGCAAAGTCAGGTGGTAGTCTCAGCCAGGGATTGAACCCAGGACCTTAAGACTGTCAACCCAACACCTTGCTACAGCTGTTACGGTATGCCAAGAGGTCTGAATGTATTGACGAGTTCGCTAGATGTTGAGTTAAGGTCGCTACAATATTATAGCTATAATATTATATAACTGATAAGGCTTGCAGACAAAGATGACTTGGAAAGTGTGACGTTACAACAACAATATGATTGTATGGAAAGTTCCACAAGCATCCTAGGTTTTTTCCATGTTGTACATAGATTTGCATGTCTATTGCTACCTGCTGACAGCCTGTGTCCAACCAGAGGTGGAATTCATCACTATGGTGATGTGTAGACCACGCGTGCAAACTCACACAGACGTACGTCCACACACACAGGTGTGCTTTCTAGGTTTGGATTTGACTATCAGGGATCCCTCTCTGTTCTACTGAACACTTCCATCAGAGACCAAGACAAAGCAGCCAGCTCTATTTCACCCATCCAGGTGTTTAATGCTTAAATATCTATTTGATAAAAAATATTATTATTATATTATTATTAATATTAGTATTTTAATTCAAACAGAGATATAGTGTTTTACTTTATGCTAATTAAATTATCTTCATACTTCAGAGAAGGAAAAGGGGATCTTTTCTTCCACAAATAAACCATATCAGTGATATTCATTCACAACATCAGATCCTGGTATAGAATTCTAACATGCTATCTCTCATCGCTGATCAATGATCCCATCCATGACTTCATTTCTTTATTAGCTAACTGCTGAAATGTATTGATTTATTTTGTTTTCCTGAATTTCCTAATGTACTCAGTACATATCAGCATTTAGCTGCCATGCATACTGAAATAAAATTAAAGTCATCTTTCATTCCCTCCAGTCCTTTCTCTGAACATATGAACACCACAGGTGGAAATGCCTCCTCCTATTCCTCTGGATTCTAGAACTTATGTGCCAGTAACCTTCCCGTCTATGTATCCATCTGCATGGTCTACTTTGTTCTCGGCGTACATATCTTTGGCTATGTCCTGTGGCTGATCGCTACCGGCAACGCCTTGGCCTCTGAGATCTTCATTTTCAACATTGCAGCCGCTGAGCTCGTCTTCTGCCTGTGCGTTCCGGTCGTAACCACCGTCCATCTCATCGTCGCCGGCCTTCAACACTATGTGGAAACCATCGTCTTCCCTTATGCCGTCGTCTACTGCAGCCTTCCCTGTTCCACTGCTGTATCTGTTTAGAGCGCTACCTGGCGGTGGTCCACCCTGTGGTCTTCCTGAAGTACAAACCCCTGAGGTACAGGGTGGGGTTGGTGGCATCGGTCTGGGGAGGTGTAGTGGCATTTACCGGTGCTTTTTACGCGTACCTCCCAGAGTTCCCTGTTTCTGGATACAACATCTTCCTCTTGGTGACACTCATAGTCGATCTCTTCTGCAGCCTCTCCATCCTCCACATCCAGGGAGAGATGGAGAGAAGAGGAGGAGGAGGAGGAGGGGAGAGCGAACTCAGCGGAGGGATGTGCCCAATGAAGAGAAAAGCCTTCTTTGTCGTCTCTGTTGTTTTCCTGACAATGCTGATTGACCAGCTTCCGTTCGTTGTCATGTACTTCCTGTTTGGAAACGCAAAGGATTATGTGTATTGTCTCATCCACAGTGTGACCATGTCCTTCAGTTGTGCCTGTGGGTTGGTGCAGCCTCTCTTCTACCTCCACAGGGCTGGGAAACTGCTCTGTATCAGAGGTCTCTGAGGAAGAGGTGACACCAGGCCTCACATTCATTTGAACCTTTTCGTTATTTTCATAGATAGAAACTTAAATCAGTAAAATGTTATTAACCTGTTAGGGAGCGGCAGCAGTGTTCTGAGTTTTGGAGAGTCTGGCGTGCCCAAAGTAAAATGCCTGGTACTCAGGCCCAGAAACTAGGATATGCACATAATTAGTAGTATTGGATAGAAAACACTCTGAAGTCTGAGAAGCAGACCTGGGTTCTAATACTATTTGAAACAACCATTATTGGAGAAAACGATAAACTGACCCTGGATCGGCGTTTAGGAGCAACTTTACCCTACTCCCACCCCAGTTAGTCTAGATCAGGGCTGTTCAATGTCAGTCCTGGAGGGATGAAACTCTTCTGGTTTTCATCCTCTCCTTCTAATAGGAGACTAACGCAGACCTGGGACACCAGGTGAGTGGAATTAACTACCAGGTAGAAAGACAAAATATAAGTGCTTCGACCCTCGAGGACTGGAAATGAACAGCCCTGGTTTAGATTAAAGTTCAAAGCATTTAAAATATTTTAAATCGTATTTCAACCCAGATCGGCTGAGAAGTTGTGTCTGATCTCTAATCAGGGACCACTCTAGAGCAGAAAGAAACTAAATCTAATCTCTAATCTGGGACCCTTCTAGTGCAGATAGAAATGGAGTATAATCTCTAATCAGGGGCCCTTCTAGTGCAAATAGAAACTGAGTCTAATCTCTAGTCAGGGGCCCTTCAAGAGCAGATAGAACTGAAAGTTGCAACTTTAATATTTTACTGTAAAGCACTTTTGACCAATAATTAAAAGAAATCACAAGGATTTTCCTTGATTCCACTTATTTTTCTAACTGTTAATTTGTTAACTGGAGTGTTACGGATACAGGTATCCTGTGTGTGTGTGTTTGTTTTCTCTCCTTCTGCCCTAGTCACAGGTGTCACTCATCAGCCATCATCAATCACCAATCAGTCCCAATCAGAAGACACACCTGCTCCTTTTCCCTTACCCAATCACATCCCCTTTCCCTTGGTTTAAAACCCCAGTCAGTTGTCTCTCTCTCTCATGTTTTGGTAGCTTGCTTGTTTTGTAGCTCTAGCTTGTATTGCTCTTGCTTGTTTTGTAGCACTCTGGTTGTGTAGCTCTCTCTGAGTTTGTAGCTCTCGTTTGTATTGCGCTATCTTCTTGTTTTTGTAGCTGACTTGTATTGGAAGCTCTCTCGTTGTTTTGTAGCTACAGATGTTTAGTATTTGTTAAAACCCAGTTGCTGTTGTCATGTGAGTATGTGTTGTAGTGTTTGCTTGTTTGTTGGTGGAAAAGGGGATAACCAGACAACACCCTGTGTTAAATACATTAGTTAGAACTGGGCGGACCACCCACTGTATTTAGTTAGTTAGCTAGCTGTTCATGACGCAGGTAGATTAGTTTAGGGGTTTTTGAATATCTATTTCTTTCCTTGGGTCCAGCTCAGCCCGTTTTCCCCACACCACTTTACCGTGTGTTTGAAATAAACCTTCAGTGTTTGACGGTAGATTTAAGTTGTCTGTTTTATTTTTGTTCTCACTGTTCCTTTTCACAATAATAATTTGCATAAGATATGTTGCGGGTCTCTATTCCATTCCCCTAGACTGCGGTGTAAAAGGGATACGTAACATAAATGGGGGCTCATCCGGGATCTGACTTCACTGACACCCATGCCACTTGTGCAAATTATTGTAGTGGTCTAGTTCAGTGTTGCGCTTCATAGCTGATGTAGCATTAGTGTTTGCTATTTCTTGGCTCTTGTGTTTGGAAGGTAGTTTAAGATGGCTACGTTTGATTTAAAATACTTTTTGGATAACCCTACGTGGGAGGTTTTTGACAAATGTCGTAGAGTTGATTTACTGACCTTGGCTGACCATTATTCTGTGTCGCAGAGTTTAGTAAAAGCGGAGGTTAAACAGCTGGTGTTAAATGTTTCGTTGGAAGAGCAGGTGCTTGTGTTACCGCTGCCTGAGCCTACTACCCCTGTAGGGGATGTTGCTGCTCCTGTTAGCCCATCGGTGACTGAGGGCGAGGCTAAAGTTCCAGCCACTTTGCTCCGTTTTGATCCACTCTCCCCACTGTCACCCCACGGTGAGGCGCTGGGGGATGTCCGTTCGATACAGCTCCAACTGGAGGCGGAAGAGAGAGCACAAATTAGGCGAAACTCTCCAGTTGGAAATGTGTAAAATTGAGGCAGAAAGAGAACAGCGGCAATTGGAGTTCAAAATGCGCCAGATGGAACTGGAGGCAGAGACAGTGAGGCTAGCCTCTGTTCATGCTGTGCCTGTTAGTGAGACGTCCTCACCAGCTGTGGCTTCCAGCACTTTTGACATTAGTAGGCAGATTGCCTTAGTACCTTTGTTCAGAGGAGTCAACTTCTGACTCTATGTGTTTTTGAACGCATAGCAGTAGCATTGAAATGGCCGGAGGTATGGTGCCTGTTACTGCAGTGTAAATTAACTGGTAAAGCCCAAGAGGTTTTGTCAGCGCTACCTCTTGAAGACAGTCTGAATTATGAGGTGGTCAACGCTACTGTTCTTCGTGCCTATGAGCTTGTGCCTGAGGCATACCGACAGAGATTTAGGTCTCATAGAAAGTCTGCTGGTAAAACGTATGTGGAATTTGCTAGAGAAGGGAAATCTGTTTGATAAATGGCATGCTGCTAGCAAGGTAACTGATTTCAACTCTCTCCGGGAGTTAATCTTGTTGGAAGAGTTTAAAAATTGCTTACCCGAACGCATTGTAGTGTACCTAAATGAACAGAAAGTATCCTCTTTGTCAGAAGCGTCTGTGTTGGCAGACGAGTTTGTGTTGACGCACAAGAGCGTGTTTACGGCT
>QNTS01000787.1:35095-64570 GCA_003317085.1 Hucho hucho | reverse complement strand
TTAGACCAGAGAAAAAGACCAAACAAGTGGGTCCCCCCTTGATGACAACAGTACCCAGGGCGCGCGCCCGAGAAGTCGCACAGTGTCTTAATTATCGTCGTTATTGATCAGTTTATATTCCGGTTGATTTATAATAGTAAATATACGTAAAAGTGTTCCTAAGGATACATTTAAAACTATGTTTGAATGTTCTTGGACAAGTTTATAGGTATAAGATGAACGAGTTCGCGCCACGTTTCAATGGACTAGTGGAGGCTGTCGTTTCTGACTATGACGCGCGAACCAAATGGAGATTTATGGATATAATACATGACTTTTTCTAACAAAAGAACCATGGATTGTCTTCGTTGGACACTTAGGATGACCTCAGCAGAAGTTCTTCAACAGGTAATTGATTTGTTTTCGCTGTGAAATGTGTTATGTGTGTGCCACGCTGGCTAATGAATTCATGGCTTTGAGAAAGTATGTGAGGTGCTGCCCTCAAACAATCAAATGTAGTGCTTTCGCCGTAAAGCCTTTTTGAAATCTGACAACGCTGTGATATTGCCAAGAAACAGAGCTTTTGATGAGTATGAAACACTTGTATATTGGTGGATGTTTAATAATTCAACTTTGGGATTTTGAATTTGGCGCTTTACATTTTACCTGGTGGTGTCGGGAGTGACCCACCGCTCCCTGTGAAGTTAAATACACCTACCATTAAAATTATAGACTGATCATTACTTTGTCAGTGGGCAAAATCAGCAGGGGATCAAATACTTTTTTCCCTCACTGTATTGATCACCAACTGGTCTTCGGAAGGATGGATGACGTGCAAGCCTTGCAAACCCCTCCCCCACTTCTCGCTGCTCCTCCTCCATCGATGGTAATCAGATGACTCTGCTGACCATGGTGAACAGCTCATCTGTCACGCGATATATGACCAGGTGCACTGTAGACTGTGGCATCCTGAAAGCCAGAGAAACCACCCTGTAGGACATCCTGCTCGCTAGCCAAAACAGGAACACCAGGACCTCTATGGTGTGCCCCCAGCCATGGTGACGCTTGTGACTCAATATTGCAAGAAGGGCTCGCAATGAAACCCTGTTCAGGTGGAAGTCAGACCGGGTGTCAGGCCAGAATAGCGAAATTCATTGCATCCTCGACCAGGCTGACACATAACACTACTCTCACATAGTTGTTGCTAGTGCATGCATGCATGTGTAAACAAATGAGAGAACAAGTCAGATATTTCACTTCTGGGATAGTTGTCGACTACTGTGCTAGCTCACACTGCTACAATGGTCAGTGTCAACTTAATTCCTTTATAGGTACTAGGGAGATTGATTCTGTTACTTGTTTACTTGTTATTTGAGTCAAATATCTACAAATGAGAGAACATTTCACGATTGCGTATCCTTAGAACTGAGAAACATACATCAACAGGCTACATCCATTCATCAAATTCCTGCCTACATACCTGCTTGGCATCACATCACAAATCTCTGTACATACAAGGAGCAAATTACACACATATCCTTCTCAGTGTGACAGGAACCACACCTATCAATATGTTGATGAGGATGTTGGTGTTACTACTAAAGGCCTACGCCAGACTCTCCAAAACCATCACCTCTGCTGCCGCTCCCTAAGAAGATAAGGTGAAACCGCTATTAAATGTCATGATTGGAAATTGGTCTATTAACTTCTTAGGGAGCGGCAGCAGAGGTGACGGTTTCGGAGAGTCTGGCGTGCCCAAAGTAAAATGCCTGTGCCAAACTCAAAATCCAAAAGTTGAATTATTAACTTCTTAGGGAGCGGCAGGTGAGGTGACGGTTTTGGAGAGTCTGGCGTGCCCAAAGCAAAATGCCTGCCACTCAGGCTCAGAAAATAGGATATGCACATAATTAGTACTATTGGATAGGAAACACTCTGAGGTTTCTAAAAGTGTTAACATAATGTCTGTGAGTATAACAGAACTCATTTAGCAGGCGAAAACCAGAGAAAAATCCATCCGGAAATCAGTTTCTGGTGACCTTTTGCTCTGTTTGACACTCTCCCCATTGAATCCAATTGTAACCAGGACTGAGACTGCAGTACCTATGGCTTCCACTAGATGTCAACAGTCAATATACAAAGACTCAGACAGATTGGAGTTAACAGAACGAATAGGTACAGGAAAGGTAGCTCCGATGTCAACAAGTTTTCTCGGGCGCGAGTCTGGCTGGAGCGCCCCACTTTATTTTACTTATATAAGGTATAGGTGACCATCCGAGTGAAATATTATCGCTAATATTCATAACTGGGACCGGACTGGTGACACGCTCTTCAGGGCGAGTGCGGGAAGCCGGCACAGTACGTACCGGGCTGGGCAGTCGCTCCTCTAAATGCCTGCGCTGCAGCATATTCCTCGCCAACACCTCTCTCCGATATCCTTCCCTAAACTCTTCTAACGTCTCCCATTCAGGCTTTGGCTCTCTCCTCTGCTCGGGCAACAGCCCCATGTGCCCCCCCCAAAAAAATCTTGGGGTTGCCCTTCGGCTGCGTGTTGCCACGGACCCCGGCGTCGTCGTTGTCCCTCATTATTCCTCGGTGACTCCCGCCAAGGAATGGTTTCGCATCCAGCCATGACTTCTTCCCAGGTCCAACTCTCCTTTACCTTAGGCGCACACTGCTTGGTCCTGGACTGGTGGGATATTGTGTCACGATCGTCGTAACAATAAACGGACCAATGCGCAGTGTGCATGGAGTTCCACATTATTTATTCAAAGTGAAACATCAAAAACAATAAAGAAGACAACTGATCGTAACATTCGTAGCGCTCACACGCGCTAACCAAAATACAATATCCCACAACGCAGGTGGGAAACAGAACACACTAAGTATGATCCCCAATTAGAGGCAACGACTAACAGCGGCCTCTAATTGGTAACCATACAAAACACCAACATAGAAATGAAAAAACTAGAACCCCCCTAGGTACGTCATGACCTAAAACACCATAGAGAGGACGTGACAATAAGGGATTAGCTTTCGGGCTAAGGTTAGGTTTGGCTTTACGGTTAGCGTAAGAGTTAAGGTTAGGTTTAGGGGGATTGGTGTAATGTTAGGTTTGGGTTTACGGTTAGTGTCAACATCATGGCCGTGATGACAGAGGCGATTGCGAACGCTCTCTTCTTCATGGCATTTATCCCTTCTTTTCTCCCTCTCCCCTCCTCCTCTTTTCTCCATATGTCCCTGCCCCAGTTTTGGACGCTTCAGTACACGGAGGATGGAGAGGCTGCAGGATAGATTGACCAATAGGAAGAGCAGGATGTAGGTGAGGAAGCAGTGGATGGGCAACTGAGGTGCGTAGAGGGAAACAGCCGTCCCTGTGAACATCAGCGTGACCCCCCAGGCCCTGGCTGCCCACCCCACCCTGTACCTTAAGGGTTTGTACTTCATGTAGACCACAGGGTGGACCACCACCAGGTAGTGTCTGAGCCAAAAAGTGAGATACAATGTTTTTCCAGAACAGAAATGATATGCAATTGAATGAAAATGCTGTGTACTGACGACAAAGAAGGAGTCAGGCGCAGGAGAGTTGAGATGCGTGGAAACCAAAGTATTTAATAAGCCACCGGTACCAAACAAAGTACATACAGTGAGGGAAAAAAGTATTTGATCCCCTGCTGATTTTGTACGTTTGACCACTGACAAAGAAATTATCAGTCTATAATTTTAATGGTAGGTTTATTTGAACAGTGAGAGACCAAAAAATCCAGGAAAACGCATGTGAAAAATGTTATAAATTGATTTGCATTTTAATTAGGGAAATAAGTATTTGACCCCCTCTCAATCAGAAAGATTTCTGGCTCCCAGGTGTCTTTTATACAGGTAACGAGCTGAGATTTTGGCATCAACTCAACTCGCCATGTTTGGAGGAGGAGGAATGCTGCCTATGACCCCAAGAACACCATCCCCAACGTCAAACATGGAGGTGAAAACATTATGCTTTGGGGGTGTTTTTCTGCTAAGGGGACAGGACAACTTCACCGCATCAAAGGGATGATGGACGGGGCCATGTACTGTCAAATCTTGGGTGAGAACCTCCTTCCCTCAGCCAGGGCATTGAAAATGGGTCGTGGATGGGTATTCCAGCATGACAATGACCCAAAACACACGGCAAGGCAACAAAGGAGTGGCTCAAGAAGAAGCACATTAAGGTCCTGGAGTGGCCTAGCCAGTCTCCAGACCTTAATCCCATAGAAAATCTGTGGAGGGAGCTGAAGGTTCGAGTTGCCAAACGTTGTCGTGGAAAAATGATCTTCAAATTATGACATTCATACGAGAAACTTGTGAATTCAATAATACCTTTAATTAAGCACAATTAAAGGGAGCTGACCTAAGAATCAGCTGATTCAAACAATCACACAATTCTGATTTATACCCCCACATGACATGAGTACAGCCCATATTCAAATGCAGTCACTCCTTCTTTCTCTCATGCCACCTATGATCTTTTGATCTGAGTTCTTGCTTGTTCACGCCCAGTAACGCCCCTATCTGTTCCAAGATTAGATCATATGGTGGCAAGGCCCTTAATGTAATACAAAAAGAATACATCTATCGTGAACATATATTTCCTGTGTTGGCCATTCTGTTGTCATCTTCTAGACCTTTATGTATTTAAATCAATGGATTAAATCAGCATTACATCTTTCCCTGATACATCTATGATCTCAATGCCCTGTTCTCTGCATATGGAAAAATAGCTTGTCCTTGTCTCTCTTCACCACATTCTTTGTCTTCACACTTGCTTGCTGTCACTCACACTTGACATTTGGTTGGGCTATATTATTAGTCCTGCAAGCCTTGACCTTTTAACTTATAGTTTCTGTCTTTCCTAAGTCCACTGTTCGCCTGTCTGATTATACAGACCCTGTTACTTGACTCTATTTCTGNTATGGTGGCAAGGCCCTTAATGTAATACAAAAAGAATACATCTATCGTGAACATATATTTCCTGTGTTGGCCATTCTGTTGTCATCTTCTAGACCTTTATGTATTTAAATCAATGGATTAAATCAGCATTACATCTTTCCCTGATACATCTATGATCTCAATGCCCTGTTCTCTGCATATGGAAAAATAGCTTGTCCTTGTCTCTCTTCACCACATTCTTTGTCTTCACACTTGCTTGCTGTCACTCACACTTGACATTTGGTTGGGCTATATTATTAGTCCTGCAAGCCTTGACCTTTTAACTTATAGTTTCTGTCTTTCCTAAGTCCACTGTTCGCCTGTCTGATTATACAGACCCTGTTACTTGACTCTATTTCTGACTTTCAAACGTATGTATTTGGGGTCTCAGTTATGCAGTCCTGTCACAAGTCCAGGACAATCCTTAACACATGTTCTGCTCTACAGTGACAAGCCTATATGCATGTTTGTTAAAGGAAAGGAAAAAAGACAATTAATGTCATCAAATTATCCCCTACAACGTCAGCCTCGAAACTTTAATGACTTGGAGAAGATCTGCAAAGAGGAGTGGGACAAAATCCCTTCTGAGATGTGTGCAAACCTGGTGGCCAACTACAAGAAACGTCTGACCTCTGTGATTGCCAACATGGGTTTTGCCACCAAGTACTAAGTCATGTTTTGCAGAGGGGTCAAATGCTTATTTCCCTCATTAAAATGCAAATCAAAAACAAAGATAACAAACTCATGAGGATCTTACTTACTTGCAATTCCTTTTCAATTCGGTTTACTAACTGAATTTACTCATTTTAATTGGAATCTGCCCTATGATTGTCAGTGTTCTTGCTGATTGGTTGTTGATTGTCCGTGTTGCGGCTGATTGGTTGTCTGGGGTTCTCACCTCAAGGTTCTGATGGTGTTTGAGGATCCTGCAGTGGTTCTTCTTGGCCTCTTCAGCTCTGCTGTAGAACTTAGAACACACCTTGCAGAAGAAGCCTGACTTGGAGACCAGAAACTCCATGCCTGATAGTGATCAAACAGACCAGAAACAAAACCAGCTTTAAATATACAAATTCACTGAACATTTGGAAACTATCCAACTAATGTGGTTTCATTTTGTCAACCAATCATATTTTTTTAGAACCTCTCAAAGAACACAACTTTTGTTGCCATCATGCCACTCCTTGCCATGTTTGGCATGATGAAGAGTAGCAAGGTGTTAAATAAGAGCTCAAACAGACTGGTAGCCAGGCAAAAAATGAGCTTGCTACCACAATTGATTTACATTCCATGGCTGAGTTTTCCTCTAGCACAGTTTAACATCTAACCGTGTAGTGGTTTCCATAGCTGCCACTGTATACCATCTAGCGGTTACCATAGCTACCACCTTTTTAACATCTAACCATCTAGTGTGTACTATATCTACTGCTGTTTAACATCTAGCCATCTAATGGTTACAATAGCTACCACAGTTTAACATCTACATTCTTCACCCCATTAATCAACCCTGCACCTAAGAGACTGCTGCCCTATGTACATAGACATGGAATCACTAGTCACTTTAAGAATGTTTACATACCGTTTAACTAATTTCAAATATGTTTGTGACCAATAACATTTGATATGATTTTTATTTGATTTGATCTAGCCATCTAGTGGTTACCATATCTACCACAGTTTAACATCTTGCCATCTAGCGGTTACCATATATACAACTTATCTAGATACAGATGGTTATCTGACCTCACCACAACCAGTCATCTACAATGACCACATCCACTAATCTATGTAAACCAGGTTAAAATTAATTCACCACATATCAACAAAAGGCGGGTGGCCATCTCAACCACTACTATGCATATGCAGTGGGCTGGCTACAATATCTCAAGCACTATTCTACCTAAGAGCTGGCTTGCTTGTTTCTTTTTCCTCCTGTGGCAAGGCAGAGGCTAGTTACCTCAAAATAAAGGGTACATCATTAGGCACCACATGGAAGTGAATGGACTGAATGAGAGAGGGACTACCTGGACTTGTCCTATAAGAAACACTAATTTGTTTTCCATGTACATTTAAAAAAAAAATCCAAATCAAATTGTATTGGTCACATACACATGTGTAGCAGATTATTGTGGGTGCAGCAAAATGCTTGTGTTTCTATACAAACAGTGTAGGAAGTCCAGGACCCAGTTGCACAGGGCTGGGTTCAGACCCAGGGCCCCAAGCTTAATGATGAGCTTGGAGGGTATTATGGTGTTATGGGAATAACTGCACTGTTTGTATTCCGCCATATTCCCAGTCACCTTGCCATGCTTAACCATGTGATGGTTTGCGCTTTCAGGTTTGCACGAATGCTGCCATCTATCCACGGTTTCTGGTTTGGGTAGTTTTTATTAGTCACAGTGGGTACAACATCTCCTATACATTTCCTGATAAACTCAGTCACTGTATCTGTGTATTTGTCAATATTATTGTCAGAGGCTACCCGGAACATATCCCAGTCTGCGTGATCAAAACAATCTTGAAGCATGGATTCCAATAGGTCAGACCGGAGTTGAGTAGTCCATAGCATGGGTACATTCTGTTTGAGTTTCTGCCCACAGGAAGGGAGGAGCAAAATGGAGTCGTGATCAGATTTGCCAAACAGGGTGCGGGGCAGGGCCTTGTAGGCATTTCAAAAAGCTGAGTAACAGCGGTCCAATGTTTTCTCAGAGCGAGTGTTACATTCAATGTGTTGGTAGAACATCAGTATGTTATCCTCAGATTAGCTTTGTTAAAATCCCCAGCTACAATAAATGCGGCCTCAGGATATGTGGTTTCCAGTTTGCATAAAGTCCTGTGTAGTTCTTTCAGGGCCGTCATGTTACCGGCTTGAGGGGGAATACATTGCTGTGACTATAACTGAAAATAATTCTCTTGGGAGGTAATACGGACGGCATTTGATTGTGAGGTATTCTAGGTTGGGTGAACAAAAGGAAATGTGTCTTTGTATGTTATCACAATCACACCATGAGTAGTTAATCATGAAACATACACCCCAGCCCGTATTCTTCCAAAAGAGATCTTTATCCCTGTCAGCATGATGAACTGAGAACGCAACTGGCTGTACGGACTTGAGACAGTATATCCCGAGAGAGCCATGCTTCTGTGAAACAGAGTATGTTACAATACCTGATGTCCCTTCAGAAGGAAATCCTCGCCATGAGCTCAACTTTATTATGCAGAGACTGAACATTAGAAAATAATATACTCGGAGCGGTGGGTGGTGTGCGTGCCTCCTGAGTCGGACTAGGAGATCACTCCGAATACCACTTCTCCACTGGCAGTGTTTTGGATCAGCCTCTGGAATCATGAAAAGTGGATCGGTGATGGCTAGAAGACCGGTGACGTCGACCACCGAACGAACAAGGAGAGGCACCGCCTTCGGCGGAAGTCGTGACATTTGCAAAAGTAGTAAACATTTATGAAAATACAAGTGTTGCACACTGTTCAAAAGCTTAGAATCTTGGCAATCTCACAGCGTTGTCAGATTCCAAAAAGGCTTTATGGCGAAAGCATAACAATTGATTGTCTGAGGACAGCGCCCTGCATATTCTCTGCATTAGCATAATAACATAACCAGCATCGGTGTCACAAAACTCATAAAAAGCGATAAAATAAATTGCTTACATTTGAAGATCTTCTTCTGATGGCAAGCCGAAGGGTCCCAGCAAGACAATAAATGTGGCTTTTGTTCAAAAAGGTCCCTCTTTATATCCATAAAGCTCCGTTTGTTTGGCGCATTTTGTTCAGAAAATCCACCATCCACTCGTCCATTATACAGACATACAAAGCGTTAAAAAACGTGTTATACCTATAAACTTTGTCCAAACTGTAACGTCCAGGCCTGGTTTAGCAGGCTGATGTTTAGTTTGAGTTTTGGTTAGAAGGGTTTTGTGTTCTAGGTGTTATATTTCTATGTTGGTTTGATGGTTCCCAATTAGAGGCAGCTGATTGTCGTTACCTCTAATTGGGAACCATATATATGTTTGTTCTTTTCGTTACTGGGGTTGTGGGTCATTGTTTAATTTAACATTGGATTTTCATGTTACACACACACACACACACACACACACACACACACACACACACACACACACACACACACACACACACACACACACTGTGTGTGTGTGTGTGTGTGTGTGTGTGTGTGTGTGTGTGTGTGTGTGTGTGTGCGCGCTTTAGTTGAGCCACGCTGGAGTTACGATCTTTGTATTGTTTATTGTTTTGCCAGTTACGTTAATAAAAGTATGTACACTGGAAACCTCGCTGCATCTTGGTCTGTCCCGCTAGAAGATCGTGACAAACAAATCAAACAACGTTTCTAATCGATCCTTAGGTACACTAATATGTATATAAACGATAATATTTCACACGGATAATAATGTACGAAATAACACATAAAAAATGAAATACTGAAAAGCACGGCTGCCCTATCTTTCGGCGCCATCTTGGAAAATGTTACTGAACACAACCCAGTTTCCTCATTGACAAAAATATAGCATTTTGTCTTAACATCATTATTTAGTGTTGTTTGACTCTGTTGTAGAAATGTTAGGGATAGTGTCTGTGATCTCATCTCCACCCTGACCTCTTCTCCTGTCTGTAAACTGATGCTGCCCATCACCTAATGGACCACACCTGACAAGCAATTGTTTTCTGCTGGTTATGACAACACTAAGTGATGTTTAGTATGGTTGAAGAGAATAAGCTGTGCTGTGTAGAATGTGTTGTGGATGGATAGGGCCATACGTTTTTCCAGACCAGGTGTCATGAGAATTTCTGTCTCAATGTTCTAAATGAATTATTTTATAACTCTATCTGTATCCTGAAGGTTGTAAGGCCTCAGTTCTAAGAAACAGACAAAAACTCAGTCTGCAGTCGATCGTTCCTTTTTTCAGAGAGCTCTGCTCCCATAGTGCAGTCTTTTTATACACACACATAAGTTCTTATCTTAGGCTACTCCCTTCTAAGACATTCCTTACCCTACCCCTACGTCCACACATAGCTTATCTGCTAAGACAGGCTATTTTTTCCAACTATACTGACCCATAGTTTTCTTGTTTCCTGCAAGCCTATCACTTCTCCTCCCTGTCTGTTTTCACAGTTGCACTCTACTTGACAAAAATATCACAACACCCTTTTTACAATTCTAACTAAGACAAACACATCTTATGATTCTAACACATTTCACACAGTTATACAGTTTCGGTGTGGAACAATTTTCGTTATTACTTTAAACATACAATTTCTTCTATCACCAGGTCATGTTAAAAGTTGAAAAACTCAAGTAGTTACACAATATGGTAGTCAGTACAGAAGTATTCCATGTTATTTAATGCAATTTCATGACACCATAATAGTGGGACCTGATCGTTAACTTTAAGGACAAGTCTAATTAAATATAACTATTGTATTTTTTATTATAAATATTGTTATTATTTATTATAAATATACAGTAACAATTAAAGTTACATGTTTGACCGTAACAAGGTGGACCATTTCATATTAAGTCAGCCATGACTTCCCTTGTGACAGGATATTTAGTATCAGATTATCAGTTCCAGCATCTGTGAGAGACACAATCCACCACACCTCAGAGGACAGTCACTAAAGGTGGCTACAGCTGAGCAAAACAGTTTTATTTTTCTATAGTAGTTTTTTTCATTTAACATTTAAATCTCAATTGATATACAGTTGAAGTCGGAAGTTTACATACACTTAGGTTGGAGTTATTAAAACTAGTTTTTCAACCACTCCACACATTTCTTGTTAACAAACTATAGTTCTGGCAAGTCGGTTCGGACAGCAAAGGACCTTGTGAAGATGCTGGAGGAAACCGGTACAAAAGTATCTATATCCACAGTAAAACAAGTCCTATATCGACATAACCCAAAAGGCCGCTCAGCAAGGAGAAGCCACTGCTCCAAAACCCCCATAAAAAATCCAGACTACGGTTTGCAACTGCAAATGGGGACAAAGATCGTACTTTTTGGATAAATGTCCTCTGGTCTGTTGAAACAAAACTAGAACTGTTTGGCCATAATGACCATCGTTATGTTTGGAGTAAAAAGGGGGAGGCTTGCAAGCCCAAGAACACCATCCCAACCTTGAAGCACTGGGGTAGCAGCATCATGTTGTGGGGGTGCTTTGCTGCAGGAGGGACTGGTGCACTTCACAAAATAGAAAATGATGTGGATATATTGAAGCAAGATTTCAAGACATCAGTCAGGAAGTTAAAGCTTGGTCTCAAGTGGGTCTTCCAAATCGACAATGACCCCAAGCATACTTCCAAGGTTGTGGCAAAATGGCTTAAGGACAACAAAGTCAAGGTATTGGAGTGGCCATCACAAAGCCCTGACCTCATTCCTGTAGAAAATTTGTAGGCAGAACTGAAAAAGCATGTGCGAGCAAGGAGGCCTACAAACCTACCTCAGATACACCAGCTCTGTCAGGAGGAATGGGCCAGAATTAACCAAATGTATTGTGGGAAACTTGTGGTAGGCTACCAGAAATGTTTGACCCAAGTTAAACAATTTAAAGGCAATGCTACCAAATTCAAATTAAGTGTATGTAAACTTCGGACCCACTGGGAATGTGATGAAAGAAATAAAAGCAGAAAGTAATCATTCTCTCTTATTCTGACATTTCACATTCTTAAAATAAAGTGCTGATCCTAACTGGCCTAAAACAGGGATTATTTACTAGGATTAAATGTCAGGAATTGTGAAAAACTGAATTTAAATGTATTTGGCTAAGGTCGACGTAAACTTCCGACTTCAACTGTAAGTAGACCTGGTGTCATTCTGTTCTAACATTAATGTAATTTTATTTTATTGGCATTGACATGTTTTCTATGTGGACATTCTACACAGCACAGCATATTCTCTAAACATCCATTAGTGTTGTCATAACCAGTGGAAAACATTTGCATGTCAGATGTGGTCCATTATGGATCTCCTTGTCTTTCTTTCTTCTTTAACTTGTTAGGCAGTGGGCAATAACAAAGAAAATAAGAACATTTCAATATACTTATCCTTACAGTCAATGATCAGGTCCCACTATTATGGTGTCATAAAATTGCATTAAATCACATTGAATACTTCTACACTTATTTCCATATTGTGTAACTAGAGCCTGGAGGCTTTCCTGACCTTTTAACCTGACCTGGTCTGGACAAACTCAGGACCTATCCATCCACAACACATTCTACACAGCACAGCATATTCTCTTCAACCATACTAAACATCACTTAGTGTTGTCATAAACAGTGGAAAACATTTGCATGTCAGGTGTTGTCCATTAAGTGAGGTGATGGGCAGCATGAGTTCACATACCGGAGCAACGCAGGGGTCTTGATGGGGGTGTCTGAGACTAATGGGCAGCATCACTTTCATCTCACTTTTTTTAGTAGTTAATAAATCCAATGTGAAACGTGATAACTATATTATCCTTAACTAGTGCTGAAAAAGTGAAGCAATTTTTCTCTAATAAAAGAGAACTGGAGTAGAAAAAAATACCCGGAACGTAAAATAACGTTATTAACCGGTTGCCATGCTTTTAAAATAATGGTTCTGTTCCAGAACAGTGTAGATCACTTTCATTTTTGGTCATAGTTCAGTTCCTCGAAAATGTGTTGTTTTCTGGTTTTTGGTTATTTTCCCTGAACCGGTTACAACCCGTGATGTATACACCCAGTCACGACAAAGATACAGGTACCCTTCATAACTCAGTTGTCGGAGAGGAATGAAACCGCTCAGTGATTTCACCATGAGGTCAGTGGTGAGTTTAATGGCTGTGGTAGGAGAAAACTGAAGAGGGATCCACAACATTATTGTTACTTCACAATACTAATCTTAATTACAGAGTGAAAAGAAGCTAACATGTACAGAGTAAATATATCCTAAAACATGCATCCTGTTTGCAATTAGGCACTTAACTAATGCTACAAAATATTAGGAATATTCTGTCCTGAATACAAACCGTTAGATTTGGGGCAAATCCAACACAACACATCACTGAGTACTACGTCAAATGTTTTAAACATGGTGGTGGCTGCATCATGTTATGGGTATGCCTGTCATCGGCAAGTACCATGGAGTTTTTTGGGACAAAGAAACAGAATAGATTTTGCACATGCAAAATGTGGTTCAGTCCACTTTACAACAGTCACTGGGAGACAAATTCCCCTTTCAGCAGGAAAATTATTGTAACATAAAGGCCAAATATACACTGGAGATGTTTACCAACACAACACTGAATGTTCCTTAGTGGCCTAGTTACAGTTTTGACAAAAATTGGCTTGAAAATCTATGGCAAGACTTGAAAATAAATGTCTAGCAATGATCAACAACCAACTTGAAAGAGATTGAAGAATAAAAAAATTAATAATGGGCAAATATTGTAGAATCCAGGTGTGACAAGCTCTTATAGACTTACCCAGGCAGCTGTAATCACTGCCAAAGGGGATGTGTTGCAAATAAATTTGGGTCTTTTAGATGGGTTTGTGTCGAGTCAGAGTTCACACGCTTTTTGCATGTCAGGTCAAAGGCAATCTGATATAGCACACAGGTGTGTAGGAAGGAAGTCAGGGTGGCAGACCCTCCTCTTGTCAGTGCTCAGGACTGAGTCCCAAACGGCACCCTGTATCCTATATAGGGCTCTGGTCAAAGGAAGTTCACTACACTACATGACCAAAAGTATGTGGACACCTGCTTGTCAAACATCTCATTCCAAAATCATGGATATTAATATGGAGTTGGTTCCCCCTTTGCTGCTATAACAGCCTCCACTCTTCTGGAAAGGCTTTCCACTAGATGATGGAACATTGCTGTGGGGAATTACTTCCAATCAGCCACAAGAGCATTAGTGTGGTCGTGCACGGATGTTGGGCGATTAGGCCAGGCTTGACGTCGGTATCCAAATTCAACCCAACGGTGTATGATGCGGTTGAGGTCAGGGCTCTGTTCAGGCCAGTCAAGATCTTCCTCATCGATCCAAACCATTTCTTAATGGACTTTGCTTGGTGCAAAGGGGCATTGTCATGCTGAAAATGGGAAAGGGCCATCTGTAAACTGTTGCCACAAAGTTGGAAGCACAGAATCGCACAGTATAGAATGTCATTGTATGCTATAGCGTTAAGATTTCCTTTCACTGGAACTAAGGGGGCCTATCCCTAACCATGAAAAACACCCCTAGACCATTATTCCACAAACACCAAACTTTGCATTTGGCGCTATGCATTGGGGCAGGTAGCGTTCTCCTGGCATCCGCCAAACACAGATTTGTCAGTTGGAGTGCCAGATAGTGAAGCGTGATTCATCACTCCAGAGAAAACATTTCCACTGCTCCAGAGTCCAATGGCAACTAGCTTTACACCACTCCAACTTAACTTGAAATCGCATGCACCATTAACAGTATCTATCTATTTTCTAGCACCCATTCATCCATTGACGACAGAATAGCATTTTTCAATTTTACATTCATTATGTTACTAGGTTTTGCTTATAGTAGCCAGAGTAACACACGAGTGGTCATGTGCTGATAGCATGGACAGCATAGTGCAATTTGGAAAAATAGTTGCACTTCTTGAGTTTTGAGAGCAATTTGACAAAGATAAGTGTCAGAAACTGCAGAATATGTTCTTTCAGATATTATATGGAAATCACAGTGTTTTACCTACTCTGAAACAGGATTTGATAAAGCGATGCTCCTTTCCCTGCATCTGTCAATTGCAATATTCTCCCATCTCTTCATGAACAATTTGACAACTAATTAGCAACTAATAATCTCACCGTCTACCACCATCCCTACCGTGAAGCATGTGGGGGGCAGCATCATGCTATGGGGATGCTTTTCAGCGTCAGAGACTGGGAGACTGCTAAGGATAGAATGAAAGATTAATGGAGCCAAACACAGGCAAATACTTGATGAGAACCGGCATCAGACTGCAAATGACTTGGGCAAAGATTTACGTTCCAACAGCACAATGGCGCCAAGCATACAGCCTAAGCAAGGCTGAAATGGCTTCAGAAAAATTATGTGAAAGTCCCTGAGTGGCCCAGTCAAAGCCCTTGACTTGAATCCAGTTGAGAATCCATAGAAAGACTTGAAGATTGCTGTTCTCTGTCGCTCCCCATCTAACTTAACAGAGTCTGAGAAAATATGCAAGGAAGAATGGGTGAAAATCCTCAAATCCAGATTTGCAAAGCTGATACAGGCATATACAAGATGACTAAGAGCTGTTATCGCCGCCAAAGGTGCTCATAGAAAGTATTGACTCAGGGGTGTGAATGTTCATGTAAATTATATATATAACTGTTTCATGAAAATGAGTTGTTCCTCGTTGAATGACAACAAACACTTAATCACTGATGAAGGGGCATAGAACTCTGGCTTGCCTCAAGATGTGCTCACGCACAGCCGAAAAAACCCTTGCAAAAGATCAAAACAATCAAAAATTTCACAAAATGTTGCCATAATATATGCACTAACTGTTTTGAACAGTTTCGGAATGGGCATAACTTAACTCTCAAAACGACCTTATTCTTGCACTATCCATTTAAGAAAAACAACAGTACTTCTACCCATCTGTAAACTTGCCAAGGCTACATAGGGTGTGGAATGAAGAGATACTAATCTATGCTGTAGGTAGTGAAGATATACTACTAGCAGATGTTATTTGGTTCAGAATGGCGGTTACAATAACTCTATCCTCTGGGCCTGAGTAACAGGCAGTTTACTTTGGGCACGTCAGACTCTCCAACTTCCGAACACTGCCCCCTAGCCCGTAGATGTTAAAATATTTCCTCTCCCTTTTCTTTCCCTGTCCTTCAGAACCCATTTCACGACCTTAGTATCTCATACTTCCATCCTTCTGCATACCCAATTTAAAACTGAATTGAAAAGACACCATCCAAAATAATTCCCACGGTATTGTTATAGATTTTATGGTTATGACTAAATGTTTGTACATCTAAGAATATTCCATTCTGAAAATGTATGCAATAGAGATGGTAGTCCAAGACAAAATGGTAGTCCAATTAATGTGTGTGTCTAGAAATGAATATTGTGGAAGAGTGGAGCAGGCTGGTACGACTTCATCTAGGGAGTATCTGGGAGAACAAAGAATTCTTTGATTCTACCAGACACATGCGAGAGGCTCCTGTCCTTGAAGACAGGAGGGATAGTTAAAGAGACGCCCAAGTTTGACTTATGTTGCAAAGATTGTGATAAGGAATGAATGGGTACTGTGGGAAAATACTATTTCCTGGAAAGGGTGGGGAAAATGGTGGGGCCTTTGTATTTTTTTGTATTTCAACATTGTACCATATAAGAGACTGTGTACACCTTTTAGAGCTCAGAGCTCTCCCATGAATTAAATGATTTACCTTTGATCATTGTAGACTGGGCTCCTGTCTGTCTTATTTCAACCAGTATCTTACAAATTCTGGGTTACAGACGGAGTTGTTTAATTGAAGTTCAGTTTATGAACATTGAGAACAAAATTTCTATAACAGGTATCAACACCACCAACGCACATTCGTAACCAGTAAATGGTGTGTTGCATGCTGGTGAACCGTAAGTCCAGAACACACATGAATAGGCCTCACTTATCTGGAACTCCGTTTATGGCCTAATTCAGATACTTTTACACTTAAAACTGCCGAATATGACTAACTGCTCTCCCCAAGCCCACCGTCTCCGGGGATCTTCCAATGAGAAATAATGAAACCCCCCTTTCGGAAAAGAAAGTGTACACTTCGTTAGCATTCACTATGCTACATTTTAAACAGCAATCCCAAAATATTAATTATAAACCAAACCTGATCATTTTAAATCCACTGTCCGTACTCCTATCATTAAATGTTTGTTTAAATCCACCACAATGTTCATGAACTAATAAAAAAAATGTACAGTTAATTTTAGGTTTAGTAACCCCTTTGTTATCCCTCCTCCCTTTCGTATATAAAAAAAATGTATTTCAGAATAAGATCAAAAAACACGAGCCTACCAGACATGCTAAATGCCTTCTATGCTCGCTTCGAGGCAAACAACACTGAACCATGTGTGAGAACACCAGCTGTTCTGGTTGCCTGTGTGATCTCACTCTCCGAAGCCAATGTAAGACCTTTAGTCAGGTCAATTAACATTCACAGGGCCTTGTGAGAATGGTGTTCATTGACTACAGCTCAGCGATCAACACCATAGTGCCCTCCAAGCTCAACACTAACCTCAGGACCCTTAGACTGAACATCTCCTTCTGCAAATGGATCTTGGACTTCTTGACGGGATGCCCCCAGAAGGTGAGTGTGGGCATCAATACATCCGCCACACTGACCCTGTTGTAGAACAAATTTGAAGGTTTTTAGGGCAAACCGTTTGGACACTGCAGAGGTTTTCGTGAGAAGACCAATTTGAGACATCTCATGGTCTGACAAACACACACTAGCTCTGCCACCTTTCACCAGAGATGCAGAAGTGCGAATTCAGCCGATGCGGTGAAAAAAAAAAAAAAACATGTCTCTGGCTTAAACTGACAGATTTGATGGGATGTTTTAGATTGTCACTCTAGTGGTTGACCTCATAGTCACTGTATCATTTGAAATCAAAAGTCCAAGAGTACAGAGCCAAAACAACAAAACGATTGTCCCAAAACTTTTGGAGCTCACTGTATAAGATAAGTAAGATGAGTGAAGAGAAAAATACTTTGCATGATCCTAATGCTTGTATAACAATCTTTCTCCCCCCACTCTCTTTGATCTCTCACTCTCTCTCCCAATTCCCTTTCTCTCTCTCTCTCTCTCTCTCTCTCTCTCTCTCTCTCTCTCACACACTCTTTCTCTCTCTCTAACCCCATTCTCTCTCTCTCTCTCTCTCTCTCTCTCTCTCTCTCTCTTTCCATCCCTCTCTCTTTAACCTCCCATGTGGCACATGTTATCCCCATGCTTTCTACTTCCTATGCAGTAAACATTATATCCCCACCAACAACGTATCCCCACCAATGTCTACATCCGGTGGCTAATACTGACTGGAGCAGGAGGGACAAAGCTGCTGTCGACAAAGCTGCTGATTTTTCCTATGGTTTCATTTTCATTGGCCGGCCCCTGTTTGGAAATTCAGTTGATTATAATAGTTCCCCCCCTTTGTACTGTCAGTTTAATTTAGCAAATGCTGGATCTCTGTGGCGAGATGCAACATTTACCCAAGGTTAATAAAAGCTGTGTGGTTATCGTGTGGTTTAACTAGACTCATATCCCTGAGCATGTGTGCCATATGTCAGCACTCTGAGTCAAACAGATAAAGAGACATAAAGATGTACCCATTATACTGCCACCAACGGATGTCAATATGAATGTTCTTGCACATGTTGAGTCTTGACAGTGTTCGCGAAATGTGTAACAAATGTTGTAGTGCGTTGAGAGACCTTCATCCATAGTTGACACGTTTCGTGCAGATCGGTCATTCTGTGCCAGAGGAGTAGAGATTTAAGTGTTTTTCACACAATTCCAAATGGTGTAAAATCCATCATGACGAACTATACGGGATGGATGGAGAAAGATTCACAGTCCCCTTTCCAATTTCATTGTGGGGGCAGTAAAATAATCATATTTTAATATATTTATCCTTGAAATCAATGCTCAGTTCCGGCTATAATGCTGTCACATTTCCACGGACCACTATATTGTGAAACTAGGTCCTTGAGTATTTCCTTACCTTTTGTCCTGCTTTTGACCTGATGTTCATCGACTACAGCTCAGCATTTAACACCACAGTACCCTCCAAACTCATCATTAAGCTCGAGACCCTAGGTCTCGACCCAGCCCTGTGCAACTGGGTCCTGAACTTCCTGACGGGATGGCCCCAGGTTGTGAGGGTAGGAAAGAACACCTCCACCCCGCTGATCCTCAACACTGGGGCCCCACAAGGGTGCGTTCTCAGCCCTCTCATGTACTCCCTGTTCACCCATGGCTGCGTGGCCAAGCACGCCTCCAACTCAATCATCAAGTTTGCTGATGACACTACAGTGGTAGGCTTGATTACCAACAACGACGAGACGGCCTACAGGGAAGAGGTGAGGGCTCTTGGAGTGTGGTGTCAGGAAAATAACCTCTCACTCAACGTCAACAAAACTAAGGAGATGATCCTGGACTTCAGGAAACAGCAGAGGGAGCACCCCCCTATCCACATCAATGGGACAGTAGTGGAGAAGGTGGAAAGTTTTAAGTTCCTCGGCGTACACATGACGGACAAACTGAAATGGTCCACCCACACAGACAATGTGGTGAAGAAGGCGCAACAGCGGCTCTTCAACCTCAGGAGACTGAAGAAATTTGGCTTGTCACCAAAAACACTCACAAACTTTTACAGATGCACAATCGAGAGCATCCTGTCGGGCTTTATCACCGCCTGGTACGGCAAATGCTCCGCCCACAACCGTAAGGCTCTCCAGAGGGTAGTGAGGACTGCACAACGCATCACCGGGGGTAAAATTACCTGCCCTCCAGGACACCTACACCACCCGATGTCACAGGAAGGCCAAAAAGGTCATCGAGGACAACAACCACCCGAGCCACTGCCTGTTCACCCCACTATCATCCAGAAGGCAAGGTCAGTACAGGTGTATCAAAGCTGGGACCGAGAGACTGAAAAACAGCTTCTATCTCAAGGCCATCAGCCTGTTAAACAGCCACCACTAACATTGAGTGGCTGCTGCCAACATACTGACTTAAATCTCTAGCCACTTTAAATAATAGAAAATTGGATGTAACAAATGTATCACTAGCCACTTTAAACAATTTTGTATATAATGTTTACATATCCGACATTACTCATATCAAATGTATACAGTGTACTCTGTACCATCTACTGAATCTTGCCTATGCCGTTTGGCCATCGACTCAAATCTCTAGCCACTTTAATAATTAAAAGGTGGATGTAATAAATGTATCACTAGCAACTTTAAACAATTTTGTATATAATGTTTACATATCCGACATTACTCATATCAAATGTATACACTGTACTCTATACAATCTCCTCAATCTTGCCTATGCCGTTTGGCCATCGACTCAAATCTCTAGCCACTTTAATAATTAAAAAGTGGATGTAATAAATGTATCACTAGCAACTTTAAACGATGCCATTTATATAATGTTTACATATCCTACATTACTCATCTCATATGTATATACTGTACTCTATACCATCTACTGCATCTTGCCTATGCTGGTCGGCCATCGCTCATCCATATATTTATATGTACATACTCATATTCATTCCTTTACACTGTGTGTATAAGGTAGTTGTTGTGAAATTGTTAGATTACTTGTTAGATACTACTGCATGGTCAGAACTAGAAGCACAAGCAGTTCGCTACACTCGCATTAACGTCTGCTAACCATGTGCATGTGACAAATAAAATTTGATTTGATTTGATTTGACCTGGTTTGGAAAATCTCAGGGCCCAATCCATCCATAACACATTCTACACAGCACGGCATATTCTCTTTAACCATGCTAAACATCACTTAGTGTTGTCATAACCAGTGGGAAAAAATGTGCATGTCAGGTGTGGTAAGTATGAAAACAGATGGACACATTTGAATTTTTTTCAGGTTTACAAAGTGATCATGTGTAGTGCATACTAAAGATCATTTAAAATGAGCTTAATCAGGTTTATTATATGCTTCAATGTGATTTTAGACTTTAGAGAAGCAGGGCAGGATGGATATAGGTCTGTAATAGTTTTGGTCTAGTGTCTCTGACTTTTTTTTTGTTAGCATTTTTTTTCCCCTTTATTTAACCAGGTAGGCTAGTTGAGAACAAGTTCTCATTTACAACTGCGGCCAAGATAAAGCAAAGCAGTGCGACATAAACAACAACACAGAGTTACACATGGAATTAACAAGCGTGCAGTTAATAACACAAAAGAAAAATGGCGTGAGGAGGTAAGGCAACAAATAGGCCAAAGTAGCGAAGTAATTACAATTTGGCAAATTAACACTGGAGTGATAGATGAGCAGATGATGATGTGCAAGCAGAAATATTGGTGTGCGAAAGAGCAGAAAAGTAAATAAAAACAATATGGGGATGAGGTAGGTAGATTGGGTGGGCTATTTACAATTAGTAAGGGAAAAATAAGTCTCCAGCTTCAGCGATTTTTGCAATTCGTTCCAGTCATTGGCAGCAGAGAACTGGAAGGAAAGGTGGCCGAAGGAAAGGTGGCCAAAGTAGGTGTTGGCTTTGGGGATGACCAGTGAGGTATACCTGCTGGAGAACGTGCTACAGGTGGGTGTTGTTATCATGATCAGTGAGCTGAGATAAGGCGGAGCTTTACCTAGCATAGACTTATAGATGACCTGGAGCCAGTAGGTCTGGCGACGAATATGTAGCGAGGGCCATCCGACTAGAGCAAACAGGTCGCAGTGATGGGTGGTATAAGGAGCTTTGGTAACAAAACGGACGGCACTGTGATAGACTGCATCCAGTTTGCTGAGTAGAGTATCGGAAGCTATTTTGTAGATGACATCACTGAAGTTGAGGATCGGTAGGATAGTCAGTTTTGCTAGGATATGTTTGGCGGCATGAATGAAGGAGGCTTTGTTTTGCGAAATAGGAAACCGATTCTAGATATAATTTGGGATTGGAGATGTTTAATATGAGTCTGGAAGTTTACAGTCTAGCCAGACACCTAGGTATTTGTAGTTGTCCACATATTCTAATTCGGAACCATCCAGAGTGGTGATGCTAGTCGGGTGTGGGCAGCGAGCGGTTCAAAATAATGCATTTGGTTTCACTAGCATTTAATAGCAGTTGGAGGCCACGGAAGGAGTGTTGTATGGCATTGAAGCATGTTTGGAGGTTAGTTAACACAGTGTCCAAAGAAGGGCCAGATGTATACAGAATGGTGTCGTCTGCGTAGAGGTGGATCAGGGAATCACCCGCAGCAAGAGCGACATCATTGATATATACAGAGAAAAGAGTCGGCCCGAGAATTTAACCTTGTGGTACCCCCATAGAGACTGCCAGAGGTCTGAACAACAGCCCCTCCGATTTGACACACTGAATTCTGTCTGCGTAGTTGGTGAACCAGGCGAGGCAATCATTTGAGAAACCAAGGCTATTGAGTTTGCCGATAAGAATACAGTGATTGACAGAGTCGAAAGCCTTGGCCAGGTCGATGAAGACGGCTGCACAGTACTGTCTTTTATCGATGGTGGTTATGATATCATTTAGTACCTTGAGCGTGGCTGAGGTGCACCCGTGACCAGCTCGGAAACCGGATTGCACAGCTGAGAAGGTATGGTGGGATTCAAAATGGTCAGTGATCTGTTTATTAACCTGGCTTTCGAAGACTTTAGAAAGGCAGGGCAGGATGGATATAGGTCTGTAACAGTTTGGGTCTAGAGTGTCACCCCCTTTGAAGAGGGGGATGACCGCGGCAGCTTTCCAATCTTTAGGGATCTCCTACGATATGAAAGAGAGGTTGAACAGACTAGTAATAGGGGTTGCAACAATGGCGGTGGATAATTTCAGAAAGAGAGGGTCCAGATTGTCTAGCCCAGCTGATTTGTAAGGGTCCAGGTTTTGCAGCTCTTTCTGAACATCAGCTATCTGGATGTGGGTGAAGGAGAAGCTGGGGAGGCTTGGGCAAGTAGCTGAGGGGGGTGCTGATGGCCGGGGTTGGGGTAGCCAGGAGGAAAGCATGGCCAGCCGTAGAGAAATGCTTATTGAAATTCTCGATTATCATGGATTTATCAATGGTGACAGTGTTTCCTAGCCTCAGTGCAGTGGGCAACTGGGAGGAGGTGTTCTTGTTCTCCAAGGACTTTACAGTGTCCCAAAACTTTTTGGAGTTAGAGCTACAGGATGCAAACTTCTGTTTGAAAAAGCTAGGCTTAGCTTTTCTGACTGACTGCGTGTATTCGTTCCTGACTTACCTGAACAGTTTCATATTGCGGGGACTATTTGATTCTATTGCAGTCCACCACATGATGTTTTTTTGCTGGTTAAGGGCAGTCAAGTCTGGAGTGAACCAAGGGCTATATCTGTTCTTAGTTCTATATTTCTTGAAAGGGGGATGCTTGTTGAAGATGGTGAGGAAATTACTTTTAAAGAATGACCAGGCATCCTTGACTGATGGGATGAGGTCAATATCCTTCCAAGATACCCGGGCCAGGTCGATTACAAAGGCCTGCTCGCAGAAGTGTTTTAGGGAGCATTTGACAGTTATGAGGGGTGGTCGTTTGACCGCAGATCCGCAGTGGTTGCTGAGATCCTGATTGAAAACAGCAGAGGTGTATTTGGAGGGCAAGTTGGTCAGGATAATATCTATGAGGGTGCCCATGTTTACAGTTTTGAGGTTGTACCTGGTGGGTTCCTTGATAATTTGTGTGAGATTGAGGACATCTAGCTTAGATTGTAGGACTGCTGGGGTGTTAAGCATATCCCAGTTTAGGTCACCTAACAGAACGAACTCTGAAGATAGATGAGGGGCAATCAATTCACATATGGTGTCCAGGGCACAGCTGGGAGCTGAGGGGGGTCTGTAACAGGTGGCAATGGTGAGAGACTTATTTCTGGAGAGATTAGTTTTTTTATTAGAAGCTCAAACTGTTTGGGCACAGATCTGGAAAATATGACAGAACTTTGCAAGCTATCTCTGCAGTAGATTACAACTCCTCCCCTTTTGGCAGTTCTATCTTGACGGAAAATGTTGTAGTTGGGTATGGAAATCTCTTAATTTTTGGTGGCCTTCCTAAACCAAGATTCAGACATGGCAAGGACATCAGGGTTGGCGGAGTGTGCTAAAGCAGTGAGTAAAACAAACTTATGGAGGAGGCTTCTGATGTTAACATGCATGAAACCAAGGCTTTTTCGGATACAGAAGTCAACAAATGAGAGTGCCTGGGGACACGCAGGGCCTGGGTTAACCTCCACATCACCCGAGGAGTAGTAGGATGCGGGTACGGCTACAGGCTATCAAAACTGGCTGTCTAGTGTGTTGGGGACAGAGAATAAAAGGAGCAGATTTCTGGGCGTGGTAGAATAGATTCAAGGCATAATGTGCAGACAGGGGTATGGCGGGGTGTCGGTACAGCGGAGGTAAGCCCAGGCTCTGAGTGATGATAGGAGAGGTTGCATCTCAGGATGCGCTGGTTATATTGGGTGAGGTCACCACATGTGTGGGAGGTGGGACAAAGGAGGTATCTGAGGCATGTTGAGTGGGACTAGGGGCTCCGCAGTAAACTAAAACAATGAGAGCTACCCTAAATATCAGTATACAAGGCAAGTATATAAAGCAATCACAGGTGTTGATTGGGAGGGCTAAGACAACAGCGGGTAAACAGCTAAGACAACAACAACAGGTAAATGGCGATGAATCGGCAGAGAGGGTCAGTTAGCTACACACAGGGCCTGAGTTCAAGGCTGGGGCTGACAGATAAACAAAATTAAGCACCGTGTTAATGAACAGCCCAGTAGGCATCAGCTGTGTAGCCGAGTGATCATATGGTCCAATAAGCAGCAATGGACGAAACAGGGAGCCGCTCGGCAGTCGTCACTACGCTAGGCAAGCGGCAGACACGACGCTCATAGTTAGCGGGCCGGGGCTAGTAGCTGGGTCCACACCGAAATCAACAACGTAGAGGCCGGTTGAGAGCACATCGGCCGAAATACGTCAGCAAACCAGTCGTGATGGATCGGCGGGGCTCCGTGTCGACAAAAGGGTCCAGGCCAATTGGCAAAAGAGGCATTGTAGTTGGTGTACTTAGTTTGCTAGCCAGGGGAATGGGCCTAGCTTGAGGCTAGCTGGTGCTTGCTTCTGGACAAGGGCGTTAGCCACGATAGCCACTCAGTAGCAGCCAGCTAGCTGCAATGATCCGGTGAAATGGTCCAGAGCTTGCGGCAGGAATCCGGTGATTCCTGCCGCTAAAGCGGCTGGTGTCTGTGCTAAAGGTAAAGACTGCTAGCAGTGGCTAACAATGACTAAATAGCTAGTAGCTAATTAGCTGGCTAGCTTCTGAAGGCTAGCTTCTGACCGAGGTTCCAGTTATAATGTCTAAAACAAATAGCAGATCCGTACCACGTTGGGTGAGGCGGGTTGCAGGAAGGTAAATTTAATTCGAAATTGGAAAAAGAGATTGAAATGTGTACAGAAAAACAAAAAAAGTGGAATATTTACATGGGACAAAACACGGGACAAAAACAAACCATCTTGCTGCTACGCCATCTTGGAAGTGATGTCTAATCTATGTCTAATCTGCCTGGGTTTTGTAATGATCAATTAGCCTTTTAAAATTATAAACTTGGATTAGCTAACACAATGTGCCATTGGAACACAGGAGTGATGGTTATTGATAATGGGCCTCTGTACGCCTATGTAGATATTCCAGCAACAACGTTTCCAGCAACAACAGTCATTTACAACATTAACAAAGCCAAACAGCTACCTAGCTAGCTAGTGGACTGCTGTGCCTATCCAAAAATGACTAGTTTGAAAGTTGGATCATCTTATCCTTTGAGGCTGTAAACGTGTTCTTACACTAAGATTTTGAACATTGAAAGCAAATGGGAAATATCCAAAGCAGGCAATGTTGTCACCTTAGCTTGCTACATAACATCCAGAGTGATAGGAAGCACGAGCACCAATTAGCCTACATCACAGAGTGCACACGCATCATCATTATGACAACTAGAGTAGACATGTCAACAAATGACTGCTATCTGACCGATTTGGTCACTTGTAACTTTCTTGGACAGTCAGTACTGTTTGGACAGTCAGTATTCTAAAACTGATTTGAAAAACAAAACAGATTTGAGCATTAAAGCATGCAGTGTGAGGCTCCACAAAACCTCAATCAATCATGGACTGTGTATGGCCATTAGGTCCTGTTAAACACAGTCATTTGCATAGGTGTAATGACCTGCTGCACTGCACCTGTTTGTGACTCACAGGTGTTCAAGCTGAGACTAATAGACCTGACTTGTGTTCAGGACATGTTTTGAATGGATTTTAAAAAACAAAGATGAGCATTCTCATTGGATAAGATTAGAGAGCACCTCCATTTCCATCTGTTTTTCCCCTGTTATGCTGTGCCTATTGTGTGTGACCCAGCATTCAGTTTCTTGATGGACACAATCTTTCCAGTAGAGAGAAGAACTCCATCAAGGTTTGAAATGGCTATTTTTCCACTTCAAAACCAGAAATGTTGCTGTAACAGAAGTATTCAGTTCCATTTTGTTAGGGAATTCTGAATTATTTCAAAGCAGGAAAAAATGTGTCAGGTATAATTTATGCATGTTTTATATTATTATCTTACAGGAATTTGTATTTTCAGTTTGTATTGAGGAAACACCTTAAAATGCTATTTAAATGTATGTGTTTTGTATGATCTGCTGTTGACAGTTAATTTAATGCATTTATCCCTACTTTTCCCAAATCAATCAGCACTGCTTCCTTTGCCATCAACATCATCCTGGGTCTCTCCACTAATGTCTACATTCTATGGCTGATAGTGACTGAAGCGGGGACTGAAGCGGGAGGGACGATGGCTTCAGAGTTATTCTTTCTCAACCTGTCCGTGACTGAGGTCCTCTTCTGCCTGTCTGCTATCTTTTATTTCATTAGTCTACACGACTCCTCAATTGTTGTCTTGTACTTCATGTTATTTTCTTATGGTTTTCTCTTCACCTGTTGTCCCCTGTTTCAAAGCTGTATCTGTTTAGAGCGCTACCTGGCGGTGGTCCACCCTGTGGTCTTCCTGAAGTACAAACCCCTGAGATACAGGGTGGGGTGTTGTAGTGTTGTCTGGCTGATGGTGCTTGGGTCCTGTCTGTTCTTTATGCTGGTGAATGAAAGATCTATTGTATTTTATGTTTTCTGGGGTGAGGTTCTGATGTTGTTTTTGTTGAAGCTATTCTGCTGCCTCTCAGTTCTCAAGGCTCTGAAACGTCCCGGGCCGGGGGAAGGGGAGAGGGAGGGGCGAAATGACATGAAGATAAGGGCTTTTACGATCATTTTGATTATCATGGTGGCTATGTTGGTGAATTATCTTCCTTATGAGGTATTTGTACCTTTTTAAAGTTTGTTTGACTGTTGGAGATTTTCTTTTGGCATCCAACATTTGTTTCACCATCAATGTGATTACTGGGTTGGTGCAGCCCCTCCTCTACCTCCACAGGGTTGGGAAACTTCCCTGTTTCACGCTCTGTAATAGAAAATAGAGGCTAGAATAGTGTAATAATTGTTTATTGATGTGTTCATGTAGGGCTCATCCGCAAAAGAGATCGTGGTCTAAGCATGACTCTCTGCTTAAATAAAGGTTAAATGAAATACAAATTGTATATAAAATATGAACATAACATTGTAAACTAATTACATGTTTGTAGCTGACATACAATGTTGGGATTGTATATTTGTTATATATTGGTGACGATGTGTGGAAAAATATGTATATTTTAATCCCTTCCCACTAAAGTGGAAGAATACTTTTTATAAATTATTTCTAGAACTATAACTATACATTGCTTTCACATCTGTATGTAATAGTGAAATGGGGTTATAATACCCACATTGTACAATGCATAATTTTTTAAAGACTGTGTATCACATGTTCACTTTAATTAGTCAATAAATACTTGTACTGAACTACACATGTATTCTTCTCTTTGCATTTGTATTTATTATGAATCCCCATTAGCTGCTGCCAAGGCATCAGCTACTCTTCCTGGAGTCCAGCAACATTAAGGCAGTTATATACAATAAAAAATATGATATTACATAACACTTTCCAATCATGTGTGTGTCTGTGCCCATGTGTGTGTCTCTTCACAGTCCCTGCTGTTCCATAAGGTGTATTTTTATATATCCTTTAAAATATGAATCTACTGCTTACATCCCTTACATGATGTGGAATAGAGTTATATGACGCCAGTAAATACAACAGTCCATAGAGTAACAAGACTTTTGAGGACGAGATGGTCTTCAGAGGGATTGTACAGTGGCTTGCAAAAGTATTCTTGGCATTTTCCTATTGTGTTGCCTTACAACCTTACAACAATTTTTCGGTGGGTTGTTGTCACGTCCTGGCCATAGATAGCCCTTTTGGCTGCTCTATGGTGGTTTTGGTCAGGACGTGAGCAGGGGTGTGTGTTTGTTCTGTGTTATAATTTCTATGTTGGTTGGTTTGGGTTCCCAATTAGAGGCAAATGTTAGTCGTTGTCTCTAATTGGGAATCCTATTTAGGTTGTTTAGTCCCCCACCTGTGTGTGGGATATTGTTTGTATGTTGTGTATGTGTCTATGCGCTACACAGTTCATGTCCGATCTTTGTTTATTGTTTTTGTTTCGGTGAGTTAAACCAAATAAATATGTTTTACTCAACCTGGCACGCTGCGCCTTGGTCCGTCCTTGAAGATCGTGACAGTTGTATCATTTGATTCACACAACATGCCTACCACTTTGAAGATGCAAACAATTTTTTTTATTGTGAAACAAACAAGAAATAAGACAAAAATCTGAACTTGAGCATGCATAACAATTCACCCCCCAAAGTCAAAAATGTGTAGAGCCACCTTTTGCAGCAATTACAGCTGCAAGTCTCTTGGGGTATGTCTCCACAAGCTTGGCGCATGGATTTTTGCCCGTTCTTCAAGGCAAAACCGCTCAAGCTCTTTCAAGTTGGATGGGTTCTGCTTGTGTACAGCAATCTTTAAGTCATACTACAGATTCTCAATTGGATTGAGGTCTGGGTTTTGATTAGGCCATTCCAAGACATGTACAGTGGGGGGAAAAAAGTATTTAGTCAGCCACCAATTGTGCAAGTTCTCTCACTTAAAAAGATGAGAGAGGCCTGTAATTTTCATCATAGGTACACTTCAACTATGACAGACAAAATGAAGAAAAAAAATCCAGAAAATCACATTGTAGGATTTTTTATGAATTTATTTGCAAATTATGGTGGAAAATAAGTATTTGGTCACATACAAACAAGCAAGATTTCTGGCTCTCACAGACCTGTAACTTCTTCTTTAAGAGGCTCCTCTGTCCTCCACTCGTTACCTGTATTAATGGCACCTGTTTGAACTTGTTATCAGTATAAAAGACACCTGTCCACAACCTCAAACAGTCACACTCCAAACTCCACTATGGCCAAGACCAAAGAGCTGTCAAAGGACACCAGAAACAAAATTGTAGACCTGCACCAGGTTGGGAAGACTGAATCTGCAATAGGTAAGCAGCTTGGTTTGAAGAAATCAACTGTGGGAGCAATTATTAGGAAATGGAAGACATACAAGACCACTGATAATCTTCCTCGATCTGGGGCTCCACGCAAGATCTCACCCCGTGGGGTCAAAATGATCACAAGAACGGTGAGCAAAAATCCCAGAACCACACGGGGGGACCTAGTGAATGACCTGCAGAGAGCTGGGACCAAAGTAACAAAGCCTACCATCAGTAACACACTACGCCGCCAGGGACTCAAATCCTGCAGTG
>QNTS01000787.1:0-34999 GCA_003317085.1 Hucho hucho | reverse complement strand
TGACCAAATACTTATTTTCCACCATAATTTGCAAATAAATTCATAAAAAATCCTACAATGTGATTTTCTGGATTTTTTTTCTTCATTTTGTCTGTCATAGTTGAAGTGTACCTATGATGAAAATTACAGGCCTCTCTCATCTTTTTAAGTGAGAGAACTTGCACAATTGGTGGCTGACTAAATACTTTTTTTCCCCACTGTACATGTTTCCCCTTAAACCACTCAAGTGTTGCTTTAGCAGTATGCTCAGGGTCATTGTCCTACTGAAAGGTGAACCTCCATCCCAGTCTCAAATCTCGAAGACTGAAACAGGTTTGCCTCAAGAATTTCCCTGTATTTTGTGTCATCCATCATTCCTTTAATTCTGACCAGTTTCAAAGTACCCGCTGATGAAAAACATCCCCACAGCAAGATGCTGCCACCACCATGCTTCACTGTGGGGATGTTCTCGGGGTGATGAGAGGTGTTGGGTTTGCGCCAGACGTTATCCTTGATGGCCTAAAAGCTATATTCTAGTCTCATCTGACCAGAGTACCTTCTTCCATATGTTTGGGGAATCTCCCACATGGCTTTTGGCAAAAACCAAACAAGTTTGCTTATTTTGTTCTAGCAATGGCTTTTTTCTGGCCACTCTTTTGTAAAGCCTAGCTCTGTGGAGTGTATGGCTTAAAGTGGTCCTATGAACAGATACTCCAATCTCCGCTGTGGAGCTTTGCTGCTCCTTCAGGGTTATCTTTGGTAATGCCCTCCTTGCCTGGTCCGTGAGTTTTGGTGGGCGGCCCACTCTTGGCAGTTAGTGTGGTGCCTTATTCTTTCCATTTTTTAATAATGGATTTAACGGTGCTCCATGGCATGTTCAAAGTTTCTGATATTTTTTTATAACCCATCCCTGATCTGTACTTCTCCACAACTTTGTCCCTGACCTGTTTGGAGAGCTCCTTGGTCTTGCTTAGTGGTGTTGCTGACTCTGGGGCATTTTAGAACAGGTGTATCTATACAGAGATCATGTGAGACTTAGATTGTACACAGGTGGACTATATTTAACTAATTATGTGACTTCTGAAGGTAATTGGTTGCACCAAATCTTAGTTAGGGGCTTCATAGCAAAGGAGGTGAATACATATGCAAAATGGTCAGAGTGGGGTGTTCTCTCATTTTGTGTCTGGAAGTAGCTAGCCAATGTTTGCCAGTTAGCTTGGGTGCTTGACTATAGTTGTGAGGTCAGAGCTTTCAGAACAACCCTACTTATTGGCCAGAGCATCCAGTGTGCGCTCTGAATGTGAATCCACAGATGTTCCGTGAGCTGTTATCTCTCTTAGATGTCTGGAGGTAGCTGGCAAGTTATTACAGTACGCACCAATCAACCCTTAGCCCCACCCATTTATGTAAGGCTTAAGAGGGTGTGAACAATTCTGAATGGGTGTAGACAAAGGGGGCTCTCCAAAAGTAGCCCAATAGTAGTACCAAAACATTGAAAGACAGTTTTCTCAATTTTCTAAATTTGATCAACTTTTAAAGCAGAATAACTTTCCCATTGTTTCCTCAAATGCAGTGTATGATATACCATTTCGTAGCTCTGAGTGCCTACTTTTATACAATGTGAAGAAAAGAAATTCAAATGCTGCTACATAAGACTGAATCCAAGTGGTGAGTCACAAATGGTTAAAAAGATTGGAGTATCTGTCCATAGGACCACTTTAAGCCATACACTCCACAGAGCTAGGCTTTACGAAAGAGTGGACAAAATACAGGCACAGAATGTGTGTGGAAAAAGACTGAGACTCTCTCCAATACAACCCAACATTGCAGAGTTATGTGCATCCTTTCAAGCACACCCTTCTCATTTATTCACAATTTTTGATGAACAGTTAAGGTTTTATTCGTAAGATGGCTAAGTAAAGAGCAAAATGATTGATTATTATTATATTATTATTTGTTCCCTGGTCCTATAAGAGCTCTTTGTCACTTCCCATGTATCATGTAGTGTGTGTGTGGCAGGCTTACAATGATGGCAAAAACAAGATTTGAGAGAGCGCTGACCCTGGTTCGAGAGTGGGTATGCTGCTGGAGGTTGAAGGTTTTCAGGGTACGTGACTATAAAAAGTTTGGGAACCACTGTTTTAGGGGACAGGGTAGTAAAGAACATCCTTTAGGGCAGTGCTCACCAAACTTTTTATAGTCCCGTACCCCTTTTTTAAATTTATTTTTTTAAGGTGAATCACATTTTTATTTGGCGTACCCCTGACGACATTGCACGTTCACAACCAGTTTGGGAATTCCTGCCCTAAAGGATGTAGTTTACTACCCATATCCCCTAATGGATGTTGTTTACTAACCTATCCCCTAAACGATGTTGCTTACTACCATATCCCCTAAAGGATGTAGTGTACTACCCTATCCCCTACAGGATGTTTTGTTTACTATCCTATCCCCTGAAGCAGTGGTTGCCAACCGGTCAATCGCGATCGACTGGTCGATCTTCAAGGCATTTCTACTCGATCACCAATTATTTCTTCCGAAAAGCCAACACTTGATTCAAAAGTCTTGAACACCAGGTAATCAAAGTGTTCCCGGCGGACCGGCAAATCTGTGACTAAATCAAGTGCACCTACTGCATTGGCCAATCGGATAGCTCAAATCACAGTGGCTACAGAGCTTCCATGACCCTGGCCAAAGCCAAGTTTAATAGACTACTAGCCTACGTAAGATTTAATAACTTTTAAAACCATGACCACAGAGAGACTGTCAACGAATACAGCAAATAGCTTCTGTCTTTATGAGTGAGTTGATGTTTTCAGCACTGTCACTGTTTTTATTCAACACTATTACAAAACGTGCTTCTCTGTACTTTCAGCTCGGGCTGAAACTGCAATGAATCGATAGCCCTGCGTTTTATTATTATTATCAATTTTAATATAAAGGAATATTTATAGGAACAAGATGAATTTGAACTACACTGGCTCGTGTGGTGCGATTCGAGTTTCGATAGCCAATAGGCTGTGATAAAGTAATAGGCCAACTGCCCAAACCTCATTCGAACAAAACTGTTTGTGTGAGGTTAAAGTAAAAACTAAATCTGAGCAGTAGATCTCAGCGTGCTTTTTGACTGCGAAAGTGATCTTGACTCAGAAAAGGTTGGTGACCACTGCCCTAAAGGATGTTTACTACACTATCCTCTATAGGATGTAGTTCTCTACCCTATCCTCTAAAGACGTGCACTATATTGGTAATAGGATGCCATTTAGGACTCCCCCTATGTTTAATATTGGGTCAGGATCTAACATCATGCTGAGGGAGTGATATTCAGAGTCATAATCATAGTTTCAAATGCCAAGTATACAGTTTAAATAATACATAGGGAATGAACAGAACTTGAGCCCTTGTCAAAAGAGGTAGTGATTTCAGAGAGTTCCCTGTCCTGCAGAAGAGAGTGAGTTTATTTTTATAATCCATAATTCCAAGTGTAGATTTACAAGTGTAGAAGTTTACATACACCTTAGCCAAAAACATTTAAACTCAGTATTTCACAATTACTGACATTTAATCCTAGTAAATATTCTCTGTCTTAGGTCAGTTAGGCTCACCACTTATTTTAATAATGTGAAATGTCAGAATAATAGTAGAGAGAATTATTTATTTCAGCTTTTATTTATTTCATCACATTCACAGTGGGTCAGATGTTTACATACACTCAATTAGTATTTGTTAGCATTGCCTTCACATTGTTTAACTTGTGTCAAACGTTTAGGGTAGCCTTCCACAAGCTTCCCACAATAAGTTTGGTGAATATTGGTCCATTCTTCCTGACAGAGCTGGTGTAACTGAGTTAGGTTTGTAGGCCTCCTTGCTCGCTCACACATTTTCAGTTCTGCCCACAATTTTTCTATGCGATTGAGGTCAGGGCTTTGTGATGACCACTCCAATACCTTGACTTTGTTGACCTTAAGCATTTTGCCACAACTTTGGAAGTATGCTTGGGGTCATTGTTCATTTGGAAGACCCATTTGCGATCAAGCTTTAACTTCCTGACTGATGTCTTGAGATGTTGCTTCAATATATCCACATAATTTTCCTCCCTCATGATGCCATCTATTTTGTGAAATGCACCAGTCCCTCCTGCAGCAAAACACCCCCACATCATGATGCTGCCAACCCCGTGCTTCACGGTTGGGATGGTGTTTTTCAGCTTACAAACCTCCCCCTTTTTCCTCCAAACATAATGATGGTGATTATGGCCAAACAGTTCTATTTTTGTCTCATCAGACCAGAGGACATTTCTCCAAAAAGTACGATTCCGGAGCGGTATGATGGCTGCGTAGTCCCACAGTGTTTATACTTGCGTACTATTGTTTGTACAGATGAACATGGTACCTTCAGGCATTTTGAAATTGCTCCCAAGGATGAACAAGACTTGTGGAGGTCTACAATTTTTGGGGCTGATTTCTTTTGATTTTCGCATAATGTCAAGCAAAGAGGCACTGAGTTTGAAGGTAGGCCTTGAAATACACCCACAGGTACACTTCCAATTGACTCAAATTATGTCAATTAGCCTAGCAGAAGCTTCTAAAACCATGATATCATTTTGTGGAATTTTACAAGCTGTTTAAAGGCACAGTCAACTTAGTGTATGTAAACTTCTGACCACTGGAATTGTGATCAAATCATATCAAATCAAATCAAATTTGGTCACTTACACATGGTTAGCAGATGTTAATGCGAGTTTAGAGAAATGCTTGTGCTTCTAGTTCCTACCATGCAGTAATATCTAACAAGTATTTTAACAATTTCACAACAACTACATTATACACACAAGTGTAAAGGAATGAATAAGAATATGGTCATATAAATACAGTCGTGGCCAAAAGTTTTGAGAATGACACAAATATTAATTTTCACAAAGTCTGCTGCCTCAGTTTGTAGGATGGCAATTTGCATATACTACAGAATGTCATGAAGAGTTACAGATGAATTGCAACTAATTGCAAAGTCCCTCTTTGCCATGCAAATGAACTGAATCCCCCCAAAACATTTCCACTGCATTTCAGCCCTGCCACAAAAGGACCAGCTGACATCATGTCACTGATTCTCTCGTTAACACAGGAGTGAGTGTTGATGAGGACAAGGCTGGAGATCACTCTGTCATGCTGATTGAGTTCGAATAACAGACTAGAAGCTTCAAAAGGAGGGTGGTGCTTGGAATTATTGTTCTTCCTCTGTCAACCATGGCTACCTGCAAGGAAACACGTGCCGTCATCATTGCTTTGCTCAAAAAGGGCTTCACAGGCAAGGATAATGCTGCCAGTAAGATTGCACCTAAATCAACCCTTTGTCGGATCGTCAAGAACTTCAAGGAGAGCGGTTCAATTGTTGTGAAGAAGGCTTCATGGCGCCCAAGAAAGTCCAGCAAGCGCCAGAACCGTCTCTTAAAGTTGATTCAGCTGCGGGATTGGGGCACCACCAGTACAGAGCTTGCTCAGGAATGGCAGCAGGCAGGTGTGAGTGCATCTGTACGCACAGTGAGGCGAATACTTTTGGAGGATGGCCTGGTGTCAAGAAGGGCTGCAAAGAAGCCACTTCTCTCCATGAAAAACATTGTGCTTTTCACCTGCATTGCTTGCTGTTTGGGGTTTTAGGCTGGGTTTCTGTACAGCACTCTGTGACATCAGCTAATGTAAGAAGGGCTTTATAAATAAATTTGATTTGATGATCAGGGACAGACTGATATTCTGCAAAAGGTACAGGGATTGGACTGCTGAGGACTGGGGTAAAGTCATTTTCTCTGATGAATCCCCTTTCCGATTGTTTGGGGCATCTGGAAAAAAGCTTGACCGGAGAAGACAAGGTATGCGCTACCATCAGTCCTGTGTCATGACAACAGTAAAGCATCCTGAGACCATTCATCTGTGGGGTTGCTTCTCAGCTAAGGGAGTGGGCTCACTCACAATTTTGCCTAAGAACACAGCCATGAATGAAGAATGGTACCAACACAACCTCCGAGAGCAACTTCTCCCAACCATCCAGGAACAGTTTGGTGACGAACAATGCCTTTTCCAGCATGATAGAGCACCTTGCCAAAAGGCAAAAGTGACTCGGGGAACAAAACATAGATATTTTGGGTCCATGGCCAGGAAACTCCCTGGACCTTAATCTCATTGAGAACTTGTGGTCAATCCACAAGAGGCGGGTGGACAAACAAAAACCCACAAATTCTGACAAACTCCAAGCGTTGATTATGCAAGAATGGGCTGCCATCAGTCAGGATGTGGCCCAGAAGTTAATTGACAGCATGCCAGGGCAGATTGCAGAGGTCTTGAAAAAGAAGGGTCAACACTACAAATATTGACTCTTTGCATCAACTTCATGTAATTGTCAATAAAAGCCTTTGACACTTATGAAATGCTTGTAATTATACTTCAGTATTCCATAGTAATATCTGAAAATATCTAAAGACACTAAGCAGCAAACTTTGTGAAAATTTATATTTGTGTCACAACTGTATATGGATGAGCGATGGCCGAACGGCATAGCCAAGATGCAGTAGATGGTATAGAGTACAGTATATACATATGAGATGAGTAATGTAGGGTAAGTTAACATTATATAAAGTGGTATTGTTTATAGTGGCTAGTGATACATTTATTACATCCACTTTTTAATTATTGAAGTGGTTAGAGAATTGAGTCAGTATGTTGGCAGCAGCCACTCAATGTTAGTGTTGGCTGTTTAACAGTCTGATGGCCTTGAGATAGAAGCTGTTTTTCAGTCTCTCGCACCCAGCTTTGATACACATGTACTGACCTCGCCTTCTGGATGATAGCGGAGTGAACAGGTAGTGGCTCGGGTGGTTGTTGTCCTTGAAGATCTTTTTGGCCTTCCTGTGACATCGGGTGGTGTAGGTGTCCTGGAGGGCAGGTAGTTTACCCCCGGTGATGCATTGTGCAGATCTCATTACCCTCTGGAGAGCCTTACGGTTGTGGGCGGAGCAGATGCCGTACCAGGTGGTGATACAGCCTGACAGGATGCTCTCGATTGTGCGTCTTAAAAGTTTGTGAGTGTTTTTGGTGACAAACCACATTTCTTCAGCCCCCTGAGGATGAAGAGGAGCTGTTGCGCCTTCTTCACCACGCTGTCTGTGTGGGTGGACCATTTCAGTTTGTCCGTGGTGTGTACGCCGAGGAACTTACTTTCCACCTTCTCCACTACTGTCTCGTCGATGTGAATAAGGGAGTGCTCCCTCTGCTGTTTCCTGAAGTCCACGATCATCTCCTTTGTTTTGTTGACGTTGAGTGAGAGGTTATTTTCCTGACACAACACTCCGAGGGCTCTCACCTCCTCCCTGTAGGCCGTCTCGTTGTTGTTGGTAATCAAGTCAACCACAGAAGTGTCGTCTGCAAACGTGATGATTGAGTTGGATGCGTGCATGGCCACACAGTCATGGGTGAACAGGGAGTACAGGAGAGGGCTGAGAACGCACCATTGTGGGGCCCCAGTGTTGAAGATCAGCGGGGTGGAGATTTTGTTTCCTACCCTCACCACCTGGGGCCGACCCGTCAGGAAGTCCAGGACCCAGTTGCACAGGGTGGGGTCGAGACCTAAGGTCTAGAGCTTAATGATGAGTTTGGAGGGTACTATGGTGTTAAATGCTGAGCTATAGTCGAGGAACAGCATTCTTACATAGGTATTCCTCTTGTCCAGATGGGTTAGGGCAGTATGCAGTGTGATTGCGATTGCGTCGTCTGTGACCTATTGGGGCGGTAAGCAAATTGGAGTGGGTCTACGGTGTCAGGTAGGGTGGAGGTGATATGATCCTTGACTAATTTCTCAAAGCACTTCATGATGACGGAAGTGAGTGCTACTGGACCATAGTCGTTTAGCTCAGTTACCTTAGCTTTCTTGGGAACAGGAACAATGGTGGCTCTCTTGAAGCATGTGGGAACAGCAGACTGGGATAAGAATTGATTCAATATGTCCGTAAATACACCAGCCAGCTGGTCTGCGCATGCTGAGGACGCGGCCAGGGATGCCATCTGGGCCGGTAGCCCTGCGATGGTTAACATGTTTAAATATTTTACTCACGTTGGCTGCAGTGAAGGAGAGCCTGCAGGTTTTGGTAGTGGGCCATGTCGGTGGCACTGTATTGTCCTCAAAGCAAGCAAAGACGTTGTTTAGTTTGTCTGGGAGCAAGACGTTGGGGTCTGCTACGGGGCTGGTTTTCTTTTTGTAGTCCGTGATTGACTGTAGACCCTGCCACATACCTCTCGTGTCTGAGCCATTGGTTTGAGACTCTACTTTGTCTCTATACTGACACTTAGCTTGTTTGATTGCATTGCTGAGGGAATAGCTACACTGTTTGTATTCAGTCATGTTTCCAGTCGCCTTGCCCTGATTAAAAGCAGTAGTTCGCGCTTTCAGTTTTGCGCGAATGCTGCCATCAATCCACGGTTTCTGGTTGGGGAAGGTTTTAATAGTTGCTTTGGGTACAACATCACTGATGCACTTGCTAATAAACTTGCTTACCGAATCAGCATATTCATCAATGTTATTGTCCGACGCTATGCGGAACATATCCCAGTCCATGTGATCGAAGCAATCTTGCAGCGTGGCATCTGATTGGTCGGACCATGAGTCCGACCAATCACTTGAGTTCCTGTATGTTGTTCTGATCACACCACGTCTCATTAATCATAAAGCATACACCCCCGCCCTTCTTCTTACAGAAGAGATGTTTGTTTCTGTCGGTGCGATGCATGAAGAAACCAGGTGGCTGTACCGACTCTGATAACGTATCCCGAGTGAGCCATGTTTCCGTGAAGGAAAGAACGTTACAATCTCTGATGTCTCTCTGGAAGGCAACCCTTGCTCGGATTTCATCTACCTTGTTGTCAAGAGACAGGACATTGGCGAGTAGTATACTCGGGAGTGGTGCGCAATGTGCCCGTCTACGGAGCCTGACCAGAAGACCGCTCCATCTGCCCCTTCTGCAGCGACGTTGTTTTGGGTCGCCGGCAGGGATCCGATCCATTGTCCTGGTTGGTGGACCAGAGGATCTGCTTCGGGAAAGTCGTATTCCTGGTCGTAATGTTGGTAAGTTGACGTTGCTTTAATATATCCAATAGTTCCTCCCGGCTGTATGTAATACAATTTAAGATTTCCTGGGGTAACAATGTAAGAAATAATAAAAAAACGAACTTCCGACTTCGACTGTAGGTTTTCAGGGTGGGAGACCTACAGATGAGTGAGATCATTTTTTTAATCATAAATGGTAGAACGATAATAAACACTAAAAGCAAACAATTAAGTTATCTTTGTTAAATACATCTGATAATATCTACATAATGCTTCAGTAATTATGTCTTATGAGAAGATATTGATGCATTACACCCATTCATATCATAGGTTCAACAGCATATTTAAATGTTCCTAATGACAATGCTATTCTGAACAGTGATTTAAATGTATGTGATTCTGTGGTTTAGTTTAGTTAGTTATTTTGTTTGAAAGTAAAAGCAATGAAGTCCCAATTGGCACCCTATTCCCTGTACAGTTCACTGTTGTTAACCAGAGCACTTTGGACCCTGGTCAAAAGTACTGCACTAAATAGGGAATACGGTGCCAGCCAAGGTCAGCCTTCCTGTGTTCTCTAATGTGTTCTCATTAGACAGTCAAAGAGGCTGAGCTATAGAGGGAAAGAAACATGGCCAGCAGCTGAGGCTGCTGATGCAAATTCCTGGAGATGATGTAAAACTCTGTGTGTGTCACAGAGGTCAAGGGATCATTTAGGCAAATTAAGTTGTTGAGAATCTAATTGTAAAGAAAAGCTCAATATACATACATTAAATATATTATTATTAAATGTTACTTATTTCATTCATGTATTGTTTATAATATTTTTTATTTCTTTACGTTGACTGAGAATTCCCTTTTACAGAAATCATATGTTGCACTGAAGTAGTGAGTCATTGGAATGTATATAATTTAAATAGCATCTGGACGTGAAAGAGCAAGACCCTTTAACTCAAGTTAAGCCTTTTACTTTCCATGGTAACAGGAGGTTAGCTGTTTAAGAACAGTGGCTAGCTGTGCTATGGCTGGGGGAAGCTAATGGTCCATGCATGAGTTGAACATGGAAATCAGTACATTTCCCTTGGTGCGTATGGACACCCAGGGGAAACCACACTGGTGAACTAGCCGTATTCAAATCAGAATGATACTGCAAAAGTAGGTAAACATAATTGCCCCTGAAGGGATGAGTAAAGTTGTATTGAATTGACTAAAAATATTACTCAGGTAAATTGTCTGGTAAACATCTCTGTCTTTAATTGATCCAACATTGGGTTCAATGACAAAACGGTGACACAAATTCAATAAGAAACACTTTATTTTCATTGTACACTGGTTTCTATTTTAATTTCTCACTCTTCTATATCATGGGAAAAGTTCTCTAACAAAAATGGAATCTTCCCAACCTTATTGTCAAAATGTTCTTGCTGATTGGTTGTTGATTGTCAGTGTTGTGGCTGATTGGTTGTTTGGGGTTCTCCAGGTTCTGATGGGTGTTTGAGGCTCTTGCAGTGGTTCTTCTTGGCCTCGTCAGTTCCAATGTAGAACTTAGAACACACCTTACAGAAGAATCCTGACTTGCGGACCAGAAACTCCATGTGACCAAGGTAAACATATACACACTACACCTAGCACCAACACAGTATTCTGATAATACATAAGCTTGACAAGTTTATCATTAGAAATACCCTAATCAATTACAACAAGTAGTTGATTATGTCAGGACTTTTGTGTGAGTATATGTATGAAAAATCTATAAAATGTTAATCACAACAAAAAATCATTGAACCATTGGTAACAATCCAACTAATGTAGTTTCAGGATGTCAACCATTAACCTTTTTCAACAACCTCTAAAAAAACACTGCTTTTGTACCATCATGACACTCCTTGCCATATATGGCATGACAAGGAATGGCAAGGAGCGGAATAAGAGCACCAACAGACAGGAACCTAGGCTAACATGAGCTTGCTACCACCATTGATGTACCTTCCATGGCTGAGTTTTCCTCTACCACAGTTTAACATCTAACCATCTAGCGGCTACCATAGCTACCACTGTTTAACATCTAGCCATCTACTGGTAACAATTGCTACCGCAGTTTAAAGTGGAACATTTTAACAACATTGAATCTTATAATAATCTGTTCATTTACACACCCAGGAAGAATGACACTTTACATTTTCAGACAAGTGAACGCAACATCCAACAATTTCAAAGTTTTTACTGAATTTCAATTTAAATAAACTCATTAGGCACTAATCTATGGATTTCAAATGACTGGGAATGCAGATATGCATCTGTTGGTTACAGATACCGTACCTTAAAATAAAAGTTAGGGTCGTGGATCAGAAAACCAGTCAGTATCTGGTGTGTCCACCATTTGCCTCATGCATCTCCTTTGCAAATAGTTGATCAGGCTGTTGATTGTGGCCTGTGGAATGTTGTGCCACTCCTCTTCAATGATTGTGCAAAGTTGCTGGATATTGGCGGGAACTGGAACACACTGTTGTACACATTAATCCAGACCATCCAAAACATGCTCAATGGGTGACATGTCTGGTGAGTATGCAGGCCATGCAAGAACTGGGACATTTTCAGCTTCAAGGAATTGTGTACAGATCCTAGCGACATGGGGTGGTGCATTATCAGGCCGAAACATTAGGCGATGGCGGCTAAAGACAATAGGTCTCAGGATCTTGTCACAGTAGAACTGTGCAGTCAAATTGCCATTGATAAAATGAAATTGTGTTCATTATCTGTAGCTTATGCATGCCCATACAATAAGCCTACCGCCACCATGGGGCACCCTATTCACAACATAGACATTATCAAACTGCTCGCCCACACAACGCCATACACGTGGTCTGCGGTTGTGAGGCCGGTTGGACGTACTGCCAAATCTCTAAAACGACATTGGAGGCGGCTTATGGTAGATAATTGAACATTAAATTATTCTCTGCCAACAACTCTGGTGGACATTCCTACAGTCAGCATGCCAACTGCACGACCTATCAAAACCTGAGACATTTGTGACAATACTGCACATTTCAGAGTGGCCTTTTGTTGTCCCCTCCCACAAGGTGCACCTGTGTAATGATCATGCCGTTTAATCAGCTTCTTGATATGCCACACCGGTCAGGTGAATGGATTATATTGGCAAAATGAGAAATGCTGACTAACAATTTTTTTTGAGAAATAATATTTTTCTGCATATGTAACATTTCTGGAATCTTTTATTTCAGCTAATGAAACATGTGACCAATACATTACGTGTTGTTTAATATTTTTGTTTGGCGTAGTTAAAACACTGTCAGTTCCACTATCTAGTGTTTACCATAGCTACCACAGTTTAACATCTAGCCATCTAGTAGTTTGAATATCTACCAGTTTAACATCTAGCCGTCTAGTGTTTACCATAACTACCACAGTTTAACATCTAGCCATCTAGTAGTTAAAATATCTACCAGTTTAACATCTAGCCATCTAGTGGTTACCATACCTACCACAGTTTAACCTCTAGCCATCTAGTAGTTAAAATATCTTCCAGTTTAACATCTTCCAGTTTGTTATTGTAATTATTGTAAATATTTATTATTAATATACAGACAAATCCTTTATTCATCCTCTTTAAAGACAACAGACAGACAGGGAGCTCCTTTATAAGTATGTATTTAATCTCATCAACCCAACAATAACTAAATTGTATCTTTCAAGAAAAAACACATATATTTGGTGCCAATCTGTTTCTGCATTAGCCAGCTGAATGGTCTGTCTCTGCCAATAAACTATTGAGCTAATGTTAAAACAGAATGACACCAAGTCTATTTACAAACAAGTATATTATAGCCAGGATTCAATACGAAACTCTGCTATACAGTGTATTCAGAAAGTATTCAAACCCCTTTTTCCACATTGTGTTACATTACAGTCTTTATCTAAAATGGATGAAACAATTATAATCCTCATAAATCTACACACAATACAACATAATGACAAAGCAAAAACATGTTTTTAGAAATTGCAGCAAATGTATTAAAAATACAAACCTGAAATATCACATTTACATAAGTGTTCCGACCCTTTACTCAGTACTTTGTTGAAGCACCTTTGGCAGCAATTACAGCCTAGAGTATTTTGGGGCACGACGCTACAAGCTTGGCACATCTGAGTTTCTCCCATTCTTCCCTGCAGATCCTCTCAATCTCTATCAGGTTGGATGGGGATTGTTTCTGCACAGCTATTTTCAGGTCTCTCCAGAGATGTTCGATAGGGTTCAAGTCTGGGCTCAGGCTGGGCCACTCATGCATTTTCTTACCTGTGTGCTTAGGGTCGTTGTCCTGTTGGAAGGTAAACCTTTGCCGCAGTCTGGGGTCCTGAGCGCTTTGGAACAGGTTCATCAAGGATCTCCCTGAACTTTGCTCCGTTCATCTTTCCCTCGATCCTGACTAATCACCCAGTCCCTGCAGATTAAAAAAACATCCCCAAAGCATGACGCTGCCACCACAATGCTTCACGGTAGGGGTGGTGCCAGCTTTCCTCCAGACATGACGCTTGGCATTCAGGCCAAAGAGATCAATTTCGGTTTCATCAGACCAAAGAATCTTGTTTCTCATGGTTTGAGAGTCCTTTAGGTGCTTTTTGGCAAACTCCAAGCGGGCTACCATGTGCCATTTACTGAGAAGTGGCTTCCGTCTGGCCACTCTACCGTAAAGAACTGATTGGTGGAGTGCTGCAGAGATGGTTGTCCTTCTGGAAGGTTCTCCCATCTCCACAGAGGAACTCGGGAGCTCTGTCAGAGTGACCTTCACGTTCTTGGTCACCTCACTGACTAAGGCCCTTCTTCCCCGATTGCTCAGTTTGGCCGGGCGGCCAGCTCTAGGAAGAGTCCAAACTTCTCCCATTTAAGAATGATGGAGACCACTGTGTTCTTGGGGAACTTCAATACTGCAGAATGTTTTGGGAACACTACACCAGATCTGTGCCCAGACACAATCCTGTCTCGGAGCTCTACTGACAATTCCTTTGACCTCATCGTTTGGTTTTTGCTCTGACATGCGCTGTCAGCTGTGGGACCTTATATAGACAGGTGTGCGCCTTTCCAAATCATGTCCAATCAATTGAATTTATCACAGGTGGACTCCAATAAAGTTGTTGAAACATCTCAAGGATGATAAATGGAAACAGGGTCTAAAAACTTATGTAAATTAATTATTTATGGGGGGGGTTTTATACATTTGCAAAAATTCTAAAAACCTGTTTTCGCTTTGTCATTATGGGGTATTGTGTGTAGATTGATGAGCAAAATTCTTTTTAATACATTTTAGAATAAGGGGTCTGAATCCTTTCAAGGGGTCTGCCATTGTTTCACACTTGACATTTGAAGGTAATTTCCAATTGAGCTAACAATGGAAGCGTTTACCTTGAATGATATCTCTGTGAATGGGGTTCTGTTACCTTTCAAATTTGAATTGTCTACAGGTTTGAGTTCTTAGGCTGGTTTACACTCTATGTGGGTACATAAACTGCAGACCCAATATTATCTAAACGTAATCTACAGGGGGAATCAAACCATCACTTTCTAGGCCACTGATTACATTGGAAATCCATTCAAACATCATGAATTGGAAAACAATAAAATCCATACGGAAGAAAATAATACATTTAAATTCACAAATGAATATAAAATAGACAGTCATATAATATATATTTAAGGTACTAATTGCTTGAAGAGATTTTAGACTTTTTGTCTTAGAGACATTTGATACAGGGCAGCTTCCCCACCCTGTGGAGGTAGAGGAGGGGCTGCACAAACCCAGAGATCACGCTGATGCAGAAACAAATGGACATGCCTGAAGAAAATGCCATATATGGAATGTAACTTTTTGCCAATATCACCAGAACTAGTGGGAGTTGAGACACCACAGCATACACCAGGATAATAAAAATTATCTTAAAGGCCTTCATCTTAATTATGTTTGTTCCCTCCCTGTCCCCATCCCCTAGCCCTGGACGTTTCAGAGCCCAGAGAACTGAGAGACAGCAGAATGACATCAGCAAAAAATAGATCAGTGACTGGCCAAGGATAAAGTAGACGGACACTGGTAAAATGTTCTGAAACACACACAGACAGCAGGACCCAAGAACCATCAGCCAGACACCAGTACAACACCCCACCCTATATCTCAGGGGTTTGTACTTCAGGAAGACCACAGGGTGAATCACCGCCAGGTAGCGCTCCACACAGATACAGCACTGGAACAGGGGACGACCGGCGCACAAGAAACCAAAAGAAAAAGCTGCAAGATATGCAAGTGCTGTTGTAGGGATGTGATTGTTGACAAGGACAAAGACAGAAAACAAGCAGTATAGGACCTCAGACACAGCCAGGTTGAGAGACAAGAACTCTGAGGCCATCGTCCCTCCGGCTCCGGTCAGTATCAGCCACAGAACGTAGACATTGGTGGGAAGACCCAGGATGATGTTGATCGTACAGGAAGCAGTGTAGATGGATGTTATTTGTGCATTGAGAGTAGCTAAAGAAGAACTGTTAGTCTCTGAGATGTTCATGTCTTCACCTTCTGTGCTGGTGCGTGGGGCTTCAATATTCTACAACAATAAAGAGGTATAACTAAGATTTGTTCTGTTGGAATGCTGCAGAAATATATGAATCAATCAAAGGAACAAAATGTTTTGTTCAATCCAATTTTAACTAAGTCAATTCAGGAAATGTGACTTTTGGTCCTTGAAAAGCGTTACATAAGTAACATTTATTATTAATTAAATGACATGTAATTGAATTACCTCAATCAATGTCTTACTGAACACATCTAATGATATTTTCCAAATGTAACAAATATAGCATATATTCTCATTGGTTCCTAAATCAGAGATATAGTTAGAGACTAAATTAACCAACCTGAATAGACATTTGTCTGAAGGTGAAGGGACGGCGTTAGCTTGACTGAAGCAGGAGTGCGGACATTAATAACACACCCTCACTCAGTCTCTCAGTGAGTTTGTTTTGCATCACCTGCATTCCCTGGTGGGTGGAGATTTCACTTCACGTCCAATGGAATGGCAAAGGAACTCACCCAGTCACTCACTCCTTTCCTTACTCCCTGCTACCCTTACTACCTCACTCATTCACTCATTCACTCACCCCCCCACGCCCTCCCTCCCACCCACCCGCACTCCCTTCCTCCCTCACCCATAACCACACCCTGAACCACGCCCAACAAGACACCTGTGATGCTCCAATCTGTAAACTGACGCTGCACATCACCCCACTTTGACCAAACCTCACATGCAAATGTTTTCCACTGGTTATGACAACACTAAGTGCTTTTTAGTATGGTTGAAGAGAATGTCGTGCTCTGTAGAATGTGTTATGGATGGATAGGGGTCTGAGTATTCCCAAACCAGGTCAGGGCAAAAGGTCAGGAAAAACTTGTAGCCCTAGTTACACAATATGGTGGTCAGTGCAGAAGTATTCAATGTCAATTTTATGACAGCGTTATAGCTGAAACTTACCTTTGATTTTAAGGATAAATATATTGAAATATTGTTATTTTATTTCCCACGCTATAAATGGGGGGTGGACTGTGGATCTGTTTCCGTCCATCCGATCATTAGTCGCACGCGTACTCAGACCCCACTGTCTCGATTTTGATGCAACTTGGGTGAATTATGCATCTTGCTATAGACATCCGGCATTTACAAAATTACACTGATTGGAAAGATGGCCGCCTATAAGAGATTTAAAATACTGCCTATTGAAAACCCCTTATATCAGGACACTGAATGTAGTACCTATGGCTTCCACTGGATGTCAGCAGTCTATATATAAAGTATTAAAGCGATCGGAACTAATGTGTTGAATAGGAAGGGGTTTTGGTGAGAGGAGCTCTTTTTCGGTTGCACGTTTTTGGGCGCACGTTTGGCTGAGCGGTCCACTTTATTTGACTTATATAACATTTAGGTGACCATCCAAGTGAAATATTATCACTTTTATCAATAAAAGGATAGCTAAGGATGCATTTTAATTGGTTTTTGTTTTGTTGAGGAAAAGTTTATAGGTTTAGTTGAACGCGTTCTCNAACCAAATACCCATGGATTGTCTTCGTTGGACACTTGGGAAGCCCTCAGCAAAAGTTCTACAAAAGGTATAAGGCACAGGTTTTCCCTGTGAAATGCATTTTCTATGGACCGCGCTGGCTAATGAATTCATGGTTATGGAAAATATTGAAGGTGCTACCCTCAAACAATCAAATGTAGTGCTTTCGCCGTAAAGCCTTTTTGAAATCTGACAACGCTGTGATATTGCCAAGAAGCAGAGCTTTTGATGAGTATGAAACACTTGTATATTGATGCATGTTTAATAATTCAACTTTTGGATTTTGAATTTGGCGCCTTGCATTTCACCTGGTAATGTCGGGAGTGGGGCGCTAGCGCACCACCACTCCCTAAGAAGTTAACTTGGAATGCTGCAATTTGGCACACATAGTCAGGGATATGAGTTTAGTTAACCCACACTATATCTCAGACACCACTGGCCCAATTTTGATGAAACTTGGGTGAATGATGCGTCTTGCTATACTGACCTGTCATTAGAAAAAAATTATACACTGATAGGCCCAAAGGGGCGCTATAGCAATCAACTGTACGTACGTTAGTCAAAATCTCAGACACTAATGACCCGATTTTGATGAAACTTGGGTGATTGATGCATCTTACCATTAAGAGCTGTCATTTACAAAATGACACTGATTAGCCCAAGGTGGGTGCTGCACCATCCGTGGGAGACTACATGTTTACTGTTGCCTATTTTGATCATGGGTAGTGATACACCCAGCAGTCATACGAGACAGAACTTACTTACCAAGCTGTCTTCAAGCTCTCTGATTGGAGAGGTAGTGTGGAGGACTCTGTCCTTTTTCATTCTCTTAGTTCTTTCTTGTTTTTATTTTAATGGTGGAGGCTAAAACATTGTTATTGTCCCCAATATGTAATCAGAGGTGAGAATATGGATCTGTCTCCGTCCATTCATAAATTAGTCACATGCAATATCTCAGACACTACTGGCCCAATTTTTATAAATTGCAGCATTCCGAGTTAAACAGAGCAAGAACTATAATCATGTGCCAGTTGTATTACCACCATGTGGCCCGATTTTTATAAAACATGGGTGAAAAATCCGTCTTGTCATAAAGAGTCGGCATTTACAAAATTACACTGATAGGCTCAAGAGGGGCGCTATAGTAATTAACTGAAATTACAAACTTTGATCAAGCATATCTCCTGTCCCGTTTGTGGCAGAATTGTTGTCACTAATTGCCCCTCGTGGGGGTTGCTGCACCATTTGTGGGGGAATACATGTTTATTGTTACATATTATGATTATTGTTATTATTTATTTTTTCCCTTTAAATAATACAGACAGACAGGGAGTTCCTAAATAAGTATTTATTGAACACATCATCGACAACAATATATAAATTGTTACATTCAACCACAATCATCATCCAAAATTTCAAGAGAAAACACCAAAAAAAATTTGCAGTCTGTTTCTGCATTAGCCAGCTGAATTGTCTGTCAATCAGATATCACGCTGAAGTTGAAATAGAATGACACCAGGCCTATTTACAAACAAGTTCATTGTGGCCAGGATTCAATACGAAACCACCGTATATTATGGTTGACATTTAAAGGTCATTTCCAGTTAAGCCAACATGTGCAGCGTTTTTTTTATTATGCCATTTCCAGGAACACGGTACCATTGCTTTTAAAAGCTGCATTGTCTATCAGTGGGATCGGATTTAATCCAGGCCTATATATCACAATGTTCTTGTTAAACATGGACCATTTGAGAAGTTCATGGGCTGGTTTACACTCTATGTGGGTACATAAACTAGATACAAAATATTATTAAAACATTATCTACAAGAGGGGGGGGGGGGATATCAAACCATCACTTTCCAGGCTACTGATTACAATAGAAATGCATTCAAACATCATGAATTGAAAATAATCACATATGTATGGAGAAAAAAAGTCATACATTTAATTCACTAATCAATATGACAAAACACAGAACATGAATATAATAATATACACTACATTTTTAAAGCATTAACGTGTTGAAGAGATTCGACTTTTTGTCCTACAGACCTCTGATACATGACAGCTTCGAAACCCTGTGGAGGTAGAGGACGGGCTGCACAAACCCAGAGATAACACTGATGCTGAAACAAATGGACATTCCTGAAAAAAACACCGTATTTGAAAAGTAATTGTGAGTCAGTGCCATCAATGCCAGTGGGAGTTGAGACACAGTAGCATACACCAGGATAATCAAAATGATCTTAAAGGCCTTCATCTTCATGCTGTTTGTCCCCTCCCTGTCCCCATCTCCCGGCACTGGACTTTTCAGAGCCCAGAGAACTGAGAGGCAACAGAATGACATCAGAGAAAAATAGATCATTGACTGGACAAAGACAGAGTAGAAGAACACTGGTGAAAGTTTCTCAAACAAAGATAAACAGCAGAACCCAAGAACCATCAGCCAGACAACACTACAACACCCCACCCTGTATCTCAGGGGTTTGTACTTCAGGAAGACCACAGGGTGGACCACCGCCAGGTAGCGTTCCACACAGATGCAGCACTGGAACAGGGGACGACCGGTGTTAAAGAAACCATAAGAAAATGCTCCAAGATATGCAAGTGCAGTTGTAGGTATGTGCATGTTGACAAGAACAAAGATAGTAAACAGGCAGTAGAGGACATCCGACACTGCCAGGTTAAAAGAGAAGAAGTCTGAGGCCATTGTCCCTCCCGCTCCAGTCGGTATCAGCCACAGGACATAGACATTTGTGGGGAGACCCAGAATGAGGTTGATTGTATAGGAGGCAGTGTAGATGGACGTGATTTGCGCATAGAGAGCAGCTACTGAAGGGCTGTATGTCTCTGAGATGTTCATGTCTTCACCTTCTGTACTGGTATGTGGGGCTTCAATATTCTACAACAATAAATAAGTTTCACTAAGATTTGTTATGTTGCAATGCAGCAGTAAAACATGAATGAATCATGAATCAATCAAAGGAACCAAGATTGGGTTCTATTCCATTTCAGCTCAGTTAATTCAGGAAAATCATCAATACCAGCACTAAATAAGTGTCCTTGAAACGTAATATATATGTACCATGTATTATTATTAATGAAATAAAATGACATGTTATTGAATTTACTCACTCAATGTTTTTTTGAAAACCTCTAATGATGTAATCTAATTGAACAAATCTAGCACATATTCTCATTGGTTCTTAAATCAGAGATTATGTCAGAGACAAAATGAACCAACCTGAATAGACGGTGATCTCTTCTTGTCTGAAGGTGAAGGGACGACGTTAGGTTGACAAGCTGAAGCAGGAGTGCAGACATTAACACACCTTCACTCGGTCTCTCAGTGAGTTTTTTTGCATCACCAGGTGCTACTGGTGGGTGGAGATTTCACATTAGGACCAATGGAAAGGAAAAGGAACTCGCCCACTCCCTCCCTCGTTTCCTCCCACCGTCCCTGCCTCCACCCTCCCTTCCCTCACCCACAACCACACCCTCAGCCACCCCCACCAATACACGTGTGTTGTTGCCGTCTGCAAACTGTTGCTGCCAGTCACCTCACTAGATGGATCACATCTTACATGCAAATGTTTTCCACTGGTTATAACAACACTAAGTGATGCTTAGTATGGTTGAAGAGAATATGCTGTGCAGTGTAGAATGTGTGGTGGATGGATAGGGCCCTGAGCTTTTCATGACCAGGTCAAAAGGTCAAGTAAAACTACAAGATGTAGTTACACATTGTGGTGGTCAGTGCAGAAGTATTCAAGGTCAATTTTAGGACAGCATTATAGCTGGAACTGCCAATTGATTTCAAGGATAAATATATAGAAAATATATTATTTGTTAATATAAAACAAATTATTGCAGAAATGTCCTTTATCAACCCAACAATATTTACATTGTAACTTTCAAGCACAATCATCATCATCATCATCATCATCATCATCATCATTTCAAGAGAAAACACATGTAAATGTTTTGTGCCAGTCAGTTTCTGCATTATAGCCAGCCGAGTTTTCTCAACTGTCCAAGTGAGCCTGTCAAAATGGTGTCCCTGCTAATGTTGAAACAGAACCTGGTACATTTATAGAACTAGTATTACAGTATATATCACAATCTTGTATTCTACAGTGCATTCGGGAAAAGTATTCAGACCCCTTGACCTTTTCCACATTTTGTTACGTTACAGCCTAATTCTAAAATGGATTCAATTGTTTTTTCCCTTCATCACTCTACACACAGTCCCTCATAATGACAAAGCGAAACAGGTTTTTAAAAGTTTTTGAAAACAAAAAGAGAAATACCTTATTTACATAAGTATTCAGACCCTTTGCTATGAGACTCAAAATTGAGCTCAGGTGCATCCTGTTTCCATTGATCATCCTATAGATATTTATACAAATTGATTGTAGTCAACCTGTGATAAATTCAATTGATTAGATATGATTTTGAGGCACAGATCTTGGGAAGGGTACCAAAAATGTTCTGCAGCATTGAAGGTCACCAATAACACAGTGGCTGGCCTCCATCATTCTTAAATGGAAGAAGCTTGGAACCAGCAAGACTTTTCCTAGAGCTGGCCGCCTGGCCAAACTGAGCAATCGGGGGACAAGGGCATTGGTCAGGGAGGTGACAATGAACCTGATGGTCACTCTGACATGGTAGAGTGGCCAGACGGAGGTAGGTAAAAGGCACATGACAGCCCGCTTGGAGTTTTCCAAAAGGCATCTAAAGGAAACAGGATTCTCTGGTCTGATGAAACCAAGATAGAACTCTTTGGCCTGGCACCATCCCTACGGTGAAGCACGGTGGTGGCAGCGTCATGCTGTGGGGATGTTTTTCAGCTGCAGGGACTTGGAGACTAGTGAGGATTGCGGGAAAGATGAACAGAGAAAAGTATAGAGAGATCCTTGATGAAAACCTGCTCCTGAGCGCTCAGGATCTCAGACTGGGGCAAAGGTTCACCTTCCAACATGACCACAACTCTAAGCACACAGCCAAGACAACGCAGGAGTGGCTTCGGGACAAGTCTCTGAATGTCCTTGAGCCCAGAATTGAACTTGATCGAACATCTCTGGGGGGACCTGAAAATAGCTGTGCAGCTACACACCCCATCCAACCTGACGGAGCTTGAGAGGATCTGCAGTGAAGAATGAAAGAAACTCTCCAAATAATTGTGTGCAAAGCTAACCCAAGAATCATGCCCAAGAAGAATCAAGACTGTAATCGCTGCGAAAGTTGCTTCAACAAAGTATTGAGTAAAAGGTCTGAATACTTATCCTGTTAGGGCTAGGGGGCTGTGTTCGGAGGTTCGGAGAGTCTGGCGTGCCCAAAGTAAAATACCTGTTACTCAGGCCCAGAAAATATGCATTGCATAAAACACTCTGAAGTTTCTAAAACTGTTAAAATAATGTCTGTGAGTATAACATAACTGATTTGGCAGGCAAAAACCCAAGAAAAATCCATCCGGAAAATGGGATTTTGTGATGTGACAGTTTTCCCATTGACTTGCTATTCAATACAGAGGGATTTAGCTCCCAGATTGCAGTTCCTATGGCTTCCACTAGATGTCAACAGTCTTTAGAAATGGTTTCATGCTTTATCGAACAAAACAACTATTTATTGTGTAGCAGGGACCCTTGGGAATGCCATCAGAGGAAGATATTCAAAGGTTAGCAATTTATTTTATCGCTATTTTTGAGTTTTTTTACACCTGTGCTAGTTATGAAATTATGCTAATTGAGGGAGGTATGTGAGGCGCTGTCCTCAGACAATCAAATGCTATGCTTAATTCATTTTAGAGTTAATCCAATTTGAACTAAGTCATACATTTCATCAATACAGCACAAAATAAGTGACGTTGGGTCCTTGAAAAGCGTTAAATTAGTAAGATGTAGTATTATTTATAATAATAATAAAATTACATGTTATTGAATTTACTGACTCATTGTCCAAATTTAACAAATCTAGCATTTATTCTCATTGGTTCTTAAATCAGAGAAACAGTCAGAGACAAAATGAAACATCCTGAATAGACATTGTTCTTTTCTTGTCTGAAGGTGAAGGGACGACGTTAGGTTGACAAGCTGAAACAGGAGTGCAGACATTAACACACCCTCACTCAGTCTCTCAGTGAATTTGAGTAGCATCATTGGTGCCCCTTGTGGGTGGAGATTTCACTTTAGGACCAATGGAATGGCCAAGGAACTCATCCAGTCTAATGTCCAATGCTCGTGTTTCTTAGCCCAAGCTAAGCCTTAGTCTCTTCTTTTATTATTGGTGTCCTTTAGTAGTGGTTTCTTTGCAGCAATTCAACCATGAAGGCCTCATTCACGCAGTCTCCTCTGAACAGTTGATGTTGAGATGTGTCTGTTAAACTCTGTGAAGCATTTTTTGGGGCTGCAATTTCTGAAGCTGGTAACTCTAATGAATTTATCCTCTGCAGCAGAGCGCTTGGTGGTTTTTGCAACTGCACTTCAACTGCTTACGGAGTGGTGGGGAGCTAGCGCCAAATTCAAAATCCAAAAGTTGAATTATTAAACATTCATCAATATACAAGTGTTGCATAGTCATCAAAAGTGTAATATGTCAGGGGTGTGTGGAAGGAGTCAGGCGCAGGAGATATGCAGAATATGAGTATGTTTAATGTAGTCGTGAGAGAAACATACAGGCTCACTAGCAGAACAATACTCAAACAAAACACCAAAATAAAACACGGGCATAAAAGGCAACTACCTGGAGTACCGAAACATACAAATCAAATACCCTATACAGAGCAAGACGTAAACGGTAGCAGCCTACTCTGTCAAATGACAAAACAATCACGCACAAAGGAAGACGGGAAAAGGAGGAAATTATAACAGGGGCGTGATTGAGAAAAATACAAAACAGGTGTGAACAATCAAAAGCAACACCAATAGAAACACAGGAAAGAATCGGTGATGGTTAGAAAACCGGTGACGACGAACGCCGAACACCGCCCGAACAGGAAGAGGGACCGACTTCGGCTGAAGTCGTGACAAAAAGCTCTGCTTCTTGGCAATTTCACAGCGTTGTCAGATTTCAAAAAGGCTTTACGGCGAAAGCACAACATTTGATTGTTTGAGGGTAGCACCTCCAATATTTCTGCCTTAGCATGAATTCATAAACCATCGCGGTTCACACAAAACACATTTCACAGCGAAAACAAATCCCTTACCTTTTGAAGAACTTCTGCTGAGGGCTTCCCAAGTGTCCAACGAAGACATCCAATGGTTCTTTTGTTAGAAAAAGCCATTTATTAAATCCATAAATCTCCGTTTGGTTGGCGCGTTATGTTCAGAAAATCCAACCTTGAATCGTCCACGAGGAATGAGGTGGCCGGTTCAACCTTCGCCTTAATCTCGCCAGGATACCACTCTCTTGCCACTGTAAAGTTGGCGTTTCCTCTTAGGTAGCTGAAAATTGGTTCAGAATTATAGAAAGATCTCAGAGCAGATGAGTCAAAGTTGAAGTTGGAATTGTGATAACTGCCGATCTGATGTTCAAAAGTTCTTGTTGGTTGTAAGAAATGACAGAGGATACATTTAGTGAAAATAAAGTATGAAAAAACGACAAAAGCATAACAAAATAACAAAGTTGGGTTTGAGTTTGCAAAACAGCGGCCATCAATTACGGCGAGATGCAACTTCAGTTTCTATCGGGTCTAGAAGGGCCCCTGATTGGAGATCAGACACAGCTTCTCAACAGACCAGGGTTCAAAAACTATTAGAAATATTTTTGCTCTAGACCAGGGCTGTTCAATTCCGGTCCTGGAGGGCCGAAGCACTTCTGTTTTTTCTTCTTAGCTTGTAAATAACTGCACTCATCTGGTGCCCCAATTCGGAACTATTCCCTTATTAGAAGAAGAGGATAAAAATCTGAAATGTTTCAGCCCTCCAGGACCGACATTGAACAGCCCTGATCTAGACTACCTGGGGTGGAAGTAGGGTAAAGTTGCTCCTAAATGTTGGTCTTGGGTCAGTTTTCGCAACAAATGATATACCCAAATCTAACTGCCTGGAGCTCAGGACCTGAAGCAAGGATATGCATATTCTTCATACAATTTGAAAAGAAACACTTTGAAGTTTGTGGAAATGTGAAATTAATGTAGGAGAATATAACACATTAGATCTGGTAAAAGATAATTCAAAGAAAAAACATGTTACATTTTTTTTGTTCCATCATCTTTCAAGTGCAAAATAAAGATCACAATATATTATTGCAGTTTTTGCGCAATTTAGACTTTGGCCACTAGATGGCAGCAGTGTATGTGCCAAGTTTTAGACTGATCCAATGAACCATTGCATTACCGTTCAAAATGTTGTATCAAGTTTGCCCAAATGTGCCTAATTGGTTTATTGATACATAACTTTGCAGTCTCCTCAAACAATAGCATGGTATTCTATCACTGTAATAGCTCTGTAAATTGGACAGTGCAGTTAGTTTCTGCCCATATCAGATATATCTATGTCCTGGGAAATGTTCATGTTACTTACAACGTTATGCTAATCACATTAGCACACGTTAGCTCAATCGTCCCAAGGGGGGGACACCGATCCAATAGAGGTTACGGCTAGGATTGTGGGAATTGAAGCTGGTCCTAGGTCTGTACCTAGGCTAAATGTCACCCCACATTCCTGGAGTGCCAGATGGCGGGGTTTGAAGTTATGGAACTATTCTACTAGTTCAACCGGCCAGGCATGACATAATATTTGAAATAATTTCAAATAGTATTTGAAACCAGGTCTGCTTCTTAAATTAACAACACTTCCCAGATCTAAGTTGCTTTTAATGAAGTGAATTAAGAGGTTAAAATGAAAGTGAGGCCTGGTGTCACCTCTTCCTCAGAGACCTCTGATACAGGGTAGTTTCCCAGCCTTGTGGAGGTAGACGAGAGGATGCACCAACCCACAGGCACAACCGAAGAACATGGTAACACTGTCGACGACAGTACACAGTCCTCTATGTTTCCAAACAGGAAGTACATGACGACGAATGGAAGCTGGTTGATCAGCATCGTCATAAGAACCACAGAGATGACAAGACAGCTTTTCTCTTCATTGGCCACATCCCTCCACTAAGTCCGCTCTCCTGTCCTCCTCCTCTTTTCCCAATTCTCCCTGCCCGGTGCAGGGTTCTTGATGATGGTATATTCAATGAACTGATGAAAACTAACCAAGCGCTCCAGGACAAGTTATCTTCTTAGGGCTAGGGTCCCATTTTCCGAATTTTCGCCTGTCTGACGTGCCCAAAGTTAAATGCCTGCCACTCAGGGCCGGAAACTAGGATATGCACATAATTAGTACTATTGGATAGGAAACACTCTGAAGTTTCTAAAACCATTAAGATATAGTCTGTGGGTAAAACAGAACAGATATAGCAGGCAAAAACCCGAGAGATTTCTGTCCGGAAATCCTTTTTCTTTTGCCCTTCTCTCACTTTGAATACCTGGTTATATAAGTCAATGGGAGAAAGGACATAGGTTGCAGTACCTACGGCTTCCACTGGATGTCAACAGTCTCTGGAAAGTGTCTGGAGGAAAAAGCCCTGAGGAGATCCATATAGAAGAAGACAGACTACAGGAAGGGAAAAAGGTAAACAACAGTGCCCGGTCACGAGAATGTGAACGCGCCCAGCTTTCTTTTCCTCTTATAACGTTCCAGTTACCATCCGTGTAAAATATGATCGCTATTATTCATAAAAGGATACCTAAGGATGCATTATTAATGATATTTGATTTGTTTGTGAAAAGTTGAGAGGTATAACTTGAACGCGTTCTCTTCACTGTACAACGGGCGAGTAGACTGACAATGCTTGGTGGAGTAGCTGAACATAACGTGCCAACCAAACTGAGATTTATGGATATAATAAATTACTTTTTCTAACAAAAGAACCATGGATTCTCTTGTTTGGACACTTGGGAAGCCCTCAGCAGAAGTTCTTTGAAAGGTAAGCGATGTATATTAGCTGTGATATGGACATTGTGAGAACCGAGCTGGATATGAATTTATGCTAATATGGAAAATATGTGAGGTGCTAGCCTCAAACAATCAAATGTAGTGCTTTCGCCGTAAAGCCTTTTTGATGACTATGCAACACTTGTATATTGAAGAATGTTAAATATTACGAATGTTAAATATTACACATTTTTATTTTGAATTTGCCGCGTTATGTTTGCTCTGACCGTGCGCAAAGAGGTTAACCACAGAAATAAAGGAACTTAAAATCAAGAAATTCAAACAAGACCAAAAAAGGCAAGGCCGAGGACAAAGTCTACTTCTGGAGAATCCCTGATAAAAGAGGTCCTGCTCCTCCTCTCCATGACAGACGCAGGAGGGATGCCGTTCACTTCTATCCACCCCCGTGTGACCAACACTCTACAACCAGCGCCTCATCTTTTCCAGTGCCAGTTTTTTATCCAACGAGAGACTGGGCCGACGGAAGGGCGGAGGTGATCGCGCGCACGTGCACCGACGAGATGCTGCACCCGACGGGGTAAGAAGAAACGACTACCAGAGGCAGAGGAGACCGTTCACACAGTCCCAGAACCCACGGGACTGTGTGTTTTTAATTTATCAAGCAAGGTATTGAGATCTGCCCATATCTCCTTGCTTATCTTTTGTGCCTACAACTCAGTGCAACTATTTTGATGTTAAGGTAGACATGTTTAAGTTTTTTAGAAACATCCGTTTAAGGGAATACTTTAGCTCCCCTAATCCTGATATTTCTACTGAACATGTAGGTTGCTCACCTGCACATACTCCGACTCCTTTTAGAAGTAAGAGTTATTTTATACCTCCAGCCAATCGCAATCACTCTATTGAGACATATTGCAGACTTTAAAAAGATGTTGTTTAAAAAGATGTTGTTCATCTCCTTAAGAACAAACAGGAGAACATATCTTTCCATAATTTACCTAAGGATGAAAAACAAGCTTTGCTTGATTTACAATCCGATACGTCAGTCCTTATCCGCCCTACTGATAAGGGTGGGTCGGTTGTACTCATGGATAGGACAGTTTATGTAAATGAGTCTCATAGACAACTGTTTGACAACACCTTTTACAAGAAACTCAGAAGTGACCCCAGTGCTCAATTTCAGAACACGTTCTTTACTGTACTAGATGGGTATTTAATATCTGGTCAGATAACCAAAAAATAACACGACTTTATGGCTATTCAACACCCTAAAATTGCTTTTTATACTTTGCCGAAATTACACAAGAATGTTACAAAACCTCCAGGGGGCCCTATTGTAGCGGGCCTACACTGATCTTTACAGGAAACCTACTGATCGTAACAGTTTGTTGAGGGCTGATAATTGTCACCCACTTCCCTTAAAAAGCATTTTGCGCTACAGCCAATTCTGTCTAATTAAAATAATTTGTAAAAAACTATCAGAGTTCGAAAGAAATATGGCTAAGACGCAAAGAAAATTCAAGGAGAGGGGGTACAAAAATGGTCAGATTAATACTGCCATTGAGAAAACTCAAAACAAAACGAGACATGACCTTTTTCAAGGTCAGTCTCGCAAAAATATGCATTCTAACTACCCGCTATTCAAAGTGCTCTGAACAAATTAAGGGAATCGTTTACAAACATTGGCACATTCTGTGATCCAATGCACAGCGTGTGTTTGTGCCCCTACTGGGTGGAAACTACAAATGTAATGGCTGTGCTCAATGCAATGGCACTTATAAATGTAGATCATTCAATCACCCCCAAACAGGGAAACAGATCCCAATCACAGGTGTTATCACATGCTCCACTAAGGCAGTTATTTATCTTATAACTTGTCCTTGTGGTAAAAATTATGTGGGTAAAACAAAGTGCAAATTAAAAGTACGTATCTCAGGGCATCGTAGCACCATTAGGTGAAAAAACTCAACTAACCCAGTTGCGTCCCACTTTTTGGTAGAAAACCACTTGATTTCGTCTCTACGAAATATTAGCATCGAACATGTCACCCTCCCTAGGAGAGGGGGTGACCTCGACAATTTATTGTTAAAACGAGAGGCTGCCTGCATCTTCAATTTATAGACCCTTGCTCCCTTCGGTCTCAACGTTTTTCTATTGTAAATGTTTGTAGGCTTATGTAGCCTAATTGTATCTATGATCGTACACTATCCATTTGTGTTTTTTGTATGCTATTTTAATACTTGAGGATTAACCAATGATATCAGGCCACACCTGGCCATGATTACAGACACCTGTGTGTGTCTTTTGACACTATATAAATGAGTCATCCCGCAATGTTTGTCATTATACCCTGATGAAGACAGCTTGTCTGTCGAAACGTTGGACATAAATATTTTTGCATCTGAGCTCCTAGAGAGTGCGGCTTTCCTTAATTTTTTTAAGTGTTCCACTCTGCTAGCCAGCACCTCGCCTAAATAGGTGTGCGTTTCCTTCGCCTCTAGATTATACACACTGGGTACCAGGACCGAGTCGATGTTGCCGGGGAACGAGGCATTTGAGGTACAGTTGAAGTCGGAAGTTTACATACACCTTAGCCAAATACATTTAAACTCAGTTTTTCACAATTCCATACATTTAATCCTAGTAAAAATTCCCTGTCTTAGGTCAGTTAGGATCACCACTTTATTTTAAGAATGTGAAATGTCAGAATAATAGAGAGAATGATTTATTTAAGCTTTTATTTCTTTCATCACATTCCCAATGGATCAGAAGTTTACATACACTCAATTAGTATTTGGTTGCATTGCCTTTCAATTGTTTGACTAGGGTCAAACGTTTCAGGTAGCCTTCCACATGCTTCCCACAATAAGTTGGTGAATTTTGGCCCATTCCTCCAAGTTTGTAGGCCTTCATTCTCACACATGCTTTTTCAGTTCTGCCCACAAATGTTTTATAGGATTGAGGTCAGGGCTGGCCACTCCAATACCTTGACTTTGATGTCCTTAAGCCATTTTGCCACAACTTTGGAAGTATGCTTGGGGTCATTGTCCATTTGGAAGACCCATGTGCAACCAAACTTTAACTTCCTGACTGATGTCTTGAGATGTTGCTTCAATATATCCACATAATTTTCCTACCTCATGATGCCATCAATTTTGTGAAGTGCACCAATTCCTCCTGCAGCAAAGCACCCCACAAAATGCTTCACGGTTTGGATGAGGTTCTTCGGCTTGCAAGCCTCCCCCTTTTTCCTCCAAACATAACGATGGTCATTATGGCCAAACAGTTCTATTTTTGTTTCATCAGACCAGAGGACATTTCTCCAAAAAGTATGATTTTTATCCCCATGTGCAGTTGCAAACCGTAGTCTGGATTTTTTATGGCGGTTTTGGAGCAGTGGCTTCTTCCTTGCTGAGCGGCATTTCAACTTATGTCGATATAGGACTTGTTTTACTGTGGATATAGATACTTTTGTACTTGTTTCCTCCAGCATCTTCACAAGGTCCTTTGCTGTTGTTCTGGGATTTATTTGCACTTTTCGCACCAAAGTACGTTCATCTCTAAGAGACAGAATGCGTCTCCTTCCTGAGCTGTATGATGGCTATGTGGTCCCATGGTGTTTATACGTGCGTACTATTGTTTGTACAGATGAACGTGGTACCTTCAGGCATTTGGAATTTGCTCCCAAGGATGAACCAGACTTGTGGAGGTCTACAATTTATTTTCTGAGGTCTTGGCTGATTTCTGTTGATTTTCCCATGATGTCAAGCAAATAGGCACTGAGTTTGAAGGTAGGCCTTGAAATACATCCACAGGTACACCTCCAATTGACTCAAATGAGGTCAATTAGCCTATCAGAAGCTTCTAAAGTCATGACATCATTTTCAGGAATTTTCCAAGCTGTTTAAAGGCACAGTCAACATAGTGTATGTAAACTTCTGACCCACTGGAATTGTGATACAGTGAATTCTAAGTGAAATAATCTGTCTGTAAACAATTGTTGGAAAAATTACTTGTGTCATGCACAAAGCAGATGTCCTAACCAACTTGCCAAAACTATAGTTTGTTAACAAGAAATTTGTGGAGTGGTTGAAAAACGAGTTTTAATGACTCCAACCTAAGTGTATGTAAACTTACGACTTCAACTGTAACTGCTATCTAATCAAAACATTGTCTGTCAGCTGCAACTAGTTATATTTCATTTGTATATTTTATTTAACCTTTTTTTAGGCTGTGAGTCATGCTGAGTCTACGATCACTTTTGCATATGAGCCCTGCATGAACACATCAATAAACAATAATTACACTATTCATATCTATATACACATCAATTACACTATTCACACTTGGAATCAGGTGGTAGGGCTACTGGACAACATAAAGCCTATTATCTAGCCTCTATCTCTTACAGAGCTCTGATACAGGACAACTCAGCCCTGTGGAGGTAAAGGAGGGGCTGCACCAACCCAGTAATCACAGTGATGGTGTAACAAATGTTTAAGGCAAAATCAAACTCTTCGTCGTTCAAATAACCTTTTAAAGGTAGAGTTACCTCAAACGGAAGATAATTCACCAGCATAGACAACATGATTACCAAAATGATCCTGAAGGCCCTCATCTTTATGTTATTTGTTCCCTCCCTCTCCCCTTCCCCCGGCCCAGGACATTTCAGAGCCCTGAGAACTGACAGGCAGCAGAATAGGTTCAACAAAAACAACATCAGAAACTCACCCCAGTAACTCCCAAACATACAGAACAAACAGGACCCAAGCACCATCAGCCACACAACCCCACAACACCCCACCCTGTATCTCAGGGGTTTGTACTTCAGGTAGACCACAGGGTGGACCACTGCCAGGTAGCGCTCTATGCAGATACAGCACTGGAACATGGGACGACTGGTAAAGAGAAAACCATCATTAAATAGAACGATGTACGTGATAACGATTGTGGGGTCGTGTGGCCATACACAGTCTATGATTGATTCAGGTTGCTTTGTATAGCCTTGTTCACACTGCAGGCCTTAATGCTCAAATCTGTTTTGTTTTTCAAGTCCGTTTTGGAATACTGACTGTCCAAACAGCAAATTACAAGTCACCAAATCGGATTTGTGTGTGTTCAGACAGCAGTAATTTCTTGAGTTATGTATCAAGCTAAGATGACAACAATTCCTTTTTCAAAACCATAGTGTAAGAACACGTTTAAAGCCTCAAAGGATAAGATGATATAACTTTCAAAACGAGTCATTTTTGGCAAGCCACAGCAGTCATCTAGCTAGCTAGGTAAATGTTTAGCTTTCTAGCATATTCACTAATTTGTTTGTAAATAATTAACAAGCTAGCTAGCTACCACATGCTCTTGTCAAACAGAGTAGCAAGCAATGTAACAGATAAGCCAAATCACAGTCTAAAAACAACTCCAATTTGACTGCTCAGACACAAGTTATGGCTAGGAGTCAGATTTGCATATGATTTCAAACCCCCTATGATGGTGGTTTGAAATGTGGCTTGAAATTTCTGATTCTGTGTGTTTTTTGGCTTTATAATCTACAGAATAACAACAGATTTGTTATTAAGCTAAAAATTGGATTTGAGTCACTTCAAACTGCCAATGTGAACAAGGCTTAAGTGACAGCACAGGAGACTTCCTAACCATGTGACATGGCCATAAAAATAAAATAAATTGATACAGTTGAAATTTGTCATTTAGCAGACTCTCTTATCCATATTCCTTGTGGGAATCAAACCCACAGCCCAGGCGTTGCAAGTACCATACTCTACCAACTGAGCCACACAGGACCCGTGTTTAGTTTAGGAAGTGTATATTTGATCAGACAGATCCAGGCAGATTTACATTTTTACATTTTGGTCATTTAGCAGACGCTCTTATCTTGAGCGGCTTACAGTTGTGTGCATACATTTTTTTTTTATCTACAGGATTTCACTGTATCTGCCAGATGTATATTCACTACCTATACTTTAGTTATCTAAATTGTAGCCTTGGCAAGTACACAATGTATACAGAAGTATGTGGACAACCTTTCAAACTAGTGGATTTGGCCATTTCAGCCACACTCGTTGCTGACAGGGGTATAAAATCGAGCACACAGCCATGCAATCTCCATAGAGAAATATTTTTTGTAGAATGGCCTTACTGAAGAGCTCAGTTAAGAGCTCACACACACTTACCCCACCAGACATGCCACCAGGGGCCTTTTCACAGTCCCTAAATCCAGAATAAATACAAGAAAGCATACTGTATTAAATAGAGCCATTATTGCATGGTACTCTCTTCCATCTCATATTGCTCAAATGAACAACAAACCTGGTTTCAAAAACAGATAAAGCAACACCTCGCAGCACAATACCTCTCCGCTATTTGACATAGATTGTTTGTGTGTATGTATTGATATGTAGGGTACGTGTGCATTAAAAAACTAAATTTAAGTAGTTCAGTCCTTGAGCTGTAATTGTCTATTAATGTTCTGTATTATGTCATGTTTCATGTTTTGTGTGGACCCCAGGCAGAGTAGCTGCTGTTTTCACAATAGCTAATGGGGATCCTAATAAAATCCCAAATACCATCAATGACTTTCAACGTGGCACCATAATAGATTGCCACCTTTCCAACAAGTCAGTTCGTCACATCTCTGCCCTAGTAGAACTGCCCTGTTCAACTGTAAGTGTTGTTATATTCATATGGGCATATAAAGAGTGGGTTAAATTGTTTACCCACTTTCCCAGGACAGCCACACACCAGGAGGGTATGACTGACATACCAAAAATCTCAACTGGGTGTAGGACCTGACCATAGGCTTCCTGATTGTCTGGGATGACTCGTTTTGCACGCTTCAGTTCTCCAGAGTTGGTTTTACCTGTCTCATTGAAAAGATCGGTGACTGGAATTCTTAACCTGTATATTTCTGTTCTCCCCAAATAACAACATCCCCCCATCCAGGAGGTAAAGTGAGAAACCCCTTGTCACTGTATACCCACATCCATCCAAAAGGTGCTCCCGAGCCTTCCTCTATCCTGGAAACGTTTACACCTGTCGCCTGTTAATGTAAGTCTAACACACTAAAATCCCCTTTAGCATAGTTTCTCCTATCCCTATACTCTTCTCTCAGTTGACCCATATACAGTGAGGGAAAAAAGTATTTGATCCCCTGCTGATTTTGTACGTTTGCCCACTGACAAAGAAATGATCAGTCTATAATTTTAATGGTAGGTTTTTTTGAACAGTGAGAGACAGAATAACAACAAAAAAATCCAGAATACGCATGTGAAAAATGTTATAAATTGATTTGCATTTTAATGAGGGAAATAAGTATTTGACCCCCTCTCAATCAGAAAGATTTCTGGCTCCCGGGTGTCTTTTATACAGGTAACGATCTGAGATTAGGAGCACACTCTTAAAGGGAGTGCTCCTAATCTCAGTTTGTTACCTGTATAAAAGACTCTTGTCCACAGAAGCAATCAATCAATCAGATTCCAAACACTCCACCATGGCCAAGACCAAAGAGCTCTCCAAGGATGTCAGGGACAAGATTATAGACCTACACAAGGCTGGAATGGGCTACAAGACCATCACCAAGCAGCTTGGTGAGAAGGTGACAACAGTTGGTGCGATTATTCGCAAATGGAAGAAACACAAAAGTACTGTCAATCTCATTCGGCCTGGGGCTCCATGCAAGATCTCACCTCGTGGAGTTGCAATGATCATGAGAACGGTGAGGAATCAGCCCAGAACTACACGGGAGGATCTTGTCAATGATCTCAAGGCAGCTGGGACCATAGTCACCAAGAAAACAATTGGTAACACACTACGCCTTGAAGGACTGAAATCCTGCAGCGCCCGCAAGGTCCCCCTGCTCAAGAA
>QNTS01000786.1:531330-545105 GCA_003317085.1 Hucho hucho | reverse complement strand
ACCTGTTTTGACTGAGAGCCATCTCTTCAGCCTCTGTGAGTGGTGGTGGTGGTAGACCCCCACCTGTTTTGACTGAGAGCCATCTCTTCAGCCTCTGTGAGTGGTGGTGGTGGTAGACACCCACCTGTTTTTCGGCCCTCAGCCTTTTTTTCTATTGGCTATAATGGATGTCAAATTTGAATATGTCCAGTAAGCACAACTTTGGAGACTTGTATGTATAAAGGCATTTAGGTGTTACTTTCAAATAAGACAATATTAAATGCTGGCAGTGTTGGGATGGCTGAAAAATGTAATTTCTTTTTTGTTCAGAGAATGTCACTAACTACTTAAATATATCACATGTTGAATGTAGCCACTGAATGCTGTTTATTTAGGTAGGGTAGGCTAAACAACATACATTTTGCTTGTAATGAAATTATGCCTGACCTGTTTTAAGTATATTTTTATATTTCATCTTCAGTTGCTGCCAAGTACGTTTTGTGCCTGTTGGGTTGCACTGCATGAATATGAAGCACACACATTATATAAATGCTGAATATTTTTTTATTTTACCTTTATTTAACTAGGCATGTCAGTTAAGAACAAATTCTTATTTTCAATGATGGCCTAAGAACAGTGGGTTAACTGCCTTGTTCAGGGGCAGAACAACAGATTTTTTTATCTTGTCAGCTTGGGGATTCGATCTTGCAACCTTCTGGTTACTAGTCCAACGCTCTAAACACTAGGCTACCTGCCGCGCCGAAAAAGTGGAACACTTGAGATAAAACGTTTATTTTTTTTCCAATTAATACTCACGCATTGACTCGGTCAGCAATGTTCTGCCATGCCAGCTCACGTTCTTTTGCTGCTGCTACTGTATAGCTTTTTTTCTTAAATATATACTCATATTCTGCATATGCATTCATTCATATTTCTAACTCCGCTGGGGAGAAGTAGGAGGTTTGAGCCCTTTTTTCTCCTGTTGCCATGATGAATCATGTTATCTGCGTACCAATGATGAGGGCTTTTTATCTCCTCATGCACATGCTTTACTCAGGGTTAACTTAACTCAGAGTTGATTGAACTACTTGTTATCACCTGTTCTGAAACCGAAAACTCAAGAGTTTGACAGCTCAGAGTTAGTCAACCCTTAGTTCAGGTTTAAACGCAGAGTTTGTTAAACCTACTTTCTGAAAAAGGGCCCTGGACACGCAGGTTGAAATATCAAAACAAACTCTGAACCAACTATATTCATTTTGGGACAGGTCGAAAAGCATTAAACATTTATGGCAATTTAGCTAGCTAACTTACTGTTGCTTGCTAGTTTGTCCTGGGATATTAACATTGGGTTGTTATTTTACCTGAAATGCACAAGGTCCTCTACTCCGACAATTAATCCACAGGTAAAAGGGTAAAAGTTTGTTTTCTAGTAATCTCTCCTCCTTCAGGCTTCTTCTTCTTCTTTGGACTTTATATGGCAGTTGGCAACTTTAAGGTGCATTACCACCACCGACTGGACTGGAGTGTGGACCACAGTTCATCTTTCAGTCACCCACGTGGTTATAAGCTCCTAAAAACCAATGAGGAGATGGCACGTGGGTATATGCTCCTAAAAACCAATGAGGAGATGGGAGAGGCGGGACTTGCAGCGCATGGGGTGTTACAACTAGAACCAAGTTCTGTTCTAGCGCCTGGCTACGCAGACGCTCATTGACTCGCGCAAGCAATGTCGGTGCAATGATTGAATAACATGTCTTGTACATTTTATTTTGCAACGAGTGCGGTCAGCATGTTAGACACTCGTCTCTCCGTGGAATGAGTTTGAAACGTGACCTAAAACAGCTAAACTGGAACAACTATATTAGTACGGGTGCAATAAATCCAAGTAACAGATTAGTTTAGACAAATGTATGTTATTTATGTCATTTATTTTGGGTAGGCCTAGCATAAGATTAATGAATAAATACATTTACATGCAGAATATAGATTAAAACAAACATTTAATTTTTTTAATTGACCTTCAATAGAGAGTGCTGGGAAATATGATAATGATGGCATGGTTTTGGTTCACCACTGGTTATTAACACCATCACTATGGTTATTTTACCCCAATGAGTGTTCATTTTACACTTAGGGAGTTAATGTAACAACTGAATCAACACTAGAATTGTAACACTGAAAAATAAACACTAGGTAACACTAGCCAATTTGCTGTGTGAGACAGAATCACTGCTTGTTCCTTGTTCCTCTATAGCTAGACATCCAGGCTCCAGTGTAGCAGTTTTCACATCTCGCGGAGTCCAAAAGGCTGCTCTTTTAAAGGAAAAAAGCAGTCTGAAAGTAATGAAATGAAAAAAAGGAGTGTGTGAAAAGTAATGCCACTTTATTTCTCTCACACAGGATGATGTAACCAAATGAATATCCTGCCAGAACCAGTCTTGTTTTCAGATTTTATAGAGGGAGGAAGAACTGCATCTTTTAAACGTCCTCTGACTGGTGTTTTGGTTCTTGTTGTCACGTCTCTCTCTCTCTTCAGTGGGCTCGGAGCAGATAAAGGCCTCTCTGTTCCGGAGACAAAGGAAGCTCTTTCTGAAGGAAGAATGCTGAGTTTCCGGTGTGAGCTGCCTGGTCGTGTTGGAGGGGAGAGGAAGGGCAGACGGCTGTGCATGAATACGAGATGCACTGAGGGGGGTCGATAAGTGTGCGTGTGTTTCTGTGTGTGTATGTCTATTCATGCGTGCCTGTGTGTATGTGCATCTGTGAATACGTGCACGCTTGCCTGTGTGTGTGTGTGTGTGTGTGTGTGTGTGTGTGTGTGTGTGTGTGTGCAGAGGGACATCCAGGGTGTGCGGTTAAAGGGGGTACAGAGTTTGTCTTAGCCTGGCAGGAACCAGCCAGCAACACAATTGCACCCCTCTTCCACAATGAACCAGAGAGAGAGAGAGAGAGGAGACACTGAACCCTGTGTGTGGTTTAAACTGAGGGCACAGTTTAGATAACTCTAAACTACCGTAAAGGACATATTGGGACAAGTCCTTTTTTAGATAACTATTGTGCACAGTAGGACACACATTGGGATGCACTGCCATACTGGGACAACAGTGTCAACTGAGTTAGCAGATTGGGACAAGACCCCACTTAGATAACAGTAAGGACACATTGGGACAAACTGGCATACTAGGACATAGTGCAACTGAGTTAGTAGCAAAGCCTGTGAGTGTATCCCTTATTCATCTATGGGAAAACAAGGTCCTGGAGATGTTATTGTCTCCCCATTAGATGAATAAGGGATAAACCCACAGGCCGTATAAGGCCTTATGTTGAGGGCCTAGTTTTACGCTGATGCAGTGGCCTGAAACTAATGGTTTACATGCCACATCAGGCCTGCATGTCACATTAAGTGTCTTGCAAAGTGATGTGTAATCCAGCCAGAGTGGGGATATCCAACATTTGGAATAACTGCCAGGGTTGGAAGGACTAAGATATGAGACTACCTAAAGCCTCTAAACTGGAACAACCATTTCAGTAACAGCTACAATTAGTCCAAGTAACCTATTGGATTAGTTGAGAAAAAGGTATGTTATTTATATTTGAGTAACATTATTAATCAATCAATGTACATGCAAAACACTGGTTATTAACACCAACACTGGTTATTTTTACACCAATGAGTGTTTATTTAACACATTACAGAGGGAATTTAACTCCTGAATCAACACTAGAAATGTTACTATGAAAAATCAACATTAGGTAACACTGACCAATTTGTTGTGTAGGAACCTTAATACTGGTACAAGTCAATGTGAAAACAACCTCTCCAGGACATGCTGTAAGGACGTGTTAATACTGCAACAGTTGTTGGAAAACAGACATAAAGGTCAGAGCCATTACAGCTCAAGCACGTCACATTATTAATCACACGAATCAATAACATTGGTATATTTGCTATATTTGATCAAAAACAATGTACTGTTTATCAAAGGTGCATGATAATATGGTGGTTATGTGTGTGTATGTTTGTGTTCATGTGCATCCCCCTGTGTTTGTAGGTGTGTGTTCATGCCCATGTGTGTGTCAGTGGTGTACTGTACTGTGTGAGAGACATAAACAAAACAGAGTGGGTGGGTGTGTCTAGACTGTTGAGTACAGTACAGTATGTTGTTGAACTGAGCAGCCAGCGAGCCAGTCAGGGTATGACTGACATCAGTGTGTTACACTCAGTGGCTTAGTGTTAACAGGGAGGCAGCAGTGTGGTGTGTTTATGTTTCTGTGTGTTTCTATATGTGTTACTGTGTGTTACTGTGTGTGTACTTGTAGGGCAGGACACAGTGTTCCCTGTGGTGTGTGGCTGATTACCTGAGGTCCAGGGGACCGTCACAGGAGGATAACACTGTTCTGCTAACCAGGCCAGACTGTACTGCACTGTACACACAGTCCTGTCACAAATCACCATCATGATGAGAGATTTAGGGACAGACTGAGCCTAGGCGTGTGTGTGTGTGTTTGTGTGTGTGTTTGTGTGTGTGTGATGGGGGCGGGGGCTGTGAGTTTCTGGGACAGACTGAGCCTAGGTGTGTGTGTGTGTGTCAGCCCCTGCTGTACTTTAGTAGCCTTACTGTATAACACCGTTCAACATGTATAGCGAAGAGTAATACATATTGTACCTCTCCTAAATAGTTACATGTATCACTTCGATTATTGAGGTTATATTAGGCCACAACTATACTACAGGTTACACTAGGCCAGGGCTCTCCATCACTGCTCCTGGAGAGCTACCGTCCTGTAGGTTTTCACTCAAACCCTTATCTAGCACACCTTATTCTAATAATTAGCTGGTTGACAAGATGAATCAGGTTAGTTACAACTGGAGTTGGAGCGAAAGCCTACAGGAGGGTAGCTCTCCAGGAACATGGTTGGAGAGCCATGGTCTAGGCTACATTCACTACATTATTAGTAATGTAGTTAGCCCTGCTCAGTTCACAATCCATTTCATATGCATAGCTAAGAGTAATCCAATGCGTTAGGCACATGCAGCACATTACCTCTACTAGCTGGTTACACTCCATGCACCACCTCTATCACAACGGTTACATTCAGCCACAGCTACTCTATAGAGCCCTCAAACTCAACTCTGGACCTCGAAGTCAGTGCCACTCCTTTTTGTCATTGTTCCCCTCTAATCAGGGACTGATTTAGTCCTGGTACTACAGGTGGGTGCAATTAATTATCAGGTAGAACAGAAAACCATCAGGCTCCGGACCTCGTAGGGTAAGAGTTGAATACCCCTGGAATAGAGGTTACTGTAGGGCTAGGGTAGGAGTTGAATACCCCTGGTATAGAGGTTACTGTAGGGCTAGGGTAGGAGTTGAATACCCCTGGTATAGAGGTTACTGTAGGGCTAGGGTAGGGTGTTGAATACCCCTGGTATAGAGGTTACTGTAGGGCTAGGGTAGGAGTGTCGAACTCATACCATGGAGGTTTTTGTTTTTTCCTTTCAATTAAGGCCTAGACAACCAGGTGAGGGGAGTTCCTTAGTAATTAGTGACCTTAATTGATCAATCAAGAGTGGAGTAAAAAAACGCAGACACTCGGCCATACGTGGAATGAGTTTGACACGTGGGATAGGGGGTTCAATTAAGCAAAAACTATATTACCCTATACTACCCAAGTCATTCAGGCAGTTAAGCAAGAGGCTTATTCTAGCTTACATTTATACCCTTTACAGACAGACATTACAGTATGTTGCCTGTAAAAGAATCTGCCAATGTTTTTATGGTCCACTTTCAAACAGACCAATTCTTACCACATTTATGAAGCCTTTTACATATCCCATATGCATGCTGGCACCGTGAGTGCTGTAGCGGTGTATCGATGTGGGTGGGTGTCTATTTTAATACATCCATTGAATATACACCATCATAAAGAAATACATTATACATTTTTTTAGACAGGTCCTAAGAAACATTGTAAAACTAATACAATTTATTTTCAAAAGAATTGAACAGCATATTTTAATTATGTTACTGGTCTGTGCAGGCTATAGGCTACATGGCTGTGCCATGCATATGAAATCAAAAGTTCTTATTTTGTTTATTAAACAGACAAGACACACTTACATCCCCTTATCACAGTCAACAAGCATTTATTTTATATTAGGAAATAATATAATGGAATATAACAGAATAAAATCTAAATAATATTTTTCCCACAAAACTTTATTTTCACAGAATGTGTAACCCTTGTCATATAACAAAATAGTTGTATTTTGAAACAGAGCCCATGTCCAAACAGAGCCCATGTCCAAACAGAGCCCATGTCCAAACAGAGCCCATAGCAATTTTCTAATTAAGTTAGAAACGTATGCATTTTAACCCATCATAAGGTCATGTAATTATTTACCTGTCAAAGTCATGGAAAAAATATCACATGGCAGTGTTCATTGTCCCTAGGCTAAATGCCAAAGCATTTCTGTGGCAATAGACAAGAACAGCTCAAGGACAGAACTACACACATTTAAATGGTGAGAATCTTTGTGATTGACTGTGAAGCTTTGTGATTGACAAAGTTTGATGTCAAGTTTGATATCAGACAGCAATAGCCGTAGGCAGAATTTTGCTGCAATCATGACTTGGTCGTTTGATGGAAATAAAAGTTAAGGCTTCGATACTGCAACACCTTTCAGATATACACTACAGTTCAAAAGTTTGGGGTCAGTTAGAAATGTCCTTGTTTTTTAAAGAAAATTAAATGTTTTGTATAACTTCAAATTGATCAGAAATACAGTGTAGACATTGTTGATGTTGTAAATGACTATTGTAGCTGTAAATGACAGATTTTTTATGGAATATCTACGTAGGCGTACAGAGGCCCATTATCAGCAACCATCACTCCTGTGTTCCAATGGTACGTTGTGTTAGCTAATACAAGTTTATAATTTTAAAAGGCTAATTGATCATTAGAAAACCCTTTTGCAATTATGTTAGCACAGCTGAAAACTGAATTAAAGAAGCAATAAATATGGCCTTCTTTGGAGTAGTTGAGTATCTGGAGCATCAGCATTTGTGGGTTCAATTACAGGCTCAAAATGGGATGCTGGCCTTTAGGCAGAGTTGCAAAGAAAAAGCCATATCTCAGACTGGCCAATAAAAATAAAAGATTAAGATGGGCAAAAGAGCACAGACACCAGACAGAGGAACTTTGCCTAGAAGGCCAGCATCCCGGAGTCGCGTCTTCACTGTTGACTTTGAGACTGGTGTTTTGCGGGTACTATTTCATGAAGCTGCCAGATGAGGACTTGTGAGGCATCTGTTTCTCAAACTAGACTCTCTAATGTACTTGTCCTCCCACTCCTATTTCTATTCTGGTTAGAGCCAGTTTGTGCTGTTCTGTGAAGGGAGTAGTACACAGTGTTGTACAAGACCTTCAGTCTGTAATCAAACCCACAAATGCTGATACTCCAGATACTCAACTAGTCTAAAGACCAGTTTTATTGCTTCTTTCATTAGCACAACAGTTTTCAGCTTTGCTAACATAATTAAAAAGGGTTTTGTAATGATCAATTAGCCTTTTAAAATGATAAACTTGGATTAGCTAACACAACGTGCCATTTGAACACAGGAGTGATGGTTGCTGATAATGGGCCTCTGTACACCTATGTAGATATTCCATAAAAAATCTGCCGTTTCCAGCTACAATAGTCATTTCCAACATGAACAATGTCTACACTGTATTTCTGATAAATTTTATGTTATTTTAATGGACAATAAAGGTGCTTTTTCTTTAAAAAACAAGGACATTTCTAAGTGACCCCAAACTTTTGAACTGTAGTGTAGAGAAAAGGCGGAAAAAAGATGGCGGGTTTTTGTCTTGGCTGGTGATGGCTAGAGGGTGGAGATAGGTGGTGGCTATGAAGGGATAATGTGCGAACAAACACACCTCTGCCTCAAGCTAATCATCCTGTGGTGTGAGCAATCCTCCACACACAACCCCCTTCCCATACACGCTCGCACGCGCAAGCACTCCCTCATAGCTACCTTTCACCGCTAGCCAACTGATCCAGCCCCCCCCGCACAGCCGACCTCACATGTTCCAATCATATGTTCATGTTACACGGTCTTTCATCTTTTCGACCAACAAACTGTGATATTTGGCCCACTGATTTGGGATTGCAGACCAGTGTTTGTTCAGCGCAGGAGGCTGCTGAGTGGAGGACGACGCATAATAATGGCGAGAGGATTGAATAGGATACCCGCTCCAGCCGTTACTACTAGCCTATCCTCCCCAATTAAGGTGCCACCAACCCCCTATGTTGTACAGGGTTGGCTGTGTACAATTTGCTTCCTCGTCAGTATCAGCAGATTCATGAGCAGGCCCCAGACACAGGTCAGTTGCTGGAGACGAGAGGAGGAAGCCAGCGCCCGGATGCTGAGGTCCGGAGAGCTCTGTCACTGTCTGTTTGTCTCTCTGTCTGTTTGTCTGACTCACAGCCCCCTTAGATCCACCCTCATCATTTCTCATATCATAAACCTAATTAGGTCATTGCACACACATTCAGACTAAACACAGACACACTCTCTCTCAACCACACAGATATTGCAAATCAATGAAACAGACAATCCAGGATTTTACAGAGAGAATACAATGACAATGTTCTGTTCTCCATGATGTGGGCAATTCTGTGGAGAACATATTTACAGTTCAGGATTGATTACATGTCATGTGCGTCGGGACTGCTTGCATGTGTGTTGGGACAGAGAAACCACCAGGCTACTGTCTGTACATGGTGTAATATAAGTGAATGGTCCTACCCAACACAAGAGCTTGTGAGGCAAGAACGCAAAATGCTGATGTAACTTTGATGTAGTAAAACCTTCAGTTGTAAGGATTACAACAAGTGATGCAATCTTTATGTTGAGAAACCCTTTACTGTAAGGAGAAATTGATGTGTGTGTGTGTGTGTGTGTTGCGTGTTCCTTGCAGCATCTCTCTGCTTTTTGTGTTCCTTGACACGACAGCTCAAATGTATACACTATAAAAATGTGCTGTAGTTTTTTTCAGTAAGTTACTGGCAGCACAGTAGCCATAAAATTATTGTAGATTTACAGAACCTTTACTTTAACACAAATGTACAACGTATTACTGGAACACCTGACGACCGTAACATGCAGCATTTCTCAAATTTACAGAGTATGACTGGAAGCAAAGTGGTTACAATACTTTCAATATCTATTTTGTAATTTTTATTTTACTGGCCTGAACTACAATTCATGTAGCCTATTTTGTTAATTATAATACAGGTATTTAGTATTTTCTAATACAAATGTATGCTTGCAAGTAGACCACTTGACTACAACATTCTCGATAATGGTAACATGACTGTGGTATATTCTTGTTTACTTTAGTTTAATACACTGACTGTAAGTCGCTCTGGATATGAGCGTCTGCTAAATGACCAAAATGTTAAAGGGGAATTTCACCCTGGCTCTGCCACGACAAATAGTCATTACTATATCAATAACATAAAATTTTTGTCATAAACATCAAAATTATCCAAACCACAAGCTAGAACAAGCACTTTTTCATTTCACTGCTAGAATTGGGAAGTTTCAACTTTCTGCGTATTCATCTGCTCATAGTCAACCACAAAGTCCATCATTCACAGAGAATGCAGACATCGCCCCACTAGGTAGATGGGGCGTGCCCACAAACTTGGTTCATGGCGTTGTATACTTTTGAACGACCAGCACACAGTAATCTCAGAACTTCTCTAGGCAATTTTTTTTTTACGTTTGTTTTTCATCATGCCTATGTACTGTTCTGTCTGGCTGTGCTAATTACAAAGGTGAAAATGAGTTATCTTTAACCATTCTACCTACCAGAGATTTACCCAGATGCAGCCAGTAGTTTGCGGCTATCAAGAATGATGCTTACTGTGACCAAAGATTATCAGAGGGATTTTCAGGCTGAACGGATGGGGAATCCATTTAGATGGCAGCTGAGAAGTGATGCGATACCATGTTTTTCTCCCTTCACAACACAGAAAATAATTCTTTAGAGGTAACACAACGTTAGCAGGACTAGGTAAATTAGCTATGTTAGCTAACGTTACGGTCCTGTATTGAACTCTGAAAGCCATCAGCTAAATCATATAGCTACCTATCTTTTGGATACACACTGTCAATCCATTTCACCTATGCCATGGTCACTGCTAGACTGGTAAGCTACCTTCAACAGAGTAAACATGTTTGTCTATTTGTTCTATCTTTGACTAACTTTAGCTAACGTAAGCTAGCTAACATTAGCAAAATAAGTAACTCAATCTGGTAGCCATTTATTCCACCCTTGTCTGGAAAACACTATTTTACTAAAAATAGAATTGTCAATATAGCTATCTCACTCTTGGTGTGTTGGTAGTATTGATGAATGTGTATAAATTGTCTATGGTTAGTTAGTTGGTTCTACAGCTGGCTAGCAATCTTGCTGCCAATTTAGTGATGCTAACTAGCTAACAGCAAGCTGACAATATTAAAATGTCCATGTTAGGTGTGCTAAGCTAGCCAGTCTAATAGAGATCAATACAATTAGTGGGGTGGTTAAATTGTGTATTGTTGTGTGTTTTTTTGTAAATGCAACATAACGGAACAAAACTAACTATGCAAGAGATTTTGTTGTAGGCAGAACACGTTTGAGTAGGATTCTATTGTGCACTGAGTAGGATTCTACTGTGCACTGAGTAGGATTCTATTGTGCACTGAGTAGGATTCTACTGTGCACTGAGTAGGATTCTACTGTGCACTGAGTAGGATTCTACTGTGCACTGAGTATGATTCTATTGTGCACGACTCAGCCTGTACTCTACACAGACCAGTGCAGCATAACCAATCAGAGCTGCAGTAGCCCTATATGCAAATAGACCATTGCCATATATGGATCTGTGCCATTTACTTTGAACTGCTCTGGGTTGACTGCTGTGGTCGTGAGTAGATGCGCTTGTTTTGAGATCAAAGCAAGAGCTGCATGTAGCCGTGTGTGCACATTTTGTTCATATCCTTTGCTAGTTAGGGATTTTTAGCCCAGTTATACAATATATACTTTGACTCCATGAAGAAGCCCAGGCACCACACTGTACTGTCTGTAAGACAAACAAATATAATATATTATACTCCATTGTACAGTGTGAACGACAGTCAGCTTAGGAACTGTGCTAGCATAAGACCATTAGGGTAGACTAGTTGAACATGCATACCGTTGAAGTCAGACATTTACATACACTTAGGTTGGAGTCATTAACCACTCCACACATTTCTTGTTAACAAACTATAGTTTTGGCAAGTTGGTTAGGACATCTACTTTGTGCATGACACAAGTAATTCTTCCAGCAACTGTTTACAGACAGATTATTTAACTTATAATTCACTGTATCACAATTCCAGTGGGTCTGTGCCTTTCCAGTGGGACTGTGCCTTTAAACAGCTTGTAAAATTCCAGAAAATGATGTCTTTAGAAGATTCTGATAGGCTAATTGACATCATTTGAGTCAATTGGAGGTGTACCTGTGGATGTATTTCAAGGTGCCTCTTTGCTTGACATCATGGGAAAATCAAAAGAAATCAGCCAAGACCTCAGAAAAAGAATTGTAGACCTCCACAAGTCTGGTTCATCCTTTGGAGCAATTTCCAAATGCCTGAAGTTACCACGTTCATCTGTACAAGCAATAGTGCGCAAGTATAAACACCATGGGACGACGCAGCCGTCATACCGCTCAGGAAGAAGACGGATTCTGTCTTCTAGCGATAAACGTACGTTGGTGCGAAAAGTGCAAAACAATCCAAGAACAACAGCAAAGGACCTTGTGAAGATGCTGGAGGAAACAGGTACAAAAGTATCTATATCCACAATAAAACAAGTCCTATATCAACATAACTTGAAAAGCCACTCAGCAAGGAAGAAGCCACTTTTTGGGGAAATGTCCTCTGGTCTGATGAAACAAAAATAGAACTGTTTGGCCATAATGACCATCGTTATGTTTGGAGGAAAAAGGGGGAGGCTTGCAAGCCGAAGAACACCATCCCAACCGGGAAGCATGAGGGTGGCAGCATCATCTTGTGGGGGTGCTTTGCTGCAGGAGGGACTGGTGCACTTCACAAAATAGGTGGCATCATGAGGAAGGGAAATTATGTGGATATATTAAAGCAACATCTCAAGACATCAGTCAGGAAGTTAAAGCTTGGTCGCAAATGGGTCTTCCAAATGGACAATGACCCCAAGCATACTTCCAAATTTGTGGCAAAATAGCTTAAGGACAACAAAGTCAAGGTATTGGAGTGGCCATCACAAAGCCCTGACCTCCATCCTATAGAAAATTTGTGGGCGGAACTGAAAAAGCGTGTGCGAGCAAGAAGGTCTACAAACCTGACTCAGTTACACCAGCTCTGTCAGGAGGAATGGGCCAAAATTCACCCAACTTATTGTGGGAAGCTTGTGGAAGGCTACCCGAAACATTTGACCCAAGTTAATCAATTTAAAGGCAATGCTACCAAATACTAGTTGAGTGTATGTAAACTTCTAACCCACCGGGAATGTGATGAAAGAAATAAAAGCTGAAATAAATAATTTCACATTCTTAAAATAAAGTGGTCATCCTAACTGATCTAAAACAGGGAATTTTGTACTTGGATTAAATGTCAGGTAGTGTGAAAAACTGAGTTTAAAATGTATTTGGCTAAAGTGTATGTAAACTTCCGACTTCAACTGTATTCTATACTATTCTACTTTATCTTAGTCTATTAATCTTAATTCCATTCCTTACTTACATTGGTGTGTATTGGGTATATGTTGGGAAATTGTTAGATATTACTTGTTAGATATTACTGCACTGTCGGAGCTAGAAACACAAGCTTTTCGCTACACCTGCAATAACATCTGCTAAACACTTGCATGTGACCAATACAATTTGATTTGATTTGATAAATATTTTTTCTTGCCCGCTCACCCTCTGAATGGCACACATACACAATCCATGTCTCAATTGTCTCAAGGATTAAAAATGATTCTTTAACCTGTCTCCTCCCCTTTATCTACACGGATTGAAGTGGATTTAACAAGTTACAGTGAGGGAAAAAAGTATTTGATCCCCTGCTGATTTTGTACGTTTGCCCACTGACAAAGAATTTATCAGTCTATAATTTTAATGGTAGGTTTATTTGAACAGTGAGAGACAGAATAATAACAAAAAAATCCAGAAAAACGCATGTGAAAAATGTTATAAATTGATTTGCATTTTAATGAGGGAAATAAGTATTTGACCCCCTCTCAATCAAAAAGATGTATGGCTCCCAGGTGTCTTTTATAGAGGTAACGAGCTGAGATTAGGAGCACACTCTTAAAGGGAGTGCTCCTAATCTCAGTTTGTTACCTGTATAAAAGACACCTGTCCACAGAAGCAATCAATCAATCAGATTCCAAACTCTCCACCATGGCCAAGACCAAAGAGCTCTCCAAGGATGTCAGGGACAAGATTGTAGACCTACACAAGGCTGGAATGGGCTACAAGACCATCGCCAAGCAGCTTGGTGAGAAGGTGACAACAGTTGGTGCGATTATTCGCAAATGGAAGAAACACAAAAGAACTGTCAATCTCCCTCGGCCTGGGGCTCCATGCAAGATCTCACCTCGTGGAGTTGCAATGATCATGAGAACGGTGAGGAATCAGCCCAGAACTACACAGGAGGATCTTGTCAATGATCTCAAGGCAGCTGGGACCATAGTCACCAAGAAAACAATTGGTAACACACTAC
>QNTS01000786.1:484086-529827 GCA_003317085.1 Hucho hucho | reverse complement strand
CGCTCTCTCTCTCTCTCTCTCTCTCTCTCTCTCTCTCTCTCTCTCTCTCTCTCTCTCTCTCTCTCTCTCTCTCTCTATCTATCTATCTATCTATCCCTGTCTTCCTTTCTTATCTCTATGTGTCAGGCTCTTTCTATCATTCTTTCTCTCTCAGGGAGGAGAGGAGAAGGCCATAGGAGTGCGGTACCAGCGCTGTCTCTATCCCTATCTGACTCTCTTTCTTTCTCCCTCTCTTGTTCACTCTCTCTCTCTCTCTCTCTCTCTCTCTCTCAGGGAGGAGAGGAGACAGGCCATAGGAGTGCGGTACCAGTGCTGTCTCTTCCTAGCTGGCAGGCAGCTGTGATGAAGCCTAATGCATTATTGATCCCTGTCACCCTGGACTACCTGCTGACACACACACACACACACACACACACACACACACACACACACACACACACACACACACACACACACACACACACACACACACACACACACACACACACACACACACAAAGTAGAAAGATTAACTGTCCTCTCCTGACATCCCTCTACAGAGATGACAGAATGCAGCAACATGTCATTACCACACAATAGGAGACGGACATCTGCAGGTTTACTGAGGTACACAGACACATCAGGGGGCCTCCCATTCAATACTATTAGGATACTCTAAGACGAGGACTAGACAGACCCTTAGAGCCAGTCTTTTCATTGCTCATTGGTGGAGTTTGTGGATTTTTACTGTTGTTTCTGAGTCTTTTCTTTACGCGTAACACCTGCTGTCTTCCTTTTATATCGCAATTCAACCCTCAATGGAAACCTTGTGAAATACACCAGGAGGCAAACTCCAGTCTCCTTGTACAGTATCTTATCCACGGCACAACAAACACCCAGTACAGTACGTCATATCAGGGGCTGAATCCTAGTGATCACTGTTGGGGAAGCTACTCTGAAAATATAGTTTACCAAGCTACCAATTACTTCACTCTGAAAGAAGTTTAGCTACACTACAGCTACCCTTAAGAGAAATATAGTTTACCTAACTTAAGTTACTTTGAAAAAGTAGTTGACTACATCCAAACTACTTTGTGAAACGTTATCATATGTAAATAAATGTCAGACTACAAATTGCAAAAAAATAACACTTTGGTGATGTTAACAGAATGTGTATTTTTGCCTATTAACCTGTTAAGGATCCGCCCCTTTTTTTCAGTTTTTTGCCTGAAATGACATACCCAAATCTAACTGCCTGTAGCTCAGGACCTGAAGTAAGGATATGCATATTCTTGAGACCATTTGAAAGGAAACACTTTGAAGTTTGTGGAAATGTGAAATGAATGTAGGAGAATGTAACACATTAGATCTGGTAAAATATATTACATGTATTTTTTTTGTACCATCATATTTGAAATGCAAGAGAAAGGCCATAATGTATTATTCCAGCCCAGGCACAGTTTAGATTTTGGCCACTAGATGGCAGCAGTGAATGTGCAAAGTTTTAGACTGATCCAATGAACCATTGCATTTCTGTTCAAAATTCTGTATCAACAGTACACTTGAAAAAATAACAAACACTGTCTCGACCACTCACTTAGGACACGACCACACACAGTGAACAATTCAAGCTTCTGCAAAGGACAACAGAAAACCCACCTCTTTTAACAGGGAAATCATAATGAGTAAATTGGACACACCTGAGTGTCGTTAATGTCTCTAAGACGGTCTCTGCCGCCCTGTGGTGACAGGTGGAACCATGACAAAATGCTGAAGTAATATGGCTAGCTAGCTCAAAAAAAAGTAATTAACTACTGCAGACACTACCAAGATTTTAATTTAGTTCAACTACAACCAAGTTACTGCAAAATGTAGTTACATGTGGTGTAGGTCACTATGCTCCTGCTACCTGTCTCTCCCTAACTTGTTGAGTGGTGTTTTGGCTCACTGCCCTGCAATTTACTGCTTGTTTCTACAACACCAACTGTAGTTGGTCATCTCCCGCTTTTATAGTGCATGTACAGCCAGGATCCATACAGTGAGAAAGTCTGCCGCTTTCTCTCTGTTTGCCGTACTGGTGTGACTCGGGTTTGTGTTGCTTGTGTGCCATTTCACTTTTAGTAAATTCCTATCAAGAAAAGAGACACAGAAGCCCAGCTAGCCTAACTAGCCTGTAGTTTCAAATGAAGGTTGCTAATGAACGGTTTCAACGCTGCAGGAGCTGTGTTTATTTTGCTCCTTTCCTCAACAATGTGGACCATCCAGAATTTCAATGTATCAACTGTTTGCTTGCAGAGGACAACAGGGGTGAAGTGGCTAGTCTTAGCTGCCCGCTGCTGCCATGCTCCCTTAACAGATCTACTCATGCCATCCTCCAACCTTACCTTCCAGTTGATGACTCAATCTTGTAGGAGTTTTGGGTCTTTACTGGAGTGGTTGGTCTGTTGGAGCGGTTTACGGTATGTCTGTGTCCTTGTGTTGGGGGAGGGGAAGGAGAATGGGTCTGGGCAGGCAGCAGGTGGATGGAGATGACAGTTGTGGTGGCCGCCGCTGTGCCCGTGGTTGGCGAAGGGGTTAGTACTGGAGATGAAAACTGGGAACCATGCTGGGGTGAACTGAAAACCAGGGATTGGTTCTGGGTCTGGTACTGGAACAGGAAACTGGGATCTGGCTCTGTAGAGGGGCAGAAGGACAACCTGAAGAGCAAGCAGACACACAAGGAAGCCCTAAATCTGGAGGTCAGTGGTGGATCTCCCCTGTGGCCCACCTGGCCACAGAGGGCCTTTAGCTGGTCGTTGGTGTTTCTTGGCTGCTCATGGGTCTTGGCCTGCCTCCTCACTGACTGCCCCCTGTACTGATGGGGATACTGGAAGGGGTGAAGGCGGCTCTGAGGGTCCTGGGGGTCTGGATTGAGGCTGGCTGGTTTGCTGCTGTGTGCAATCAGTGGCCGTGGGGGGTGAAGGGGGGTATTAAAAGCAGCAGGGAGGAGGTAGGAGGGATCTGGGCCTGTAAGGTCTAGGGTGGAGGGATCAGGGGTGGGGAAAGAGTGGGTAGGGAATGGATTGGGGAAAGGTTTTGGAGAGGGAGATGGTTCCACTGGAGTTGGTAGTGGGCTTCGGGGGGCCTGCGTGCCTGGCTTTGGGGTTTTGATTCTGGGGTTGTTTTTTCTGGTCTCTTACTGCTGTGTTGTTTTGTCTTCCTTTTCCATTTTTAGTTCGTCATTCCCCCATAGGGGAAATTACAGAGTGTCTATTGGTTCTAATCTTTTAAGAATCTTTGTCAGCCCCACAGATCCAGTGGCATAGCAGGACATTCAGGTGGCTTGCAAATTAAATGTTTGAGTCTGTGCAGTACTGATTTACTCATCCCATTTCCGCCTGCTCCTGCAGCTTTTCTTACTGTACCCCTGCACCCTCTGTCTTTGTGTTGGATTCCCACGCTCTACCACAAGAACTTGTCCCGAACAAAACCGCAGTCCTTACATTTTTTTTTAGGCTTATGTGACGCAGCTCACTTGCCAGCCATGGTACCAGTAATTTTGCACCCTTTAGGAAACATCAAAATGCACAAAAATAACCTAAGAAATAGGATAAATTACCAGAGATTCTCACGTGGACCATTATACAGTGAGGGAAAAAAGTATTTGATCCCCTGCTGATTTTGTACGTTTGCCCACTGACAAAGAAATGATCAGTCTATAATTTTACTGGTAGGTTTATTTGAACAGTGAGAGACAGAATAACAACAAAACAATCCAGAAAAACGCATGTGAAAAATGTTATAAATTGATTTGCATTTTAATGAGGGAAATAAGTATTTGACCCCTCTGCAAAACATGACTTAGTACTTGGTGGCAAAACCCTTGTTGGCAATCACAGGGGTCAGACGTTTCTTGTAGTTGGCCACCAGGTTTGCACACATCTCAGGAGAGATTTTGTCCCACTCCTCTTTGCAGATCGTCTCCAAGTCATTAAGGTTTCGAGGCTGACATTTGGCAACTCGAACCTTCAGCTCCCTCCACAGATTTTCTATGGGATTAAGGTCTGGAGACTGGCTAGGCCACTTCAGGACCTTAATGTGCTTCTTCTTGAGCCACTCCTTTGTTGTCTTGGCCATGTGTTTTTGGTCATTGTCATGCTGGAATACCCATCCACGACCCATTGCCCTGGCTGAGGTAAGGAGGTTCTCACCCAAGATTTGACGGTACATGGCCCTGTCCATCGTCCCTTTGATGCGGTGAAGTTGTCCTGTCCCCTTAGCAGAAAAACACCCCCAAAGCATAATGTTTCCACCTCCATGTTTGACGGTGGGGACGGTGTTCTTGGGGTCATAGGCAGCATTCCTCCTCCTCCAAACACGGCGAGTTGAGTTGATGCCAAAGAGCTCCATTTTGGTCTCATCTGACCACAACACTTTCACCCAGTTGTCCTCTGAATCATTCAGATGTTCATTGGCAAACTTCAGACAGGCATGTATATGGCCAGCAGCATACCACCCTGCATTCCACTGCTGGCTTGCTTCTGAAGCTAAGCAGGGTTGGTCCTTGTCAGTCCCTGGATGGGAGACCAGATGCTGCTGGAAGTGGTGTTGGAGGGCCAGTAGGATGCACTCTTTCCTCAGGTCTAAGAAAATATCCCAATTCCCCAGGGCAGTGATTGGGGACATTGCCCTGTGTAGGGTGCTGTCTTTCAGATGGGATGTTAAACAGGTGTCCTGACTCTCTGAGGTCATTAAAGATCCCATGGCACTTATTGTAAGAGTAGGGGTGTTAACCCTGGTGTCCTGGCTAAAATTCCCAAGCTGACCATCATGGTCACATAATCATCCCCAGCTTACAATTGGCTCATTCATCCCCCTGTATCTATTCCCCAGGTTGTTGCTGTAAATGAGAATGTGTTCTCAGTTAACTTACCTGGCAAAATAATGGATAAATAAAATATGTGCTTTCTTGAGCAGGGGGACCTTGTGGGTGCTGCAGGATTTCAGTCCTTCATGGTGTATTGTGTTCTTGGTGACTATGGTCCCAGCTGCCATGAGATCATTGACAAGTTCCTCCTGTGTAGTTCTGGGCTGATTCCTCACTGTTCTCATGATCATTGCAACTCCACGAGGTGAGATCTTGCATGGAGGCTGAGGGAGATTGACAGTTCTTTTGTGTTTCTTCCATTTGCGAATAATCGCACCAACTGTTGTCACCTTCTCACCAAGCTGCTTGGCGATGGTCTTGTACCCCATTCCAGCCTTGTGTAGGTCTACAATCTTATCCCTGACATCCATGGAGAGCTCTTTGGTCTTGGCCATGGTGGAGAGTTTGGAATCTGATTGATTGATTACTTCTGTGGACAGGTGTCTTTTATACAGGTAACACGCTGAGATTAGGAGCACTCCCTTTAAGAGTGTGCTCCTAATATCACCTCGTTAACTGTATAAAAGACACCTGGGAGCCAGAAATCTTTCTGATTGAGAGGGGGTCAAATGCTTATTTCCCTCACTGTATTAGGCTATTACTAGACTTAGTTTGAAGAGAGCAGAGTTGGAGAGACTTTCAGACAAATATGGAGGATCAATATTTATTTCTAGGCAATGTAGTAAACTATATCCTAATCATATTTAGGAAGTACATTATTTGGAAAGTAAACTGCCCCATGCTTCTCCGCCCATGCATAGGCTACAGCCTAGGCTACTCTTTTTAATTGAGTCCACATGCACACCTGATCTTGCAGGTATGGTTACTGAACTTGAAGCAGCAAGAATGATGACAGCGGACACTTTCTCTTGAGCTACTGTTGCATATAGGATGTACCCTATGTTTTAGCACAACGATTTGCAGGCAGAGACAAATAAATGGGTAATCCATATTTGTTGAAAATGGAAAGGCGTAATGCTTGCTCACCATGGTAGCCTGTGCCCACATTTGACTTTTCTATGATGATAACATTTTGGGATTGCACCTCAACTCATGTTGGTTGAGCACCCTCCACTTCTTTCCATTATCAAAATGTATCTACAGACATTGTCCTAAACTATAGTCTAATCATATTTAAGTTAATATCCTTGGAAAGATAAACTGCCATGTGATTCTCCGCCCATGCATATTTCACTGAGACCACATCTATTCTATCAGTCGCGCGCCCAAATAGGAGAGGAAAGGTGAAGTTGAAGCAGTGAATTGTGTGAAATGCGACAAAGATGTGCTTTTAATACAACAGATAGGCCTAGAATGACGCATAGAAATCAGAAAGAAGACCGTTTCCAAATAATCTGCGGGACAACAAAAATATTTTCATCCCAAAGATCTCTGTCGGGACCCGCAGCCCTCTAGCTGTGAGTAAAATATATTTTTTATACCTTTATTTAACTAGGCAAGTCAGTTAAGAGAAAATCTTATTTACAATGACAGCTTCCAGGGGAACAGAGGGTTAACTGCCTTGTTCAGAACAACTGATTTTTACCTTGTCAGCTCGGGATTCGATCAAGCGACCTTTCGGTGTCTGGGCCAACACTCTTACCACTAGGCTACCTGCCGCCCCCCAGGTGAGGTTGACTCCCAAGTAATCAGAGTATATGAGTGGAGTTGAGTGGTCAGAAATCCCATTCATCGCTTACAAAGTGGTGCTGCACATCCTTTCCAACACCTCCACTAAAAACATTGAAAAAAACCTGCTGCACCAAATTCACTCCATTCAGTTCAATCACCATTTAACCAACAACCATCTATTTTTGTGACTATCTGGACCTACCATTTCTTTTTGAAGTATTGAAACCAAACCCAGGATTTGAATGAAAAATATTTCAATAAACAACAATGACTGTAAGAAGCGTGACTGTAAGAAGCGCTCATCATTTCAAATAGGCTACATGTCTTATTAAACAGCATATAAACACTAAATAGGCCTCGTGTCTGCTGTTTTTTGGTTTCTCCTTTCAATTAAATTGAAGGGAGTAAGTTCCTTACTAATCAGAGACCTTAATCCCTCAATCAAGTACAAGCAGAAGCAGAAACCTGTAGATGTGCAGTGGTCCTCCATGGAATGAGTTTGACACGTGGTTTAGGTAATCCATTTCTTTCACATTTTGAACCCTGGCAGTCATTCTGAATGCAGATTGTGGGAATCAACACTGGCTTGATTCCCATAGGAGTAAAACATCACTTTTCAAACCAGCATACTGTGACAACAACCCAACAGGGCGTAGCGAGTAGTGACTCCCTCCGAAGCTTTCCCCACCACCACACCCTGTCCCCCCCACCAAAATACACACACACTGCCCCCTGCCCAAAAATGCTCACACACCCAGACCCCCCATAGCACACAGCAGAATTCCCCATCCCTCCCCTCCTCTTCCTCCCTGCTTTTCCTGTTTTCCAGCCTCACTCCTCCTGGCCATTTATTTTGGTCATCTGCTTGGTCATTCCACGAAAAAGGTGCCTTTTAAGAACATTAAAATATTGCATGGAGGATGTGTTTAGCCTACGGAAAAACACGCATTAAAATTCTATGACCTACGAGCATTTTATCTACACTTGTACCACTGTCTGTCAACCCTGTTAAGGACAGATATGTAACTGCCTAACTATTATTTGAAAGCATGCCTTAGTTAAAATCCAACATTGTCTCATTGATCAAGTATCCCTTGTACAAACAAACTCTATAATATGAAATGGATAAAGTTACCATTGGGCCTCTAACAGCATTGACAATAAGAGGGTTGAGGTTTTAGGTGAAGATCAGCCATTACTCCTCATGTGGTGAAGAGCATGGGAATTACAAATGATACACATGTTCCAATCATAATGAAAGTTAAATCAAATTCAAGTTTTCCTTACATCAATTGAGAGAACAGGGTTGATGTGTTCAGGATCAGCGGGGCCCCAGTGTTGAGGATCAGCGGGGTGGAGATGTTGTTTCCTACCCTCACCACCTGGGAAGTCCAGGACCCAGTTGCAAAGGGCGGGGTCGAGACCTAGGGTCTCGAGCTTAATGATGAGTTTGGAGGGTACTATGGTGTTAAATGCTGAGCTGTAGTCGATGAACAGCAATCTTATATAGGTATTCCTCTTGTCCAGATGGGATAGGGCAGTGTGCAGTTTGATGGCGATTGCATTGTCTGTGGACCTATTGGGACGGTAAGCAAATTGGAGTGGGTCTAGGGTGTCTGGAGGTGATATGATCCTTGACTAGTCTCTCAAAGCACTTCATGATGACGGAAGTGAGTGCTACGGGGTGATAGTCATTTATCTCAGTTACCTTAGCTTTCTTGGGAACAGAAACAATGGTGTCCCTCTAGAGGCATGTGGGAACAGCAGACTGGGATGAGGATGGATTAAATATGTCCGTAAACACATCAGCCAGCTGGTCTGCGCATGCTCTGAGGACGCAGCCAGGGATGCCATCTGGGCCGGCAGCCTTGCGGGGGTTAACACATTTAAATGTTTTACTCAAGTTGGCTGCGGTGAAGGAGAGCCCGCAGGTTTTGGTAGCGGGCTGTGTCGGTGGCACTGCATTGTCCTCAAAGCGAGCAAAGAAGTTGTTTAGTTTGTCTGGGAGCAGGACGTCATGGTCCGCGACGGGGCTGGTTTTCACGCTTTCAGTTTTGCGCGAATGCTGCCATCAATCCACGGTTTCTGGTTGGGGAAGGTTTTAATAGTTGCTATGGGTACAACATCACCGATGCACTTGCTAATAAACTCGCTCACCGAATCAGCGTACACATCAATGTTGTTGTCTGAGGCTATCCGGAACATATCCCAGTCCACGTGCTTGAAGCAATCTTGAAGCGTGGAATCAGATTGGTCGGACCAGCGTTGAACAGACCTGAGCACGGGCGTTTCCTGTTTTAGTTTCGTTAGAATTGGAACGCCGACTGCGAGCCAGGCCTAATCGCCCAACATCAGTGCCCGACCTCACTAATGCTATTGTGGCTGAATGGAAGAAAGTCTCTGGGTCAATGTTCCAACATCTAGTGGAAAGCCTTCCCAGAAGAGTGGAGGCTGTAATAGCAGCAAAGGGGTGACCAACTCCATATTAATGCCCATGATTTTTGAATGAGATGTTTGACGAGCAGGTGTATGATCTGTTATCCTAATTCTGTCTATCTTTTTCTGTTCTCCTTCAACAAAAATGAAATATTAGCCTGTTAGCACCCATGTAATTAGTTAGCTTTCCTTCAATGTTTGCTCTAAAAGATGGCAGAGTAAATATTGTTTTTTATTAAATCAACAACACCTTTCCTCGAATATTCAAATAGAAGGAGGTGGTCATAATGATTAATTATCTTTGATTCAAGTGTCACTGTTGACAACTTTTAGGAATTTATTCTTCCAAAAGGAACTATTTGATAATGCTAATAAATGAAACTTCCTTTTTGCAAGAACTTAAATCTGATTTATAGAATTGTCCATTTGGTCTATATTAAAGTGCAATTCATTTAATATAGCAGGCTTTTAAAATTCAATATTGGTGCATAATTACCAGCTGAAATATCACAGGGATGCAAAAGGCCCCCATTTCGTGGAACGACCTTGTTTTAGATGACAATATTGGGCCGCCTACCTGTTACGACACTGAATGTTGCAGTACCAAAACACTATTACACCCCGATGTCTTCTTCCCAAATGGCACCCAATTCTTTATAATATAATACACAATATTATATATAAAATTAGTGCTCTATATTATAGGGCACTACTTTTGGCCAGAGCCCTGTGCACTACATAGGTTATAGGGTGCCATTTGAGACGCATTCCATGTCTTCTTACAGAGGTTATTGTTGTGTACAGACATTACTAATGAGAGGAATTACTATCAGTCATTAGGGGACTGAATCAATATCCTGTTCCTGAGGAGCACTGTCTGTTTTTCAGATGCTCTATTTCTGGACATAGGCCTCATTCACTTTAACACAGAAGAATGGATGTTTTCATGTTGACCTCCGACCAGACATCAGTAATAGATTTGTTCTTGTTTGAGATTGACGACGGAAGGGATACTATAAGCTAAAAAAGGCTCAAATACTTCTAAGTAAGTACTGAAGCCACTTCTGTGGAAAAAAGCTTGACTTGTGCATTAAGAAAAACATCTACCTGAATCTACCTGAATCTCAATATAACCCATTAGAACACATGAAATGAGACTAAACTAATCAAAAATCGCACTACTCTACCGCCTCCTCCCATTGAAACCATGATGTGCTGAATTGTGTTATTTTCTTTATACCTCCTACATGGTTGAGAAGTCTGTGAGGTGCTGACCTCAAAACATGCTCCATTTCCTGCTGCCCCCTAGGGCAGGACTCAGGAGTCAGCACCATGGACGTATAGCTACCAGGACACCTCCCTTCACCTCTGCTCTGTCTGGCTATAGTCAGAACATCTCACACCACCTAAACTACCTCCAGAGCTGTCTTTCTTCATTTGTCCATAGGTAATTCAGTGTACCTCTTCATCCTGTATGTCCATGGATAATTCAGAGTATATTTAGAAATCATTATACCTATAGGCTACGAGATATCCAGAACATCTATGGATATTCAATGGAGCCATCGGCACCCCTAGAGCCACAACACCACTGGACTACCTCCAGAGGTGTCTGTCTCTTCATGTGTCCACTGAGAATAGAGAGATAACTCTATATGCTACAGGTATTCAATATAGACGATCTAATGTAATGGTATGGATATCTAATGGAACCCCATATGTGTCCCATGCAGTCATCAGCACATCTCATACAGCTTACTCCAGAGGTGGTTCTCTCATTATGTCCCATTGAGACTTATTTACATATATTCTTTCTATACAGATGCTCAATATACAGATATCCAGTGGAATTCCCGAGCTACACCTTCCATGTAGCCATCAGTAAATCTGACATTACATACTTCCAGAGATGGTTCTCTTGTGTCCATTGAGAATTCATGCAGAGTATACAGCGCCTTGCAAAAGTATTCAGACCCCTTGGATTTTTTCACATTTTATTGTGTAACAGAGTGGAACTAAAATTGATTTAATTGCCATTGTTTGTCAACAATCTACACAAAATACTTCATAAAGTGGAAGAAAAATTCATTTATTTTATATATTTATAGACATTAAATATAATTAAATAGCTCCGAGTCAATACATGTTAGAAACACCTTTGGCATTTGTAGTAACTTGACAAGGAATGCCGACACGCAATTCAATGTTACTTTCCTTGACTTTCAACCTAATAAATAAAAGGTGTCCAGCCATGTACAAACGGTACAAACACAACAAAGTGATACAGCCCACTCAAGCTGTGGTAGAGTCACATTGAACAGGTACAACTCTGGGTGATGACATCATCACAGGGGAAAGGTCCCGGTCAAGGCCAATGCCAATAATAATTATGTCCAAGTGTACTGTGGTGCTGTGGCTACTGTTACTTAGTAGAGTATTATGTTTATCCTGAACCACTGATTCCTCATCTGGGCTCTTCTCTGCACCTGGGTCCAACCTTACCACGTCACATAAAGAGCAGACTGTCAGCTTGTCACGCCCTGATCTGTTTCACCTGTTCCTGTGATTGTCTCCACCCCCTCCAGGTGTCGCTTATTTTCCCCAGTGTATTTATCCCTGTGTCTCTCTGTGCCAGTTCGTCTTGTATGTTTAGTCAAGTCAACCAGCGTGGTTTTCCCCGTACTCATTTTGCTATTCTCCTTTTTCTTGTCCTCCTGGTTTTTACCCTTACCTGTTTCTGGACCCTGTACCCGCCTGTCTGACCATTCTGCCTGCCTTGACCACGAGCTGCCACTCTGCCACTCTGTACCTCCTGGACTCTGATCTGGTTTTAACCTTTTTGCCTGTCCACGACCATTCTCTTACCTACTCCTTTGGATTCTTAAACATTGTAAGACTCCAACCATCTGCCTCCTGTGTCTGCATCTGGGTCTCGCCTTGATACAGCTCTGGGTCTCGCCTTGTGCCTTGATACAGCTCTGGGTCTCGCCTTGTGCCTTGATACAGCTTTTGAGGATATTTTCATCCATATCGAGTGAACCATTTAGAAATTACAGCCCTTTTTGTGCGTAGTCCCCCCATTTTAGGGGACCATGGGTTTTGGGACACATTCTTAATTGTGTAGTAAAAAGTTAACTTCTTATTTGATTTGTTAAGACAAATTTTACTCCTGAACTAATTTAGGCTTGCCTAAATCAAAGGGCTGAATACTTATGCAACCACTATATTTTAGTTATGTATTTTTGGGGGTTTATGTCTTGGACATTCGAGTATTTTGTGTAGATTGCTTACAAACAATGACAATTTAATCCATTTTAATCCCACTTTGTAAAACAATAAAATTATAAGAAATCCAATGGGTCTGCATACATTTGCAAGGCACTGTATATACACTGAACAAAAATATAAACTTAACATGTAAAGTGTTGACATAAAAGATCCAAGAAATGCTCCATATGCACAAAAAAACGTGTTGTTTACATCCCTGCTAGTGAGCATTTCTCCTTTGCCAAGATAATCCATCCACTTGACAGATGTGGAATATCTAGAAGCTGATTAAACAGCATGATCATTACACAGGTGCACCTTGTGCAGGGGACAATAAAAGGCCACTCTAAAATGTGCACACAACACAATGCAATAGATGTCTCAAGTTTTGAGAGAGTATACAGTTGGCATGCTGACTGCAGGAATGTCCACCAGAGCTGTTGCCAGAGAATTGATTGTCTGTTTCTCTATGATAAGTCTCCTCCAATGTCATTTTCGAAAATTTGGCAGTACGTTCAACCAGCCTTAAAATTGTGTGGGCGAGCTGTTTGCTGATGTTGGCGTTATGAACAGAGTGCCCCATGGTGGCGGTGGGGTTATGGTATGGGCAGGCATGAGCTACGGACAACGAACACAGTTGCATTTTATCGATGGCAATTTGAATGCACAGAGATACTGTGACAATATCTTGATGCCCATTGTCGTGCCATTCATCCGCTGGCATCACCTCATGTCTCAGCACGATAATGCACGGCCACATGTCGCAAGGATCTGTACACAATTCCTGGAACCTCTTTCACGACTTGCATACTCATGTTTGGGATGCTCTGGATCGACCTGTACGACAGCCACAATCAACAGCCTGATCAACTCTATACAAAGGAGAAGTGTCGCGCTGCATGAGGCAAATGGTGGTTACACCAGATACTGACTGGTTTTCTGATCCACACCCCTACTTTTTTGAAAGGTGTCTGTGACCAACAGATACATATCTGTATTCCTAGTGATGTGAAATCCATAGATTGGACCTAATGAATGTATTTTAATTGACTGATTTCCTAATGAACTGTAACTCAGTAAAATCTTTGACATTTTGGTATGTTGCATTTATATTTTTGTTCAGTATACATACCATTCAATCTATATAAACGATACAGATATCCAATGGAACTCCCTCACTACACTAGACACCACCAGAGGTGTCTCTTTACTTAGTCATAGTAAGCCCTAGATATCCAAGATACCCAATGGAAGTGTAGCCTACGTAAAGAAGCCTTGAATACCTGAAACATGTGACATGGTTTTGAACCTTGGCCTGATTATGTATTTAACCTTTAGTTTAGCAGGGAATTCCATTGAGACCAAAGTCTATTTTGCTATGGAGCCCTGCATCTCAACAATTACACAATCAAGGCAGCATAGGAACATAGAAAATACACCCAAAAATTGTTTAAACACAATGGTGAAAAACAACCCAAAAAACAACCACATAAAGAGGTCCTCAAGTCAACCTGAAAAAGTGAATATATTAAACCATGCTTCCACAGTAGTGTCATTCAACCCAGGGGAATGGTAATGACAATATCATCAGTAATGGATTGCATTAATATTGTTATTTTGAAGCACTTTAGATTGTATGCATTGTTGAGCTGTGTGGGTGTCCAACGACAAATAAATTACCAACACGGCCATACCATGAGAGTGAACCTACAGTACAGTATGGTACATACTCTGTTGCCTCATAACTGGGTGTTTGTGTTCTACAGATTTCACTGTGGGTGTTTTATCAAGAACCTAATGACTCCCTCTGAACCCACTCACCAACACACTATTGTTGTTCAAGGAGAGAGTGTCGGAAGGTGAAAGGGGTCAGGTTGTGAGTTCCCTGGTATGGAATGTTCCCCCCTCTGTCCGGTTGTGCTGTCTGTGTGTGTGTGTGTGTGTGCCCATGAGCCCGTGCAGGCATTGTTTGTGCCCCTATCCAGCACATGGCACAACTCAGGCATGTATCCTGTTTTTCCACCGACGAGATGCATATCGCCACTTGTGCTTTCCCCTTGTCCTCTCCCCTTCTCTCAGGATTTCAGTGACAAGGAAGCAAACACTTCCTCAATGCCTGTGTTTTTGAACTGGGGTTATGCAACAGAGTTCTTATTATTACCTCTGTTTCCGTGTCCACAGGCAGCCTGCCCACATGTAAAAATGTTACAGTATACTATAGAATACTACAGTACTTACTATAGAATGATGTAGTAAACTGTAGTATACTGTAGAATACTATACTACACACTGTAATTTCCCTCCATCATGTGTAGTACTTTCTATAGAATGTTGAGGTATTCTGTAGAATACTATAGTAAATACTACAGTATTATCTGCAAAAAACACTGTAGGAAACACTACAGTAATGTCTGCAAAAACACTACATGCCAAGTATAGACCATATATAGTGTTCCCTACAGGTTATAGGAAAGAGCAGGAGCTCAGTCCTACCTTGCTAGCGATTAGGGATTTTTTGCTATTTGTCCAGTAGGTTTCCTCAAGGACAAAGCCTCCACCTCTATGTCAAAGATAAAATAAGATAAAAACACTATAGTAAATACTACAGTAATCTCTGCAAAAATACTAGACTAAATACTACAGTACACTACAGTCCAAAAACACTACAGGAAATATTACAGTATACTACAATCTGCAAAAACATTACATTAATTACTATAGTATGTACTACAGTTCTTTTACTACAGTTAACTGTAAGTACTACAGTAAATACTAAAGTATTCACTGTAAATAATACAGTATTCACCATAGTGTTTTTTCAGACTTTAGTTTGCAAAAACACTACAGTGAATAAAATAGTATTTATACAGTATACTGTGTTTTATTCATGAGGGTATCCCTGAGCCATCAGGCATTCTAAATGTTCTAGTAAGATATTATTAGAATGGGTAGAATGAGATTAAGGATTACGATCTTTCAGGAATGTTATTATTTTGTTAGCACCTCCACTTTTTATGCCTTTTCAAGGAAACTAGAAACAACAGTATGGCCATGGTGTCTCTCTGTCTCTCTGTAGGCCTGGAAGTTCCACAAAAGAAGGAGGAAAATCAGAGGAAAAATAAAATAGCCATAGTCTATTTTCCAGGAACCATAGACAACATGACAGTAAGGGAGAAAACCAGGAATCATGACATTTCGAAATCCACGTTGTTTAAATGACAGAAAATAGATAGCATCACCTTTATTCCGTAAATAAATAAAATAAAAATAAAATAAAATTCAGGCCAAGGCTTCAATATATTCAACCAATGATAAATATACCTCCACACTGTAAAACCGGATAAGTTCTGGCTACTCAAACATTTTGAGGAAACCGATTACCTAAAAAAAGAAATGTTATGGGACTTAACCAACTGAAGTGAGCAGAACTACCTTCATATAAGTAATACAAATGCTTTTGTAAGTATACTTAAATTTAACTCCCCAACTAAGCTACACCTCCAATCATTTCCCAGTGTGCTTTGCCTTTTCAAATCAAATCAAATTTTATTGGTCACAGACACATGGTTAGCAGATGTTAATGCGAGTGTAGCAAAATGCTTGTGCTTCTAGTTCCGACCATGCAGTAATATCTAACAAGTAATCTAACAATTTCACAACAACTACATTATACACACAAGTGTAAAGGAATGAATAAGAATATGTACATATAAATATCTGGATGAGCGATGGCGAACGGCATAGGAAAGATGCTTTAAATGGTATAGAAAACAGTATATACATATGAGATGAGTAATGTAGGGTACGTAAACATTATATAAAGTGACATTGTTTAAAGTGACTAGTGATACATTTGTTACATCCAATTCCTATGTTTAAAGTGGCTAGAGATTTAAGTCAGTATGTTGGCAGCAGCCACTCAATGTTAGTGATGACTGTTTAACAGTCTGATGGCCTTGAGATAGAAGCTGTTTTTCAGTCTCTCGGTCCCAGCTTTGATGCACCTGTACTGACCTCGCCTTCTGGATGATAGCGGTGTGAACAGGCGGGTGGTTGTTGTCCTTGATGATCTTTTTGGCCTTCCTGTGACATCGGGTGCTGTAGATGTCCTGGAGGGCAGGTAGTTTGCCCCTGATGATGCATTGAGCAGACCTCACTACCCTCTGGAGAGCCTTACGGTTGTGGGTGGAGCAGTTGCCATACCAGGCGGTGATACAGCCTGACAGGATGCTCTCAATTGTGCATCTATAAAAGTTTGTAAGTGCTGTTGGTGACAGGCCAAATTTTTTCAGCCTCCTGAGGTTGAAGAGGCGCTGTTGCGCCTTCTTCACCATGCTGTCTGTGTGGGTGGACCATTTCAGTTTGTCCGTGATGTGTACGCCGAGGAACTTAAAACTTTCCACCTTCTCCACTTCTGTCCCGTCGATGTGGATAGGTGGGTGCTCCCTTTGTTGTTTCCTGAAGTCCACGATCATCTCCTTTGTTTTGTTGAGTGTGAGGTTATTTTCCTGACACCACACTCCGAGGGCCCTCACCTCCTCCCTGTAGGCCGTCTCGTCGTTGTTGATAATCAAGCCTACCACTGTAGTGTCATCTGCAAACTTGTTTCCTACCCTCACCACCTGGGGGCGTTCCATCAGAAAGTCTAGGACCCAGTTGCACAGGGCGGGAATGAGACCCAGGGTTTGGAGGGACTATGGTGTTAAATGCTGAGCTGTAGTCGATGAACAGCATTCTTACATAGGTATTCCTCTTGTCCAGATGGGTTAGGGCAGTGTGCAGTGTGATTGCGATTGCGTCGTCTGTGGACTTGTTGGGGCGGTAAGCAAATTGGAGTGGGGCTAGGGTGTCTGGTAGGGTGGAGGTGATATGATCCTTGAATAGTCTCTCAAAGCACTTCATGATGACGGAGTGCTACGGGGCGATAGTCGTTTAGCTCAGTTACCTTAGCTTTCTTGGGAACAGGAACAATGGTGGTCCTCTTGAAGCATGTGGGAACAGCAGACTGGGATTAGGATTGATTGAATAAACACACCAGCAAGCTGGTCTGCGCATGCTCTGAGGACACGGCTAGGGATGCCGTCTCGGCCGGCAGCCTTGCGAGGGTTAACACGTTTAAATGTTTTACTCAAGTTGGCTGCGGTGAAGGAGAGCCCGCAGGTTTTGGTAGTGGGCCGTGTCGGTGGCACTGTATTGTCCACAAAGCAAGCAAAGAAGTTGTTTAGTTTGTCTGGGAGCAGGACATCGGGGTCTGCGACCGGGCTGGTTTTCTTTTTGTAGTCCGTGATTGACTGTAGACCCTGCCACATTCCTCTCGTGTCTGAGCCGTTGAATTGCGACTCTACTTTGTACCTATACTGACTCTTAGCTAGTTTGATTGCCTTGCGGAGGGAATAGCTACACTGTTTGTATTCAGTCATGTTTCCGGTCGCCATGCCCTGATTAAAAGCAATGGTTCGTGCTTTCAGTTTTGCGCGAATGCAGCCATCAATCCACGGTTTCTTGTTGGGGAAGGTTTTAATAGTCGCTGTGGGTACAACATCACCAATGCACTTGCTAATAAACTCGCTCACCGAATCAGCGTATACATCAATGTTATTGTCCAATGCTATCCGGAACATATCCCAGTCCACGTGTTTGAAGCATTCTTGAAGCGTGGAATCGGATTGGTCGGACCAGCGTTGAACAGACCTGAGCACGGGCGTTTCCTGTTTTAGTTTTTGTCTATAGGCTGGGAGCAATAAAATGGAGTCGTGGTCAGATTTGCGGAAAGGAGGGCGGGGGCGGGCTTTGTATGCATCGCGGAAGTTCGTGTAACAATGATCCCAGAATTTTCCAGCCCGGGTCGCGCATTCGATATGCTGATAAAATTTAGGGAACCTTATTTTCAGATTAGCCTTGTTAAAATCCCCAGCTACAATAAATGCAGCCTCAGGATATGTGGTTTCCAGTTTACATAGAGTCCAATGAAGTTCTTTCAGGGCCATTGATTGAATTGTAAAGTTACCACTGCAAATCACATCATGCTGATTTGCAAAGCGATGTATAATTCCTTTTCGAATCAGTTGAAATTTGTACTCACCCGCAACCTGCATTCATAATGACTGGGTTAAGAACAGTGGGAAGAAACTACCTAAGTCATTGAAACCGGAACAACCATTTCATTAACGGGTGCAAAAATTCAATGATTGGATTAGTTTAGAGAAAAAAAGTATTTATTTTGTGTAGCATAACATTTAATCAATCATGTACATGCAAAACACAGATAGTAAAAACTATTTCTAGAAATCTACCTGCAGTAGAGCATGGTGGTAAAAAAAGTTAATTTGTTATCGTATCTTTAAAACATTTAGTTGGTGTGACTTCTCGTTTAGTTTTGAGTCAGTACGACATAAAGATTTCAGGTAATAATGACTTTGTTTTGATTTCACAATCATGTTGTTTAAGGCTAGGAGGCACTGGGTATGTCCAATCAGTGTCATGCAACTGATCATATGCACACACACACACACACACACACACACACACACACACACACACACAGGCACTCACAAGCAAGCACACACACCTTTAATCGTTCCGTTGTTTCAGTAGGAGGAAGTGTTGTAACGAGGCTGTGGGCTCTGTGCCAAGACTGAGCCTGAGGATAGAGTTTGCAGAGAAGGCCTGTCATGCTATACCACTCATTAAAATGGATTACATGCAAATATATATACTCCACACATGGCACGTACTCTGCATCCGTTCTGGCACTGGGAGATACACACACACGCAGTGGTGTAAAGCACTTAAGTAGAAATACTTTAAAGTACTACTTAAGTCATTTTTTTGGGTATCTGTACTTTCATTTACTATTCATTATAAGGGCACAAGGCGAGACCCAGATGCAGACACGGGAGGCAGATGGTTTGAGCCTTTGATATTTATTACATCCAAAAAGGGGTAGGCAAGAGAATAGTCGTGGACAGGCAAAAGATCAAAACCAGTTCAGAGTCCAGGAGGTACAGGCAGAATGGTCAGGCAGGCGGGTACAGAGTCCAGAAAACAGGCAAATGTCAAAATCGGGAGGACTAGTAAAAGAGAATAGAAAAGGCAGGAGTGCGGGAAAAACACGCTGGTTGACGAACTGGCACAGAGAGACAGGAAACACAGGAATAACAAGCGACACCTGGAGGGGGTGGAGACAATAACAAGGACAGGTGAAACTGATCAGGGTGTGACATTTATATTTTTGACAAGTTTTACTTCACTACATTCCGAAAGAAAATGATGTACTTTTTACTCTATGCATTTTCCCTGACACCCAAAAGTATTTGTTACATTTTGAATGCTTAGCAGGACATGACAATTGTCAAATTCACACACTTATCAAGAGAACATCCCTGTTCATCCCTACTACCTCTGAACTGGCAGACTCACTAAATACACACTTCGTTTGTAAATAATGTCTGAGTGTTGGAGTGTTCCCCTGGCTATCTGTAAATATAAGGAATTTGAAATGATTTATACTAGGACTTTTACTTTTGATACTTAAGTATATTTTAGCAATTACATTTACTTTTGATACTTATATTTAAAACCGAATACTTTTAGACTTTTACTCAAGTAGTATTTCACTGGGTGTCCTTCACTTTTACTTGAGTCATTTTCTATTAAGGTATCTTTACTTTTACTCAAGTATGACAATTGGGTACTTTTTCCACCACTGCACCACACACATGGATGAAGGCAGGCAGGCAAACAGGCAGGAGCACACACACTTGTGCACACACACACACACATGCACACACGCACACACATAACTGAGAAGCCAGCTATCAAAAGTTGCCAGAGGTGGAATGGCCTGCCTCAGATGACAGATTGATTTTCCCATAGTATAACTTTCAATTGAAGCTAAGTGTAACAATTGAACCATAGTGCAATGCCTGGCAGTGATTGGCCAAGTGTATGGGAAAACACTCTTGCATCAGAGGCATGGTCTTTCCTCTATTGACATATTTAGACAAAAATATATATATTGTGCAAATGTTTGAATACAAACAACATCAATACAAATTGTCTCCTTTTTTCAACAAAAACAACAGTTCATTATAGGTTAGTGGTGAAATGTAAAACATCTCTGATGCAACACACACTACGGGTCCCACAGGGTCGTCATGGTAGCAGGAGCCAAAATAAAGCAGTCGATGTGACAGCAGCAGTCCCGTCAGCAGCCTCCAATGTAGAGACATTTACACACCCACCCACACACACACACACACACACACACACACACACTCTTTTCGAGTCCAGAGCCTGCTGGAATAGACACCAAACGAGGCGAGTGCTCATGTAGAAAGGAGGAGGTGGAGGAGTGTGTATCCTGAACTGACCCTTTCTATTTATGGTGGTCCAGAGTGGACATATTTAGCAGCAGCTGTACCGCTGGCACCCACTCATTCACCCAGTGCTGTGCCCAGCTCCCTACCCAGCCTGCCTGACGCTTTCACTCTACCCAGCTCAGGAATGAACATTAACTGCCTCGTTATAGCCCTCGCACTTCTCTTCATCTAGTCTCTGCCAGAGTGGAAGACTTTTGTGTGTATCCTGCTGCACATAGAGCCCCATGGAGATAATGTAGCCTCTTCTGTTCTGCCTCATAGAATGATAACAATCTAAAAACAACAGAATGTTTTAACCACAGAATTAGAATAGAATGGAAAGACTTCTAAATTCTAATTCTAGTGTTCTAACACCCTTCTGAGTGATGCAGAGTCTAATCTAGGCCTGACAGGAGAGACAATAGGATGGGATCTTCAGTCCACAAACCAATGGTGTATATTTAATTCTGAAAGTGTAAATGTACACTCTTTTCAGAGAACATATGAATCACACTGTACTTACGTTAAACACTTTTGAAAGTGTTAAAGATTTAAATATGTTGCAGTGTTCCCCATTTAACTATTATATTGTTCATAGGAACTCGATTGTGGTTGTTGCATAGCTTGTAGAGCAGGTATTCCCAAACTGGGGTACGCGCAATGCTGTCGGGGGTACGCCAAATATAAATGTGATTCACATTTGAAAAAATATACATATTATTTTTTTTTAAATTCACATTTTCAAACAGTACATTTATATTTCCAACGAGGCTATACATTTGGGTGATGTAACTTGTGTGCTAAGAGTCAGGAAGCAAGTTCAGGGAGCGAGTGTTTTAATAAATAAACGTAACGTAATACAAAACAAGAAAACACGAACAATGCACAGACATGACACAGGAACAGAAACAATAACGCCTGGGGAAGGAACCAAAGGGAGTGACATATATAGGGAAGGTAATCTGGGAGGTGATGGAGTCCAGGTGAGTCTGAAGACGTGCAGGTGCGCGTAACGATGGTGACAGGTGTGCACCATAACCAGCAGCCTGGTGACCTAGAGGCCGGAGAAGGAGCACAGGTGACAGGTGAGGTTTTTCTCTCACCTGAGTAGCTTCGTTTCACTGCCAAAAATAAAATTAAACAATCTAGTGTTCCATCTAGTGTTCAGCAAAAGAACAACACAAAAATATAGGTAGTCTAGTCAAATAATTAACATCCAATCACATTAACCATTACTCTCTCGCGGGAAACCTTCACTCTTGCGCAGATATTTAGAAACTAAACATGACAATTTGAAAAATAAGCCACGGCAGGTTTTTGAGCGAGAATAAAGTCGACTTTCGAGTAGTAAGACATGTATAAAAGCAACAGATATCATTAATAAGAAGGGGCTAGAAGTGTCTCATATGGTGAGCTACCGAGTGGCTAGGACAGGCAAGCCCCATACTATCGTCCTCTTCTGCAAACCACTGGAAACCAGGACAACATGAGAGGATATTTTTAAAGTACTGAACAGCTTTGTGACATCAAATGGACTTTGGTGGTCAAGATGTGTTGGTATCTGTACTGATGACAGGGAGACATAGTGGAGTGGTAACGCGCGTACAAGCAGTTGCTCCTGACGCCACTTGGGTACACTGCAGCATCCACCGAGAGGCTCTTGCTGCCAAGGGAATGCCTGACAGCTTGAAAGACGTTTTGGACACTACAGTGAAAATGGTTAACTTTGTTAAAGCAAGGCCCCTGAACTCTCGTGTATTTTCTGCATTATGCAATGATATGGGCAGCGACCATGTAACGCTTTTACAACATACAGAAGTGCGCTGGTTATCAAGGGGCAAAGTGTTGACAAGTTTTTTTTAGTTGAGAGACGAGCTTAAAGTTTTCTTTACTGACGATAATTTTCACTTGTCTGACCATTTGCATGAGGAAGAGTTTCTTAAACGACTGGTCTATCTGGGTGATGTTTTTCCTCGTCTGAATGATCTGAATCTAGGATTACAGGGACTCTCCGCAACTATATTCAATGTGCGGGACAAAATTGAGTCCATGATTTAAGAAGTTGGAGCTCTATTCTGTCTCCATTAACAAAGACAACACGCAGGTCTTTCCATCATTGTATGATTTTTTGTGAGCAAATGAACTCAAGCTTATGGACAATGTCAAATGTGATATAGAGAAGCACCTGAGTGAGCTGGATGCACAATTACGCAGGTACTTTCCCAAAACGGACGACACAAGCAACTGGATTCGTTATCCCTTTCATGCCCTGCCTCCAGTCAACTTACCGATATCTGCACAAGAGAGCCTCATCAAAATTGCAACAAGTGGTTCTGTGAAAATGTAATTTAATCAGAAGGCACTGCCAGATATCTGGATAGGGCTGCGGTCAGAATTTCTTGCCTTGGCAAATCGCGCTGTTAAGACACTGATGCCCTTTGCAACCACGTACCTATGTGAGAGTGGATCCTCGGCACTCACTAGCATGAAAACTAAATACAGGCACCCTCCAAAACAACCCAGCATTGCAGAGTTATGAGCGTCCTTTCAAGCACACCCTTCTCATTAACCTGTGGTGAGTTTTTCACAATTTTTGATGAACAAATAAGGTTATATATGTAAAATGGCTAAATAAAGAGAAAAATTATTGATTATTATTATATTACTATTTGTGTCCTGGTCATATAAGAGCTCTTTGTCACTTCGCACGTGCCTGGTTGTGACAAAAACTCACACTCATTCTTATGTTTAATAAATGTATTGTATACAATGATGGCAAAAAACAACATTTGAGAGTGCGCTGACCCTGGTGCTAGAGGGGGTACACAGCTGGAGGTTGAATGTTTGAAGGGGTACGGGACTATAAAAAGTTTGGGAACCACTGTTGTAGAGTAATACGCAACACCTACAGTGTAAAACAACACAAACCAAACCAACACTGGAGGTTATTTTACACCACTGTGTGTTAATTTCACTCTTACAGAGTACATTTAACTCCTGAATCAACACTAGAAATGTTACACTGAAAAATCAACACTGGCCAATTTGCTGTGCACACAGTTGTTTTGAAATTGAGAAAGTGATTTGAAGAGTCTTGATGACTGTTTATGTTTCCTTACCAACTTCCCTCATTCAGCTATCAAGGGAATTCAGCTCCTTCTGGCTGGATGTCAGGTCGTACATGTGCCTCGCGACCTGTAACGATATCAACCTTAAAAAACTACCAAGAAGATGTAAAGATCAAGTGGGACGCATAAATATCAAGTTAGTATTTCTAAATCGTGGCATGTGATTTAGGAATCCAATCTCAAAGGCTTAACTGAAATGCCAAAATACCACGTCATAGTTTTACAAAACATATTATTGTAAGACCAAGGAATTCAAAGATCCAGGGCTTGAAAAACAATTGCTGATGTGTCTCCTGCCTTGTGATTCTAATGCATATAACTCTCTTAGAGGGAAAAATGTGACTTGCAGTTCGCGACCATGAGGCCCTTTAAAATAAATTAAACATTTGAGAATTAGCTGAGCTGAGTCTGTCTTGAGGAAGTCAGTCGTGTAGCCTACATAAAGAAAATACATTAAATAAACATTACTGAAAGTAAAACAATCAAAAGTTTGGAACTATGGCTCTGTTCCAGTGTTCCACACTCCAACTCAGAATGAATCAATGTACTGTAAGCCTATTGGGGGCATGCATTCTAAGAGGTATGTTAGTATGGACATTAGAACAATGCCTAAAGGCTCTCACACATCGCACCAAATGTGAATGTAGTGTTCGTCTGCCGATTGTTCAGTGCTATGTGGACCACCCGCTGTAGACATCTGACTGCTGAAGTAAAATCCGTGTGCACAAATTACATTCAGAGTTCTCGGGCGGCATATGCTATTGGTGTGTCTAAGCCCTAAGGCTCTCCATGCATCACATGGCTGTTCTTCTCCAGGTCTGTCGGCGAACACATTGAGCTCTCAGAAGAACATCATGTGGTGGTGATAGCAGAGGTGGGACCAAATCACTATTACTCGAGTCACTAGCAAGTCTCAAGTCACATGGTCCGAGTCTCAAGTTGAGTCCCAAGTAAAACGGGTCAAGACTCGAATCAAGTCCAATTAGCGTATTCTAAGAGCAAGTCGAGTCGAATCACAACTTTTCAAGTCAAGTCTCATGACAAGTAAAACAATGTATCTATAGTGGCAAGAAAATGTGTGAACCCTTTGGAATTACCTGGATTTCTGCATAAATTGGTCATAGAATTTCATCTGATCTTTGTCTAAGTCACAACAATAGACACACAGTGTGCTTAAACTAATAACACACAGCTTATTGTGTTTTTCTTGTATATATTGAATACATAATTAAAACATTCACAGTGTACAGTAGGTTGGAAAAAGTATGTCAAACCCTAGGCTAATGACTTCTCGCTAATTGGAGTCAGGAGTCAGCTAACCTGGAGTCCAATCAATAAGACGAGATTGGAAATGTTGGTTAGACCTGCCTAGCCCTATAAAAAACACTCACAAAATTTGAGTTTGCTATTCACAAGAAGCATTACCTGATGTGAACCATGCCTCGAACAAAAGAGATCTCAGAAGACCTAAGATTAAGAATTGTTGACTTGCATAAAGCTGGAAAGGGTTACAAAAGTATCTCTAAAAGCCTTGATGTTCATCAGTCCACGGTAAGACAAACTGTCTATGAATGGAGAAAGTTTAGCACTGTTGCTACTCTCCCTAGGAGTGGCCGTGAGGTAAAGATGACTGCAAGAGCACATGGCAGAATGCTCAATGAGGTTAAGAAGAATCCTAGAGTGTCAGCTAAAGACTTACAGAAATCTCTGGAACATGTTAACATCTCTGTTGACGAGTCTACAACTATAATTTTATTTTATTTATTTTATTTTATTGTAAAACACTAAACAAGAATGGTGTTCATGGGAGGACACCACAGAAGAAGCCACTGCTGTCCAAAAAAAAACATTGCTGCACATCTGAAAAAAAGGCACAGCACACCAACATCAAAAACGTATCCTAACTGTAAAGTATGTTGTAGGGAGCATCATGGTTTGGGGCTGCTTTCCTGCCTCAGGACCTGGACAGCTTGTTATCGTTGATGTAAAAATGAAGTTTATCAATACATTTTGCAGGAGAATGTAAGGCTATCTGCCAATTGAAGCTCAACAGAAGTTGGGTGATGCAACAGGACAACGACCCAAAACACAGAAGTAAATCAACAACAGAATGGCTTCAACGGAAGAAAATACGCCTTCTGGAGTGGCCCAGTCAGAGTCCTGACCTCAACCCGATTGAGATGTTGTGGCATGACCTTAAGACAGACATCCCAAGAATATTGCTGAAGTGAAACAGTTTTGTAAAGACGAATAGTCCAAAAAAAATCCTGACCGTTGTGCAGGTCTGATCCGCAACTACAGAAAACGTTTGGTTGAGGTTATTGCTGCCAAAGGAGGGTCAACCAGTTATTAAATCCAAGGGTTCACATACTTTTCCCACCCTGCACTGTAGATGTTTACACCGTGTGTTCAATAAGACATTAAAAGTTATAATTGTTTGTGAGTTATTTGTTTTAACAGACTGTGTTTGTCTTTGTTGTGACTTTTGGAACAAGTCAAGGGGTCAGAATAACTTCCGAAGGCAATAGCACAAAAGAAATAGCCTCTCTATCAGGCTTAACCTGTCCTATCTGAATGGACACTGGTAGAGGGCAAGACTGTACAGCTTCCCCTTGAGAAACCAAATCGAATCTGTCTAACAGGAACTCAAATAGGTAGGCCTAAATAATATAAGTACTTGGCCCCAAGGACCAAAATGAAGAATCAAAGACTGAGGCGTATGCTGTGTAGTATCAATCATTTATAAAACTCAACAGAAAAACTAAAGTGAATGTTTTTGAAAAATGAATAAGCACTTCCATTGTTACATTGGTACATTCGTCTTAATCAGACTTAATGATTATGAATTATATTTTAATAATAATTTTGTCTTATTCAACATTCTGACTGGAAAGCGTGGTGGCAGGCCACATAACCTATTTCCACTGAGGCGCACGCGCTCCTATTGCGCACAACAAAATGACAGAGACATAGGACACAGACACACTGTCACCACTTCCGACAAAGTAGGTGCCTCTCCTTGTTCGGGTGAGGTTCGGCGGTCGACGTCACCGGTCTTCTAGCCATCACTGATCCTCTTTTCATTTTCCATTTGTTTTGTCTGTGTTTTCCACACCTGGTTTCAATTCCCTCATTACATGTTTTGTATTTAACCCTCTGTTCCCCCTCATGTCTTTGTGTGGGATTGTTCATTGTAGTGCTTGTGCACTTTATGTACTGGTGCGTTACGGGCTATTTTGTGCCCATTTTCTCTCGTGTTGTTCGAACTGTTGGGTTGTTAAATAAACGATGATGTTTATTACCCGGTTTTGCTCTCCTGCGCCTGACTTCTCTGCAACCAGTTACGCAACCCCTACACACACAGAACTTCGAACCCGGGAAAAAGGGAAAATATAAACCATACATTGCATTAAATAAACATAACTTCTACCTTCTACCTTGCAAACATTCATGTGTACTATAAACATTGTGCCCACTCAGATCAGGGTAAGAAATGGTTGGCTATAACATTTTAATGTATCTACGTGTTGCAGGAATGATGAAACGCTATAAATTATTGTAGTATTAGATGGAACATACAGTATACTGAACAAAAATATCTAGGTGAATCTAGGTGAAAGCTAGGATCCCTTATTGACATCATCTGTTAAATCCACTTCAATCAGTGTAGATGACGGGGAGGAGACAGGTTAAAGAAGGATTTTGTATGTGTAGCATTCAGAGGGTGAATGGGCAAGACAAAAGATTTCAGTGCCTTTGAACAGGGTATGGAAATAGGTGCCAGGTGTACTGGTTTGAGTGTGTCACGAATTGTAACTCTGCTAGGTTTTTCATGCTCAACAGTTTCCTGTGTGTGTCAAGAATGGTCCACCACCCAAAGGACATCCAGCCAACATCAGGCCAGTGGTCGAAAACGGGTCATTGATGAAAGAGGGCAAAGGAGGGTGACACAAATTGTGCAGAGCAACATACAGGCTAAATCAAATCAAATCAAAGTTTATTTGTCACGTGCGCTGAATACAACAGGTGTAGACCTTACAGTGAAATACTTACTTACAGGCTCTAACCAATAGTGCAAAAAAGGTATTAGGTGAACAATAGGTAAGTAAAGAAATAAAAGAACAGTAAAAAGACAGGCTATATACAATAGCGAGGCTGTAAAAGTAGCGAGGCTACATACAGACACCAGTTAGTCAGGCTGATTGAAGTAGTATGTACATGTAGCTATGGTTAAAGTGACTATGCATATATGATAAACAGAGAGTAGCAGTAGCGTAAAAAGAGGGGTTGGGGGGGCACACAATGCAAATAGTCCGGGTATCCATTTGATTACCTGTTCAGGAGTCTTATGGCTTGAGGGTAAAAACTGTTGAGAAGCCTTTTTGTTCTAGACTTGGCACTCCGGTACCGCTTGCCATGCGGTACTAGAGAGAACAGTCTATGACTGGGGTGACTGGGGTCTTTGACAATTTTTAGGACCTTCCGCCTGGTGTGGAGGTCCTGGATGGCAGGCAGCTTAGACTCAGTGATGTACTGGGCCGTACGCACTACCCTCTGTAGTGCCTTGCGGTCAGAGGCCGAGCAATTGCCATACCAAGCAGTGATGCAACCAGTCAGGATGATCTCAATGTTGCAGCTGTAGAACCTTTTGAGGATCTCAGGACCCATGCCAAATCTTTTTAGTTTCCTGAGGTGGAATAGGCTTTGTCGTGCCCTCTTCACGACTGTCTTGGTGTGTTTGGACCATTCTAGCTTGTTGTTGACGTGGACACCAAGGAACTTGAAGCTCTCAACCTGCTCCACTACAGCCCCGTCGATGAGAATGGGGGCGTGCTCGGTCGTCCTTTTCCTGTAGTCCACAATCATCTCCTTAGTTACGTTGAGGGAGAGGTTGTTATTCTGGCACCACCCGGCCAGGTCTCTGACCTCCCTATAGGCTGTCTCGTCGTTGTTGGTGATCAGGCCTACCACTGTTGTGTAGTCTGCAAACTTAATGATGGTGTTGTAGTTGTGCCTGGCCATGCAGTCGTGGGTGAACAGGGAGTACAGGAGGGGACTGAGCACGCATTCCTGGGGAGCTCCAGTGTTGAGGATCAGCGTGGCAGATGTGTTGCTACCTACCCTCACCACCTGGGGGCGGCCCGTCAGGAAGTCCAGGATCCAGTTGCAGAGGGAGGTGTTTAGTCCCAGGATCCTTAACTTAGTGATGAGCTTTGAGGGTACTATGGTGTTGAACGCTGAGCTGTAGTCAATGAATAGCATTCTCACATAAGTGTTCCTTTTGTTCTGGTGGGAAAGGGCAGTGTGGAGAGCAATAGAGATTGCATCATCTGTGAATCTGTTTGGGCGGTATGCAAATTGGAGTGGGTCTATGGTTTCTGGGATAATGGTTGATGTGAGCCATGACCAACCTTTCAAAGCACTTCATGGCTACGGACGTGAGTGCTACGGGTCTGTAGTCATTTAGGCAGATTGCCTTTGTGTTCCTGGGCACAGGGACTATGGTGGTCTGCTTGAAACATGTTGGTATTACAGACTCAAGACCGTGGCTCAAGGGCCACGGTTGATTCGTCTGTGAAGATGACGTCATTGAATGTCTCGCCAGCTTTGATCCCCGCCTGGGCCTGCAGGATGCAAATTTCTGTGTTAGTCAGACTAATCATTGTGTCGAACACACATGGTTAATGTTCTGAATAAAAAAAAAATATATACTGCATTTATACACTCCACAAATTTCTTGTTAACAAACTATAGTTTTGGCAAGTCGGTTAGGACATCTACTTTGTGCATGACACAAGTAATTTTTCCAACAATTATTTCACTTGTAATTCACTGTATCACAATTCCAGTGGGTCAGAAGTTTACATACACTATGTTGACTGTGCCTTTAAACAGCTTGGAAAATTCCAGAAAATTATGTTATGGCTTTAGAAGCTTCTGATAGGCTAATTGACATCATTTGAGTAGATTGGAGGAGTACCTGTGGATGTATTTCAAGGCCTATTTGCTTGACATCATGGGAAAATCTAAAGAAATCAGCCAGGACCTCAGAAAAAAATGGTAGACCTCCACAAGTCTGGTTCATCCTTGATAGCAATTTCCAAACGCCTGAAGGTACTACGTTCATCTGTACAAACAATAGTACGCAAGTATAAACACCATGGGACCACGCAGCCATCATACCGCTCAGAAAGGAGACGCGTTCTGTCTCCTAGAGATGAACGTACTTTGGTGTGAAAAGTGCAAATCAATCCCAGAACAACAGCAAAGGACCTTGTGAAGATGCTGGAGGAAACAGGTACAAAAGTATCAATATCCATAGTAAAACGAGTCCTATGTCGACATAACCTTAAAAGCTGCTCAGCAAGGAAGAAGCCACTGCTCCAAAACCGCCATAAAAAAGTCAGACTACGGTTTGCTAATGCACATGGGGACAAATATCGTACTTTTTGGAGAAATGTCCTCTGGTCTGACGAAACAAAAATTTTACTGTTTGGCCATAATGACCATTGTTATGTTTGGAGGAAAAAGGGGGAGGCTTGCAAGCTGAAGAACACCATCCCAACTGTGAAGCACAGGGGTGGCAGCATCATGTTGTAGGGGTGCTTTACTGCAGGAGGGACTGGTGCATTTCACAAAATAGATGGCATCATGAGGCAGGACAATTATGTGGATATATTGAAGCAACATCTCAAGACATCAGTCAGGAAGTTAAAGCTTGGTTGCAAATGGGTCTTCCAAATGGACAATGACCCCAAGCATACTTCCAAATTTGTGGCAAAATGGCTTTAGGACAACAAAGTCAAGGTATTGGAGTGGCCATCACAAAGCCCTGACCTCAATTCCATCGAAAATTTGTGGGCAGAACTGAAAAAGCGTGTGCGAGCAAGGAGGCCTACAAACCTGACTCAGGTACACCAGCTCTGTCAGGAGGAATGGGCCAAAATTCACCTAACTTATTGTGGGAAGCTTGTCGAAGGCTACCCGAAACATTTGACCCAAGTTAAACAATGTAAAGGCTATGCTACCAAATACTAATTGAGTGTATGTACATTTCTGACCCACCGGGAATGTGATGAAAGAAATAAAAGCTGAAATAAATAATTCCCTCTACTATTTTTCTGACATTTCACATTCTTAAAATAAAATGGTGATCCTAACTGACCTAAGGCAGGGAATTTTTTACAAGGATTAAATGTCAGAAATTGTGAAAAACTGAGTTTAAATGTATTTGGCTAAGGTGTATGTAAACTTCTGACTTCAACTGTATATATATATATGTATATATATAAAATGTCTTACGGAGCATTTCCATAAGTCCACGCAAGTGTCTTCAACTGTCTGCTGACTGTGAATAGAGCGTTGTTGATGTTGTGAAGTGATGCCAGCAGATTCCAGATGGCCTTTGCCAATTGCTCATCATCTTCATCCATCAGTGAGTTGATCGCATGAATAGTCTCACTGGAAATGAAATACAATGTAAAAATGTGCAGCAGGCATTAAAGACCAGCAGTAGATTTATTTTTTAGCATTATTAGGCCTATACTACATTATTGTAACTCCACCCATAACTTTTGGACTTTTAGACATTCCCAGAAGGCATGGATTATTATAACCTATTGCAGGCCTAAAACCTATGGGTGCAAACAATGTTTCAATGATGGCCTATTAGCAGGATAATAGACTCTTCAACCTTTACAAAAGGATAGCTCGGGCTAGGTGTGAAAGAAAATCCCCCCAACTTGCAATGTACTGTATTAAGTACTCCAAAGTTGTACATTTCTAACTAAAAACATCATGCCACCTTCAAAACGTCATGGAAATGATATGCTGTACAGTATTTCTTCATCAACATCTTTGCGCTTTCGTTAATAAAATACTTATAAAAATACTCTTTCAAAATGCAGATGTTTATTTCAACTATCAGCATGACAATAGACTCTAGCTGAGTTTAGGGACTTTAAATGTATTAATGGATCCATAACGAATTACTATGTGGAAAAATATAATACATACAGTGCCTTGCAAAAGTATTCATCCCCTTTGGCGTTTTTTCTATTTTGTTGCATTACAACCTGTAATTTAAATTTATTTTTATTTGGATTTCATATAATGGACATACACAAAATTGTTTAAAAAAAAATAATAATAAGTTAGGTTAGTTAGTTAGTTAATACATTAGGTACAATACTAGAAATATACTTGTAAATAGGTCTAAACATGTATATGTATTCACACCCTTTGCTATGAAGCCCCTAAATAAGATCTGGTGCAACCAATTACCTTCAGAAGTCACATTATTAGTTTAATAAAGTCCACCTGTCTGCAATCTAAGTGTCACATGATCTGAGTATGTATACACCTGTTCTGAAAGGCCCCAGAGTCTGCAACACCACTAAGCAAGGGGCACCACTAAGCAAGCTGCACCATGAAGACCAAGGAGCTCTCCAAACAGGTCAGGGACAAAGTTGTGGAGAAGTACAGATCAGGGTTGGGTTATAAAAAAAATATCAGAAACTTTGAACATCCCACGGAACACCATTGAATCCATTATTAAAAAATGTAAAGAATATGGCACCACAACAAACCTGCCAAGAGAGGGCTGCCCACCAAAACTCACTGACCAGGCAAGGAGGGCATTAATCGGAGAGGCAACAAAGAGACCAAAGATAACCCTGAAGGAGCTACAAAGCTCCACAGCGGAGATTGGAGTATCTGTCCATAGGACCACTTTAAGCCGTACACTCCACAGAACTGGGCTTTACGGAAGTGGCCAGAAAAAAAGCCATTGCTTAAAGAAATAAATAAGCAAACACATTTGGTGTTCGCCAAAAGGCATGTGGGAGACTCCCCAAACATATGGAAGAAGGTACTCTGGTCAGATGAGACTAAAATTGAGCTTTTTGGCCATAAAGGAAAACGCTATGTCTGGCAGAAATCCAACACTTCTCATCACCCTGGGGATGTTTTTCATCTGCAGGGACTGGGAAACTGGTCAGAATTGAAGGAATGATGGATGGCACTAAATACAGGGAAATTCTTGAGGGAAACCTGTTTTAGTCTTCCAGAGATTTGAGACTGGGACAGAGGTTCACCTTCCAGCAGGACAATGACCCTAAGCATAATGCTAAAGCAAGACTTGAGTGGTTTAAGGGGAAACATTTAAATGTCTTGGAATGGCCTACTCAAATCCCAGACCTCAAACCAATTGAGAATCTGTGGTATGACTTAAAGATTGCTGTACACCAGCGGAACCTATCCAACTTGAAGGAGCTGGAGCAGTTTTGCCTTGAAGAATGGGCAAAAATCCCAGTGGCTAGATGTGCCAAGCTTATAGAGACATGCCCCAAGAGACTTGCAGCTGTAATTGCTTGTAATGAACACGATGGGAGACAGAGAGCTGGTTTTAAGCGCAGGGCGCAGCAGGTGTTTATTTGTAAAGGACCAAAGGAGGAGGCAGGTAGCAGGGTCCAGGGGCAGGCAAAAGGTCATACACAGGGGGTCCAAAAAGGCAACAGTACAGGCAGGGAAAAGGCTAGTAACGTCGTCTGGGAGATCAGGCAATCGGTTGATAACTGGAAATCCGATAGGCTAAGGTACAGGCAGGGAATAGGCAAAAGGCATCGTTAGTGAGGCAGGCAAAAACTATCATACACGGGAGGATTAAATTGCAGGAAAAACAGAGCTCCAACTAAAAGTCTGTCACAAAACAAACAATACCTCCCAATGATGGGGTGCAAAGAACTGAACTAAATAGTGTGTGATAATGACATATAGGTGTGTGAACAGGTGATCAGAATTCAGGTGATATGGATATGTAGAGTGAGCTGCGTTCAGGGGATCAATGTGTTTGAGAGTGTGAGCTGGAAAGTGGGCTGGAAAGTGAGCTGTGTTCAGGGGATCTACGTGTTTGAGAGTGTGAGTTGGAAGCAGACGTTATATTGCTGCAAAAGGTGGGTCTCTACAAAGTATTAATGTTGGGGGGGTGAATAGTTATGCACGCTCAAGTTTTCTTGTCTTATGTCTTGTTTGTTTCACAATAAAAATATTTTGCATATTAAAAGTGGTAGGCATGTTGTGTAAATCAAATGATACAACCCCCCCAAAAATCTATTTTAATTGCAGGTTGTAAGGCAACAAAACAGGAAAAATGCCAAGGGGGGTGAATACTTTTGCAAGCCACTGTATAAATAAAATGTCTTACAGAGCCTTTCCATAAGTCCACCCAAGTTTCTTCAACTGTCTTCTGACTGTAATTAGAGCGATGTTGATGTTGTGCGGTGATGCCAGCAGATTCCAGATGGCCTTTGCCGATTGCTCATCATCTTCAACCATCAGTGAGTCGATGGCTTGAATAGTCTCGCTGGAAATGAAATACCACGGTAGATGCTGTGTTTTTGGTTGATGGCAAATATTAAAAGCAGCCAAATGCATTTGTGAATTCAATCACTTTGTTGTTTAATTATTTAAGGCTCCTTTCTTTTCTCTGTGCTGGAGTTCTTTTAAGAATAATGTAGGGTAATGAAGGCAACAAATTGTTGCTTACTGGAACACCCAAGGTCATCCAATTGTTATAATAGAATTTGAAGCAATAGCCTACCCGCGTGTGGTCAACTATTTCAGCACCGTTTCGCGCTCCTCTGAGACAGGCATGGGGACTGGTCTTGATAAATCATTGTTAGGATTATTTCGCTCTTCAGTCCCAGTCACTTATTAGCCTACTCTCAACCAGTCACGTTGTACAGCACCAACTTTTGAAAGCCAGTCACCGCTTCCCCCCCAACCCCCCATGTTAACAAAACTTTTTCTCTCTTTCATATTCTCCTATTTTCTTCTCACTAAATAGAAGGTACTGTAGTTGCCCAGATCCTTCCCTCAGCTATACATCCATGGCACTTCCTATAGCATCTGCCTCTATCTAATCTTCGTTTAGTGTTACTTAATCAGGCGCTTGACTGTCAGATGTAAAATGTATTGTTTTTCTTGGAATAGAAAGACCATAATATTATTCAAATGAATTAAGCCAAAAAAATATGTTCTTAGAATTATAATTTTTTATTCTCTAGTACAGCCAATATAAAAAAAAGTCCAATGCTTCTCAAAGATACCCTCTGGTGGTCAAACTAGCACTAACTGGCATTAATGTCAACAATGGGTGACACTTAAATAATGTGCCATACAATTCTGCTGCAGCCTACAAGCTGTGCTGCAGTACGACACAACTTTTAAAGGAAGAACGACTATATACAGGGGGTACCGGTACCGAGTCAATGTGCAGGGTACAGGTTATTGGGGTGGCAGGTAGACTAGTGGCCTAGTGGTTAGAGCGTTGGACTTGTAACCGGAGGGTTGCAAGTTCGAATCCCTGAGCTGACAAGGTAAAAATCTGTCGTTCTGCCCCTGAACAAGGCAGTTAACCCACTGTTCCCCGGGTGCTGAAGATGTGGATGTCGATTAAGGCAGCCCCCCGCACCTCTCTGATTCAGAGGGGTTGGGTTAAATGCGGAAGACACATTTCAGTTGAAGGCATTCGGTTGTACAACTGACTAATAATGGTGACTTTGGTTAGTCTAGGTAATTTGTGCATATAAAGTGATTAGCAGCAGTGTAAAAATAAACGAGAGGGATCAGTGTAAATAGTCTGGATGGCCACTTAGTCATCAGCTCTGGTAAAAAGGGACACTGTGTACATTATCCATAATGTCCTCTGGTCTCTGTCTATCTATTAGTGCAATGGGGCATCAGGAATCACAGTGGGCCATTGAGGGGAATTACATAAATATTTTACAACGTGCCAATCCTCTCTCAGTCAGCGACTAATGGCAAGCCATCCTGATCACAGCATGGGGCTTGGCTGATGGGGCCACCACCAAAGAACTGTCCTCAAAAAAGTTGTGGCAATTTCCTCTTAATGGGTTTTCAGATCAGAGTGGTTTATCAAATCAAATCAAATTTTATTGGACACATACAAGTGTTTAGCAGATTTTATTGGACACATACAAGTGTTTAGCAGATTTTATTGCGGGTGTAGTGAAATGCTTGTAATGATAAAAAATTTTGCTCGAAGGGAGAAGAAAGAGAGTAGACTGTATTTATAGAGGGGATATGAGAATCATGAGTACATATGGGTGGGATGTTCTATTGGGGTTATACATTATTGCAAAAAATATATACAATTGGAGTAAACTATGATAAGAAAAGATCACTAGTTATCTACACTCCTTAGCAATTGATGAACTGGTTTTGTAAGTGGGTGGCTGGCCTTTCACAGAGATCAAGCCGTCAGTATGATGAATCGCATAAGAAAACGATGAATGACCTTCAGCTAACCTTAAAACAACCTTCACCTCTGAGCTTGCTTTGCTCAGTAGAGTGAACACATTTTTCCATTTCAACTAAAAGCAGAAGACATAAATATACCACATGTCAATCCAGGGCTGTGGCAGATTCTGTTTTTTTCCAACACAACACCGTAACATGATTGTGCTGTCAATGACGGACGTAACTCAAATAGTGCGGAAATTCTGAGCACTTTAAGAAACATCACCAAATACAGAATCAGAATGACTACAGCAAGAAGAACAATGGAGCGTTCCATTCCGGTATTTCATCTTGGAGCAGTCAGTCACATGGAAAGGGCAATTCATTTATTTGATGGCAATATAAATAGGGCTGTCTATAGATGGCATCTGGACCGGTGATTGCAGCCCAACCGTCCATGAGGTCCTGGGGGAAGGAGGGGGGTAAAGGAGTGAGGAAGGAGGGTGAGGAGAGGTAAGGAGTGTTTGTATGCACAACTGTGTGTGCGTACTCCCAAGTATGTGTGTGCATGCGTGTTCGTGTGTGAGGAGGAGACGTGCCTGTCTCAAAAAGATTACAGAAACCCTCTGGAATGCTGTAAATAATGCCGTGACGACCAGCGCTCTGCTCTGGACAGGTATGTGTCTTTACAGGAAGGATATTGTAGCACAGAAGGGTGTTTGTGGGGTGGGGGGAGTGGAGATGCCAATTTGTGTTAGGTCACATGAGTCTTTTACGCCCGACCCTCCTCTCCACAACTCCCTCTCACCGTTTGAGCGATGAGGGTCCCATGACGTCGCTAGTGGAAACCAACACTCCTGGTGAACAAATATTAAATATTACTCCATTATTGAGTTACATAGCACTGAGCAGACATCATCATTAGTGCTTCATGACTTACAGTGTACACTGTCATACCTAAATAGACTCCAACCCTCCATTTGACTCAAAACACATCATAAAAAGACAAACGATTTCCATCACTTCACCCACTGACAAATTGACTAGGATACATTTCATATTTCCAGAACTGCTTCTATAAACTTGCTGTGCTGCCATCACCTGCCAACACACCCCCATTTATTCCTTCTTTAAAAACACAACCACACATTTAAGATGAACTGAGCCACGCCGTTGCATTCATTTCCATGGCAATGTTTGCTATTGGTAGCTAGCTGCCTGGATGGTATGCTTATGGGTAATAGCACTCCTAATGACTGTCACGCCCTGATCTGTTTCACCTGTCCTTGTGATTGTCTCCACCCCCTCCAGGTGTCACTTATTTTCCCCAGTGTATTTATCCCTGTGTTTCCTGTCTCTCTGTGCCAGTTTGTCTTGTATGTTCAAGTCAACCAGTGTAGTTTTTCCCCATGCTCCTGCTTTTCTTTTCTCTTCTACTAGTCCTGCTGGTTTTGACCTGTTTTCTGGACTCCATTCCCTCCTGCCTGACCATTCTACCTGCCCTGACCTCGAGCCTGCCTGCCATTCTGTACCTCTGGAACTCTGAACTGGTTTTGGCTTTTTGCCTGTCCACGACCATTCTCTTGACTACCCCTTTTGGATTGTTAATAAACATCTTGGACTCTAACCATCTGCCTCCTGTGTCTGCATCTGGCTCTCGCTTTGTGCCCTTATAATGACAGTGTCTATACACACACGGACAGACACACACACACGGCTATGATTCCATTCTCCAGAAGCAAGCAGCAGTAGAGCCTTGCTGTCATTGGAATGACTGAGTCATTAGGGTTCTCATCATGGCTCACTTTCCCTGTTTCCAGGCCTACAGCCACAGTACAGCTCCTATTATAAGGTCATGATTGACAATGTTTTCATTGGAGATTCAGCGCTAAGAAAAGATGAGTGAAGCTGGGATTAATGTGCCAGGGTTTATAGAAACTAAAATATAGGCTACAGTAGGCTCTGTGGCACAGTGGCGTCTGGTTGGAGGAGCTATAGGACGACGTTTCTAGCCATTGTAATAAATGGAATGGAGTCAAACGCAGTTTCCATACGTTTGTGTTTGATACCGTTCCATTTATTCCATTCCAGCCATTACAATGACACTGTCCTCTCTCCAGCCTCCACTGCTGTGGCAGAATTGAAAAAGAAGCTGTTCATGACATATAAATGTGAGCAAAATGTTTGTTTAAATTATCCAAACACCCCATCTTCCAATAAAATAATATATTTGAAGATAATATCTTTGTTTGGTTATCAAAGAGGTGATATTAGGAGAATATTGTATCCAAAGGTGACCTCTATCATTGGTTAGCTACGGTAAGAGGCAGTAGCAGTACAGTTTCAGCGGGTGTGAGCAAAATGTCTCCCTCAGAGATTACTCCTTCTTTACCCTGTGATACAGTAGCTACGAACCCCTCCTTCGGTCGGCAGTTGGAAATGATACACAATGACTAAAATTAATTAGTCTCACAAAACAACACTTGATTCAACACTGCGTTTTTCAATTTATATTGCTATACAAAATTCTTTGCCACCAACATAATGTTATACACTGAGAGCACAAAACATTAGGAACACCTTCTTAATATTGAGTTGTACACCTTTTTGCCCTCAGAACTGCCTAAATTCATTTGGGCATGGACAAGAAGTCGAAAGCGTTCCACAGGGATGCTGGCCCATGTTGACTCCAATGCTTCCCACAGTTGTGTCAAGCTGACTAGATGTCTTTGGGTGGTGGACCATTCTTGATACACACAGGAAACTGTTAAGTGTGAAAAACACAGCAGCAGTGCAGTTCTTGACACACTCAAAACTGTGCGCTTGGCTCCTATATCCATACCCTGTTCAAAGGCACTTAAATATTTTGTCTTGCCCATTCACCTTCTGAATGGCACACATAACACAATCCATGTCTCAATTGCCTGAAGGCTTAAAAATACCTCTTTAATCTGTCTACTCTTCTTCATCTACAGTGGATTTAACAAGTGGGGATCATAAGGGATCATAGCTTTCACCTGGATTCACCTGGTCAGTCTGTGTCATGGAAAGAGCAGGTGTTCCTAATGTTTTGTATACTCAGTGAATGGGGCGTAACACAATCTAAGCTCTGCAGATTTTGCTGCAAAGAGACAGAATCATTTGATCATTTATTCTGGTATTGCCCCCATATAGCTTGTAAAAATTTAAATAATAATTCATGTCTCACTCATCCAGACACTGTGTCTCTGTCTCTTTCGCCACTGCAAAGCAGTTGTTTCCATGGCAACCCATACCTAAAGAGACTCTATCCATCCATCTGACAGTTTTTTCTGTCCCAAATGGCACCCTATTCCTTGTATAGGGAGCCATAGGGCTCTGATCAAAAGTAGTGCACTCTAGGGAATAGGGTGCCATTTGGGACGAACCCAAGGTTCGTATGTGAGAGACAGTGACCTTCAGAAATGGTCTGATATATCACGACCCCACACTGTAAACCCCAATGTGCTGTCATTACTCAAAACTTTTGAGGAAACCCATTGCACTTAATATATTTGAGTACAGATATTTAGTGATTTTGTAGTCATTATTCAAATCGATAAGAGTCAAATCAAATCAAAAGTTATTGGTCACATACACATGGTTAGTAGATGTTATTGCGAGTGTAGCGAAATGCTTGTGCTTCTAGTTCCGACAATGTAGTAATATCTAACATGTAATCTAACAATTCCACAACAACTACCAAATACACACAAATCTAAGTAAAGGGATGGAATAAGAATATGTACATATAAATATATGGATGAGCGATGACCGAGCGGCATCGGCTAGGATGCAATAGATGGTATAATATACAGTATATACATTTGAGATGAGTAATGCAAGATATGTAAACATTATTAAAGTGGCATTATTAAAGTGACTAGTGATCCATTTATAAAGTGGACAATGATTTTGAGTCTGTATGTAGGCAGCAGCCTCTCTGTGTCAGTGATGGCTGTTTAACAGTCTGATGGCCTTGAGATAGAAGCTGTTTCTCAGTCTCTCGATCCCAGCTTTGATGCACCTGTACTGACCTCGCCTTCTGGATGGTAGCGGGGTGAACAGGCAGTGGCTCGGGTGGTTGTTGTCCTTGATGATCTTTTTGGCCTTCCTGTGACCACGGGTGCTGTAGGTGTCCTGGAATGCAGGTAGTTTGCCCCTGGTGATGCGTTGTGCAGACCGCACCACCCTCTGGAGAGCCTTGCGGTTGCGGGCAGTGCAGTTGCCGTATACCAGGCATTGATACAGCCCGACAGGATGCTCTCAATTGTGCATCTGTAAAAGTTTGCGAGGGTTTTAGGTGACAAGACACATTTCTTCAGCCTCCTGAGGTTGAAGAGGCGCTGTTGCGCCTTCTTCACCACACTATCTGTGTGGGTGGACCATTTCAGTTTGTCCGTGATGTGTACGCTGTGGAACTTAAAACTTTCCACCTTCTCCACTGCTGTCCCGTCGATGTGGATAGGTGGGTGCTCCCTTTGTTGTTTCCTGAAGTCCACAATCATCTCCTTTGTTTGTTGATGTTGAGTAAGAGGTTGTTTTCCTGACACCACACTCCGAGTGTCCTCACCTCCTCCCTGTAGGTCGTCTCGTCATTGTTGGTAATCAAGCCCACTACTGTTGTGTCATCTGCAAACTTGATGATTGAGTTAGAGGCATGCATGGCCACGCAGTGATGGGTGAACAGGGAGTAGAGGAGGGTGCTGATTACGCACCCTTGTGGGGCCCCAGTGTTGAGGATCAGCGAAGTGGAGATGTTGTCGTCCCGTCAGAATGTCCAGGACCCAATTGAACAGGGCGGGGTTGAGACCCAGGGCCTCAAGCTTAATGATGAGCTTGGAGGGTACTATGGTGTTGAATGCTGAGCTGCAGTCGATGAACAGCATTCTTATGTAGGTATTCCTCTTGTCCAGATGGGATAGGGCAGTGTGATGGCGATTGCAAAGTGAAGTGTGTCTAGGGTGACAGATAAGGTGGAGGTGATATGATCCTTGACTAGTCTCTTAAAGCACTTCATGATGACAGAAGTGAGTGCTATGGGGCGATAGTCATTTAGTTGAGTTATCTTTGCCTTCTTGGGTACAGGAACAATGGTGGCCATCTTGAAGCATGTGGGGACAGCAGACTGAGATAGGGAGAGATTGAATATGTCCGTAAACACACCAGCCAACTGGTCTGCGCATGCTCTGAGGACGTGGCTAGGGATGCTGTCTGGGCTGGCAGCCTTGCGAGGGTTAACATGTTTAAATGTCTTACTCACTTCAGCCACGGAGAGGGGGGCCCTCAGCCACAGAGAGGGGGGCCCTCCTTTGTAGCGGGCTGCGTCGGTGGCACTGTATTATCCTCAAAGTGGGCATAGAAGGTGTTTAGTTTGTCTGGAAGCAAGACGTCGGTGTCCGTGACGTGGCTGGTTTTCTTTCTGTAGTCCGTAATTGCCTGTAGGCCCTGCCACATACATCTCGTGTCTGAGCTGTTGAAATGCGACTCCACTTTGTCCCTATACCGACATTTTGCTTGTTTGATTGCCTTGTGGACGGAATAACTACACTACAGTGACTCTGTAGGTGGTTCAGAGTTTTGTTGTATAAGCTTGAACATTTTGAGTAATCCCCCACTATACCAGTAATCCCCCACATATATAATTTCCCAGTGTGCCTTGCCTTTTCGAGTGAATTATAGAGTTACCACCCATGACTATTTGTTAGTGACAGAAGTGAGGTTTCCATCCAATATATACAGATTCTAATGTGAATATTCAAAAAACTCCATAAAACAATATCTAAATGTGTTTCTGTCAACCTGACTCCTTGTGGATAAAAGTGTGATGGTGTAGTGCACATAAAAATAACTTTTGTTGTTGAATTCCCATGTACAATGGGTTTTCAAATGTCTTTTTAAACATACTGATGGATTTGTCACAAACACTATTGCGTTATATAGTAAATGTGCCAAGTCTAGTTTTGGCACGTGCGCTCTAGACAACAGCTCGCAGATACAGCGCTACTTACATTGTGAGATTATTAACGATAAGAGCAATATTTTTTTTATTTTTCAAACAACAGCCAGGCATCGATCATCATGTCACCAGAAATAAGACCCTCGATATTTATTGGAAAGGAGCATCAAGCTCATCACCTAGCACATTACCACCCTATGAAGTCCATCACAACGTATTTTATCAGTAGCCTAATAAACTGCATGCTTTCCCGAGTCATAGTAGGAGGACCACACAACATATCACGTGACTCCAAGATTACTGACCTAAAACAGGGAATTTATACTAGGATTAATTGTCAGGAATTGTGAAAAACGGAGTTTAAATGTACAGTTGTAGTCGGAAGTGTACATACACCTTAGCCAAATGGATTCAGTTTCAGTTTCAGTCAAATTCAGTTTTTCACAATTCCTGACATTTAATCCAAGTAAAAATTCCCTGCCTTAGGTCAGTTAGGATCACCACTTTATTTTAAGAATGTGAAATGTCAGAATAATAGCAGGGAGAATTATTTATTTCAGCTTTTATTTCTTTCATCACATTCCTAGTGGGTCAGAAGTTTACATAGACTCAATTAGTATTTGGTAGCATTGCCTTTAAATTGTTGAACTTGGGTCAAAAGTTTCGGGTAGCCTTCCACAAGCTTCCCACAATAAGTTGGGTGAATTTTGGCCCATTCCTCCTGAAAGAGATGGTGTAACTGAATTAGGTTTTCAGGCCTCCTTGCTCGCACACGCTTCTTCAGTTCTGCCCACACATTTTCTATAGGATTGATGGCCACTCCAATACCTTGACTTTGTTGTCCTAAAGCCATTTTGCCACAATTTTGGAAGTTTGCTTGGGGTCATTGTCCATTTGGAAGACCCATTTGCAACCAAGCTTTAACTTCCTGACTGATGTCTTGAGATGTTGCTTCAATATATCCACATCACTTTACTTCCTCATGATGCCATCTGTTTCGTGAAGTGCACTAGTCCCTCCTGCAGCAAAGCACCCCCACAACATGATGCTGCCAACCCGTGCTTCACAGCTGGGATGGTGTTCTTCGGCTTGCAAGCCTCCCCCTTTTTCCTCCAAACGTAACGATGGTCGTTATGGCCAAACAGTTCAATTTTTTTTTCATCAGACCAGAGGACATTTATCCAAAAAGTAAAATCTTTGTCCCCATGTGCAGTTGAAAACCGTAGTCTGGTCTTTTTTATGGCGGTTTTGGAGCAGTGGCTTCTTCCTTGCTGAGCGGCCTTTCAGGTTATGTCGATATAGGACATTTTTCTGTGGATATAGATAATTGTGTACCTGTTTCCTCCAGCATCTTCACAAGGTCCTTTGCTGTTGTTCTGGGATTGCTTTGCACTTTCGCACCAAAGTACATTCCTCTCCAGGAGACAGAACGCGTCTCCTTCCTGGTGTTTATACTTGCGTACTATTGTTTGTACAGATGAACGTGGTACCTTCAGGCATTTGGAAATTGCTCCCAAGGATGAAACAGACTTGTGGAGGTCTACAATTCTTTTTCTGAGGTCTTGGCTGATTTATTTGGATTTTCCCATGATGTCAAGCAAAGAGGCACTGAGTTTGAAGGTAGGCCTTGAAATACATCCACAGGTACACCTCCAATTGACTCAAATGATGTCAATTAGCTTCTAAAATGATGTCAGAAGCTTCTAAAGCCATGACATCATTTTCTGGAATTTTCCAAGCTGTTTAAAGGCACAGTCAACTTAGTGTATGTAAACTTCTGACCCACTGGAATTGTGATACAGTGAATTATAAGTGAAATAATCTGTCTGTAAACAATTGTTGGAAAAATGACTTGTGTCATGCACTAAGTAGATGTCCTAACCGACTTGCCAAAACTATAGTTTGTTAACAAGAAATGTGTGGAGTGGTTGAAAAAAGTTTTAATGACTCCAACCTAAGTGTATATAAACTTCCGACTTCAACTGTAATTCATCTGCATGAAATGGTTGGATGGAAACGTGGTTAGTAACATGGTTATTGAATTTGTACATATTCAGTCCTTTTGGCCTTCACCTAGGTGAATATTATCATTATAACAATACATTATATATTTGGTGGTTGACAGGCAGTAACTTTTCCCAAAATCCTAGATAAAAAAAAAAAGAATCTCCCAACAGGAATTACTGAAAAACCTGGTAAATTTTACCGGCATTTTGCAACTCTACCTGCAAGTCACATTATGCTTGTTTTCACAGTGATTCCTATTGGAATCCATTAAGCTCTTGATGACAATACAGCCGGAGATATCCAGTTGACCTTGTTATTCTCCCACAACCTGCATTCATAATGACTGCCAGGGTCAGGAACTTTGTGAGGAGACAAGCATAATGTGACTCTGTTATAATTTGCACCCGGCACAGCCAGAAGAGGACTGGCCACCCCTCACAGCCTGGTTCCTCTCTAGGTTTCTTCCTAGGTTTTGGCCTTTCTATGGAGTTTTTCCTAGCCACCGTGCTTTTACACCTGCATTGCTTGCTGTTTGGGGTTTTAGGCTGGGTTTCTGTACAGCACTCTGTGACATCAGCTGATGTAAGGGGGGCTTTATAAATAAATTTGATTTGATTTGATATCTAAGCCATCTAAACTGGAACAACCATTTCAGCAACATGCCAAAAAATCAAACTAAATGATTGGATTAGTTTAGAAAAATTTATCTTTGTGTAGCATAAGATTATTCCCAAACATCGCTGTGCAGTAGAACATTTTGTTGACGTAACTTCTTATTTAGTTTTGAGTGAGTACCACATAAACATAAGTAATAATGGATTTTCATTGACTTACTAGAAGTATTTGATTTAAAAAATGTTTTTCCTTTCCCTCTCCCCATTTAACACTGAGCGAGAAAAAGTCACATTGACAGGAGCCATGAGGGCTCAACACACTACATAGTTGTCAGGAAGCAAGTCCTTTAAGAGAAACTATAAAATCAAGCACCAACACGGTGCCTTAATAACTTATGGCAGGTCAGGTGGGACTTTATGGTATTTATATTTGTTACCACATTATAATGTCTTAATTGTACAATAGTGGCACCATGATCCACCACAATAAAATAATCTGGTGATAGGACAGCAGTGGTGGTCGGTGCCGTTTAAGATGAGGGAAGATGATTTTTCTTTACGAGCATGGCCTTATTTCTATTACAGCATATTGGATGACTGTTGTTCATATTCCATTCACCCAGCTCAATGTAACATTAATAGGTTTAGGCTACTATGTGATATTCAAATTTTCACTATACACATTATGAGGTTGCTACAACAGGTCGAGGGAAAATTTGAGTAATCCAGACAGTGACACATTCAATACCGACTTGCACACTATTACCTGCATCGATCTGATCTAGGGTATAATAATTTTGTTCCATTTGCTTCCGTTTAAGAAATGTTTTTCAACAGAATTGCTGGAATGAATACACCCCTGATCACACACAAACACAGTTCACAGCAGCCACATGCGTACAGCATGATTATTTGCTCATTGTATAATTCCTTCTCACATCTGCGCGCTCTCTTCTCACCTTTTCCCTTCGCTTGTGGACTTCAATGCACAATACAACAGCTGTCTGTGACCAGGCAAAAAAATCTTCCAATCAAAACTTTCATACCATAACCGCTAACCACTACGCACAGCCTATATCGTTTTCACCTAGTGTCATAGTCAACTATCTAGCTAGCTATAGTTATATATCATATCAACTATCTAGCTAGCTATAGTTATATAGCATATCAACTA
>QNTS01000786.1:461867-475682 GCA_003317085.1 Hucho hucho | reverse complement strand
ATATTTTCCACATTAGCATAAATTCATATCCAGCGCGGGTCACACAAAACCCATATAAGAGCTAAAAAATATCACTTACCTTTCGAAGAACTTCTGCTGAGGGCTTCCCAAGTGTCCAACGAAGACATCCAATGGTTCTTTTGTTAGAAAAAGTCATTTATTATATCCATAAATCTCTGTTTGGTTGGCGCGTTATGATCAGAAAATCCACCGTTGAGTCGCCCATTGAACCGTGAAGAGAACACGTTCAAATTATACCTATAAACTTTCTACAAACAAATCAAACATCATTTTTAATGTATCCTTAGGTATCCTTTTATGTATATTTACTGTAATATTTCAACCGGACGATAACGTGAACAATAGGAAAGGAAAATAAAGTGGGGAGCGCTCACAATCTCGCGCCCGTCAAACGTTGTTGACAAAAGTAGTCCCTTCACTACTTCCTCTTCCTATCCGTTCTGCTTAGTGCTAGACCTTCCAGACTCTGTATAAAGACTGTTGACATCTAGTGGAAGCCATAGGTACTGCAGTCTCAGTCCTAGTTAAAATAGAAATGAATAGGCAGCCTGGAGAAGAAGGTCATGTACAAAAAAAACTGCAAATCCGGATGAATTTTCCTCGGGTTTTCGCCTGCTATATCAGTTCTGTTATACTCACATACATTATTTTAACACTTTTAGAAACTTCAGAGTGTTTCCTATCCAATAGTACTAATTATGTGCATATCCTATTTGGCCTGAGTGGCAGGCATTTTACTTTGGGCATGCCAGACTCTCCAAAACCGTCACCTCTGCTGCCGCTCCCTAAGAAAGTTAATGCTAATAGATATTTTATTTATTTTAGTAACTAGTTTAAAGAACGCTCGTTAATTTGGCCAGCAGCCAGTAGGGCTAGCTAGCAAGCTAGCTTGGCTTGGTAGGAGGGTAAAAGCTAACTGGTAGCCTAGCTAACTAACAAATAACAACATTTCCTTCCCTTCAGGGATATTTTTTACTCCCTATCAGGCTCGAAGGTGACAGCTAATGTTTTAAAATGTTTGGGGCGTATTTTGTATTACTGGTTAATATAGTAGCTTGGCTAGCTAGCTTGTTCCAGCTAGTTTTCTCATTATGAATGAAGCAGGTAGAGTAGCTACCTTGTGTATGGTTATGTGAAATGACAATATTTTCTTGCAGTATTGACACAATTTTGATGAATGATTTATGCATGTTGGGTCTGGACTCGACTGCGAGGGACCGATGCCACTGACGACCCAATCTGCACTCATCGCATCCATCGTCTATAACAAACAGAGCTGGCAGGGGTATTGAGTTTGTGCAACTCTTATTTTCTGTTAAATAAATAAAATACATTTTAGCTAAGATTGGCCTACGTTTGTATCTTTACAAAAAACAGGTGTTGTGATTGGAGCCTTGGATTTGCTATGCTGTATTTTTTAAACAGAAATAGCAGAGACGTGCTTTGAAGTAAATATGATGACATTTGTTTTTCCGTGCCTTGTACAGCCTACTACTGAATATGGTGTAAATGTATGCTCCGATATGTCACCTTCATGTGAAGAAGCACAATTATTTTCGGCACCTGAACAGGTAATATCATTTGGCCATTGGACATTGATCATGAGTCAGATTTAGTCATTTTTTGATCAGTCGCATGATGAATATTAAATATCATGTAAGGATATGTAATGAAATCATATGGATCCATAATTGATCAGGTAATGACTACAGATATGATACAGTATGTGCCCTAAGTATAAAGGCTTAGATATGTCAGCATGTTGACACATACCCTTTCCAAAGTTAAAATATTCTACAACTATGTAAGCCGGTGCATGGGCATAAGGGGCATGTCTTGAAGGGATCTCACCCCAGATATCTCCCTGGACTCATACGGTAGCAGGGATATTTCTGAGGTCCGGATTGGATGCATGTAGAAACTGTCCCATTACGGAGAATGTACAAACTCCATATATGAAATTAATGACATGCGTATCTGGGGCATGTCTACTCGTAGCTAATAAAATGTCAGATATATATATAGATAAAGACACCCCCTGATATTGACCCTTTCCGCCCATTGTCACCCTAACTCTAATTTTAATACACCAATGGTAACATGATATTCTCTTACCTAATTTAAATAAGTACTGCCTTGCAACCAGCATCAGTGGAGGTGTGTTTGCAGAGGGGCTTGGTTTATATATAGTAGCCAGATAGCTACTCTACTGTTGCCAAAATTTGGCTGTAGGGTGTTGGAGGTTTACACTATTCGTCTATGACAAAGACACTTATATGTTTCCCATTTCTGCTGTGTCTGGTGTTATCTAGTTACTGGCTAGCTTGGTCTTCAGCCAGCATGGAACAAAAGGGGGAAAGTGTAAATCAAAACTCTGACGCAGTTGTCATGTCAACACATCCGTCAGTACTGTTGTGAACCACATCAAACATTATATCTTTTTTTACATCATTAATGTGTTGTGTATCACCAAATTAGCTGGTTTTACTGCAACACCGCTCACTGCATTACAGTTTCTTGACATAGGCGATCCAAAGAGCTGTCAGTCAAGGCGAGCTCATGAATATAAGCTCCCCCCTGCTCAGCCTGTCTCTTCAAACTTCCTGGTAATTAGCCATGAGAGAAGAAGTCCTTGTTAAAAATAAAAATGCATTTCTATCCCCCACAAAAATCATGGGGAATATTTTATTTGCTCATAAGGCTAATTTACATGGGAATCAGAATGACTGTTCAGGACCTTTTACAAACGTTAAGGTTCAACACTGACAGTTGTGTAGATTTAATGAAGTTTACAAATATGTACGAATTCCTTAACCCCATAGACTCAATTGATGCACCGGTGACACAATCTAAGTAACATAATAAAACAAATCTGTCAGTTAAGGTAAAGGATGTGTCTCAATCCATCAGATCCGCCTATGTCACACTTCCGCATCTGCGGTGAAAGATGGCAGAGCTAGAGCAGTGATTGTCAGACCAGGAGACATCCCGAAAAATCGGACTTCTCAGAAAAACATCTGTAGCTACTTAAGTGATACTGTTGAAATAGATCCTTATTAATCCATTATACAGAGATGGCAACAGAAAGTCTTCATTTTTTTCTGACTCACTACCCAAATTGTCACGATCTCCGTGAGGGACAGACCAAGGCGCAGCGAGGAATCCAGTATACATCTTTTAATGAATGAACGTAACCGGGCAAAACAACAAAATTAACAAAGATCGCAACATAGACTGACACACACCAAGAAGCTATGCATAAACAATAACCCACAAACTCCTAATGAAAACCCCAAACATATGTATGGTTCCCAATTAGAGGCAACGACACTCAGCTGCCCCTAATTGGGAACCATTACCCCAACATAGAAATAGAACACCTAGAACTCAAAAAACCCTTCACCAAAAACGAAACCTAAACACGCCAGCCTAAAACTCTGGCCTGGACGTGACACAAATAAATAAAGTGCCTATATCAATATCTAGGATTTCAGCCATAACTGCTATTGGAATATGAATGCATAGGGAGTGTAAGGGAGGGGATAGAGGGAGAGGAGAGGGGAAGAGGACAGATAAAGGAAATGGATTTATATTTGGTACCCATGCTGTGGTCAGCAGTGTTAGTGGCCTTGGTCTGTGTTTGGATGTCTGTCAGTCAGTAGTATTCCAGCTGCTGATCTCCCATGTAATGACTGACACAGGTAACATCCTCCTCTCTCTACACACACACACACACACACACACACACACACACACACACACACACACACACACACAGACACAGACACAGACACAGACACAGACACAGACACACAGACACAGGGACACTCACAGGCGCACACACACAGACTTAATTTCGGTCATCCCTATAAACATTGTCTATTTTAAAAAGATGATGTGTCTCAAATCAAATAATAAAATCAAATGTTATTGGTCGCTTACACATGTTTTGCAGGTGTAATCACAGGTGCAGCAAAATGCTTATGTTTCTAGCTTCAGCGCAGTAATACCTAACAATACAGAACAATACACACACATCCCAAAAATTATATCAGCATGGTGCTTGCAACACCAGGGTTGTGGGTTTTTGACAAGTACAAAAATGTATCCACTCACTACTGTAAGTTTCTCTGGATAAGAGTGTCTGCTAAATGACTAAAATGTAAATATGTTTATGATGGTGAGTATAGACATTATGAAAAGTGCATTAATTATATAGTATGAGTCTAGAATTGAAAGTGACCAGTGTTCAATTACTATGTACATATGGCAGCAGTCTCAAAGGTGCAGGGTAGAGTGCCGGATAGTAACAGTGACTAAGTTCAGGGTGCAGGGTATTGGCTGGCTAGCTTTGAATATTTAAGTCTGTTGGCCTGGAAATAAAGCTGTTTTTCAGTCTCTCGGCCCTAGCTTTGATGTACCTGTACTGTCTCCACCTTCTAGGTGGCCGTGGCTCAGATGGCTGAGGTCTTTGATGATCTTCCTGTGACACCGAGTGCTGTAGATGTCCTGGAAGTCAGGCAGTATGCCCCCGGTGATGCGTTTGGCTGACCGGAATACCCTCTGGAGAGCCCTGCGGTTGCACACGGTGCAATTGCCGTACCAGGCGAATATGGTGTAATTACAGACTGCAATTCGAGGATTTCTTGATGTGGGTGTTCCCTGATATCAGGAAACTCCCATTGATACCTGCCGTTGGTCAGTTCCGGTGTTATGAGACTGGTGGTTTCTCGACACAGATGATTTGTTTAGATAACAGGTTAGGATAACTAACGTGGCAGGCTAGGATAATTAACATGACATGTTAGGTGATCTAGCATGGCAGGTTAGGTGAATTAGCGTGGCAGGTTAGGAGACAGATTAAGATTAAGAAAAGGGTAAGGGTTAGGCTTAGCTACAATGCTACAGTTGTCAACAACTAATGTCGAGCATCGATGGGTGTTACTTGATATCAAGAAAAGACTATATGAGAAAACACCATTAATTGCAGTCTCTACTAGGCGGTGATACAGACCGACAGGATGCGCTGAATGGTGCATCTGTAGAGGTTTGTAAGGGTCTTAGGGGCCAAGCTGAAATTCTTCAGCCTCATGAGGTTGAAGAGGCTATTGCAGTGTGGATGGACCATTTCAGGTTGTCCGTGATGTGCATTCCTGGCACCACTCCACCAGGGCCCTCACCTCATCCCTGTAGGCTCATAATTTTTGGTTATCAGGCCTACCACTATTATGTAATCTGCAAACTTGATGATTGAGTTGGAGATGTGCGTGGCCATGCAGCCATTGGTGAACAGGGAGTACAGGAGGGGGCAGAGCACACACCCTTGTGGGGCCCCCGTGTTGAGTATAGCGTAATGGAGGTGTTGTTTCCTACTTTCACCACCTGGGGTGAGCCCGTCAGGAAGTCCAGGACCCAGTCGCACAGAGTGGGGTTCAGACCGAGCTTGGAGGGCACTATAGTGTTGAAGGCTGAGTTGTAGTCAATGAACAGCATACTTAAATAGGTATTCCTCTGGTCCAGAATGGTCTTACAGTGGAGAGAGTGTATGCACATGCCCTCTTCAAGCGTGACCAGTGTTTTCTATTCCAGTAAGTTGTTAGCATTGGGGGCTCCTAGTGTGTGTCCATGCGTGTGTGAGGATATTGTGTAAGCTGCTGACGCACTCTGCAGTCATGAGGCCCAGCAGCAGAAATGACAGGAATAAGTGAGAGAGGGATGACAGGAGGAAGGGGGACAGGTGGAAGAGGGGGGAAGGAGGGGAGGAGCAGAGGGAAGAGAGAAGTGTCACGATCTTCAAAGACGGACCAAGGCGCAACGTGCCGGGTTGAGTAAAACATATTTATTTAGTTGAACTCACCGAAACAAAAGGGAAGAACACAACGATCGTAACTCAACGTGTAGCGCACAACAGCAACTAACACACTGAACATAAACAATATCCCACACACAGGTGGGGGACTAAACAACCTAAATAGGATTCCCAATTAGAGACAACGACTAACAGCTGCCTCTAATTGGGAACCCAAACCAAACCAACATAGAAACAAAACACACCCCTGATCACGTCCTGACCAACAACACAAATGAGCAGCCAAAACGGGCTATCTTTGGCCAGGACGTGACAAGAAGAGGGGAAAAGAAGGGAGAGAAGGGTAAGGGAGAGAATGGGGACAGGTGGAAATGGGGGAAAAGAGGGGGCAAAGGGTTGGGGGGGAGGAGAAGGGAAAGAGGGGAGAGGAGAGGGGGCAGGTGGAAGGGGGGAAAGAGGCGGAAGAGAGGAAAGGAGTGAGAAGGTGAAAATCTAGGATTGGGTCTGAACTTGTGGTGGATAAACTATACTGTAAATGTGAGAGGGAGGAGAGTGAGCCTTTGATGTCTACTACAGCAGGATTGCATGGCTATTTAATGTCGAAAGACGGATGTCGTAAGAGAGGGAAGAAGGGAAGGATGCACGTGGGTAGGACAGACAGACAAATAGACTGACAAGGTAAACATGGGAATGAGGGATAGAAAGAGACCGAAGTTAGCAAGAAAGAGAGTGAGAGAGAGTGAAGAAAGAGAGAAGGAAAGAAAGAAAGAAGAAGAGGGGAGGGGGCAGACATATGATTTGTGATATGCAGTGGTGTAAAGTATTTAAGTAAAAATACTTTGAAGTACTACTTAAGTCTAAGTTAAATATAAGGAATTTGAACTGATTTATACTTCACTTTTACTCTTGATACTTAAGTATATTTTAAACCAAATACTTTAGACTTTTACTCAAGTAGAATTTTACTGGATGACTTTTACTCAAGTCATTTTCTATTTACTTCTACTCAAGTATGACAGTACTTTTTCCACCACTGGTGATATGTTACAGAGGCTGAGTCACACACACACCTTATAGAGATCAAGTGTGTATCATCCAAAGCTCATCAGTGAAGAGGAGGAGGGAGGGGGAGGACAAGGAAGGACAAGGCAAGATAGGTGAGGCGAGTCACCACAGACTAATCTCATTCCCAGACACTTCCATCCAAGTCTGGCCTATGGTCACTCCCACTAAGGCCAACTTAGAGTATTTGATATTCCAGGCTTATACGCTCTGTGTGCAATAGCCTGGGGACAAGGTTATTCACACACTGACCTGCTGCTCACTCTAAACAGTGTAGCAAATGCTCCAAATGTAAGCACTTAAAAACTGTATCTACTTAAAGTCTATCTTTTGCATTAATAGGTAATGTTTTGATATATTGTGATTGTTTTTTTCTACCTTTTGATGTATGGTTGCTGGTTGTTGTTTTGTTTTCTTCCTTATGCACGTTGAGTGCCGGATACGCGCTGTACAAATTCATTATTATTGTTATTGTTAGAATTATTATTATTTATCTTATTTTCACAAAGGCCAAGAACAGATAAACCTGCAAACAGGTGGTAGAGGAGGGAGGAGAGCATAAAAGGGAGAAGAGGGAGAGAAGGAAGAGGAGGAAGAGAAGAGGAAGAAGAAAAGGGAGAAGGAGAGCAGAGAACTGATAGCTGGTGTTGGGAGAGTAGAGGGTGTAGAGGATGGTGAGAAGATGGAGCTGGGAAGGAGAGAAAGAACACAGTGGAGAGGAAGAGAGGAGGGGGAGAAGAGGGAGAGAAGGAGAGGAGGGGGAGAGAGGAGAGCTGTCAGGGACAGAGTGTTCTAGTAGAAATCACAGAACAGGAAGGCGGCGAGGGGCTGGGGAGAACGTTGCGGCAGGCAGGCTCATCACACTAAGAGACAGCACAACACATAACACACACACAGGCTTATACACACACACACACACAGACACACACACATGCACAAGGCAAGCAGACACACACACACACACACACACTCACGTACACACGTACACACATATGAATGTACACAATTCACACACAGTGTTCAAATGAGCACACACCGCTTCAAAGGAGGAGAATGGTACAAAAGGTTCTCTGTGATTTCCCTCTGATGTGATAGATGCCATTAAGACATTACAGACCAAACCACTGCAGGTGAGATAGAGAGAAGAGATCAGGGTGACACCTTATCAATGACAGCAGTGCTTAGCCATCTAAAACAATGTTACCCAACTTCAGTCCTCGAGTACCCCAACAGTAAAACATTTTGGTTGTAGCCCCGGACAAGCACACCTGATTCAACTTGTCATCAACACCTCAATGAATTGATTATGATGAGTTTACCTGGGTCTACAACAAAAATGTGTGTTGTTGGGAGTACTCGAAGAGTTGGGAAACACTGATCTAAACCATAATTTGGGTCAGCCTAACAAATTAAGAGTGTGTCTGAAATGGCAATATAATGTACTACTTTTGACTGGGCCCATACAGCTCTGGTCAGATGGGCTCTGTTCAAAAGTAGGGCACTATGTAGGTAATAGTGTGCCATTTGAGACACAACCACGCAGACTAACAGACTGAACATAAAATAATTTTGATCTGTTCGTTCGGCTTATATCGCTGCAGCCAAATCTCCTATTTAATTTACTAAAGCCCTGACTAACTGAAAGCTCAGCTCATCATTGGATTGGAGCGGCAGTGTTATTCAATTTCCAACTGGTTTACTAACCTCTTTTCTGTCTCCCTCCCTCTCTCCCTCACGCTACCCTGCTACATTTCCTTCCCTCCTTCTCCTCTGTCTCTGCTTGAATGCTATCTATTGCAGGGTAATGCTAAACCCTTTACATAATCAACTTGACCTAATAACATCTCCGCTGTAAAACTGTCTCCCTCAGGATCCTGCATGGCAGTTCTCTGACCACTGTGTATTGGAATAGAAGAGACAGACTGAGAGAATTTTCCAAAAGTAGTGTAATACATAGGGAATAGGCTGCCATGTGGGACTCAATTTGAGACTTTGTGTGGACCTATTATAGACCCAGTATGGGGGTGTGAAACTAGGGAGACGGAAAGGTAAATCATCTCCTTTGTCGAAGGCATATATTTAGCAGTGACCGACTGCTATTTGGCATGTACCTGAAACTCACTTGGTGAAGGCATCATATTAATGCCATTGAATGCAGCAATCTCTCTGTCACTAGCAAACACAGTCATGGGTTGTACTGATATGTTAAAACAACACCCAGAATTTTTTTAGAGGTACATTTCTGCAACTAAAAATGTACCATTTACTAGCTGCTAACTGTGTGTGTGAGCGTGAGTATACATCAAGTTGGTGTTCAAGTTTCAAAGTTTACAGGATATACAGTATAAGGTGTAAAAGAATACAGTTAAATTATTTTTTGAGAGCTCTTTCCCAACAATGCAGTGATAACAGAAAATAGAGTAAAATAAAAAACACATAGTTGAAGAAACACGGGAATGCAAGTACAATTGAAGTCGGAAGTTTACATACACTTAGGTTAGAGTCATTAAAACACGTTTTTCAACCACTCCACACATTTCTTGTTAACAAACTACATTTCTTGTTAACAACTATCTACTTTGTGCATGACACAAGTCATTTTTCCAACAAATGTTTACAGACAGATTATTTCACTTATAACTCACTGTATCACAATTCCAGTGGGTCAGAAGTTTACATACACTAAGATGACTGTGTGTCAGAAGGCGTGGTGTAGTTGGTACAAAGTGTCAGGCGCAGGACAGCAGAGATGAGCAACACAACGTAGTTTACTCAAAATATTCAAAGTAGTAACAAAATACCAAGCCCACCAAATGGACTGACATAATATTAGAACAATAACGCACAAAAACATGGGGGAAACAGAGGGTTAAATAATGAACATGTAATTGAGGAATTGAAACCATGTGTGTAGAAACCAAAGACAAAACAAATGGAAAATGAAAAATAGATCGGCGATGGCTAGAAGGCCGGTGACGTCGACCGCCGAACGCCGCCCGTACAAGGAGAAGAACCGACTTCGGCGGAAGTCGTGACAGTACCCCCCACTTGACGCGCGGCTCCTGCAGTGCCGACACCGACCTCGGGGACGACCCGGAGGACGAGGCGCAGGGTGATCCGGATGGCGACGGTGGAACTCCCGCTGCATCGAAGGGTCCAAGACGTCCTCCACCGGCACGCAGCATATCTCCTCCGGACCGTACCCCTCCCACTCCACGAGGTACTGAAGGCCCCTCGCCCGACGCCTCGAGTCCAGTATGGCTCAAACTGCGTAAGCCGGGGCCCCCTCGATGTCCAGAGGGGGCGGAGGAACCTCCCACACCTCAGACTCCTAGAGTGGACCAGCCACCACCGGCCTGAGGAGAGACACATGGAACAAGGGGTTAATACGGTAATCGGGGGGAAGCTGTAACCTGTAGCAAACCTCGTTCAGTCTCCTCGATGATGCCACGCGCCAGAACCGGCTAGTACCCCAGTACGCACTGGAAGGGGGAGAGGTTAGTAGAGGAGTGGCGGAGCGAGTTCTGGGCCATCTCTGCCCAGGGTATGAACGCCACCCACTCCCCCGGCCGGTCCTGGCAATAAGGCCGCAGAAACCTACCCACATCCTGATTTACTCTCTCCACCTGCCCGTTACTCTCGGGGTGAAAACCCGAGGTAAGGCTGACGAGACCCCCAGACGTTCCATGAACGCCCTCCAGACCCTTGACATGAACTGGGGACCTCGATCAGATACTATGTCCTCAAGCACCCCGGTGTGCTGGAAGACGTGTGTGAACAGGGCCTCCGCAGTCTGTAGGGCCGTAGGGAGACCGGGCAAAGGGAGGAGACGGCAGGACTTAGAAAACCGATCCACAACGACCAGGATTGTGGTGTTACCCTGTGAGGGAGGAAGATCCGTGAGCAAGTCCACCGACAGGTGCGACCACGGCCGTTGTGGAACGGGTAAGGGCTGTAACTTCCCTTTGGGCAGGCGCCCAGGGGCCTTGCACTGAGCGCACACCGAGCAGGAGGAAACATAAACCCTCACATCCTTAGCCAAAGTGGACCACCAGTATTTCCCATTAAGACAGCGCACTGTCCGACCGATGCCAGGATGACCAAAAGAGGGTGACATGTGGGCCCAATAGATCAAACGGTCGCGGACGGAACATATAGGCGCCCAGCTGGACACTGTGGGGGAGTGGGCTCTGTACGTAACGCCCGCTCGATGTCCGCGTCCAGCTCCCACACGACCGGTGCCACCAGGCAAGAGGCCGGGAGTATGGGAGTGGGATCCATTGACCGCTCCTCTGTGTCATACATCCGGGACAGTGCATCTGCCTTCGTTTTCTGGGAGCCTGGTCTGTAGGACAGGGTGAAAACAAAATGGGTAAAGAACATGGCCCACCTTGCCTGGCGAGGGTTCAGTCTCCTTGCTGCCCGGATGTACTCCAGATTGCGGTGGTCAGTCCAGATGAGAAAAGGGTGTTTAGCCCCCTCAAGTAAATGTCTCCACGCCTTCAAGGCCTAGACGACAGCCAACAGCTCCCGGTCCCCCACGTCATAGTTTCGGCCGCGGGGCTGAGTTTCCTCGAAAAGAAGGCACAGGGGCGGAGCTTTGGTGGCGTACCCGAGCGCTGAGAGAGCACGGCTCCTATCCCAGCCTCGGACGCGTCCACCTCCACTATGAACGCCAAAGAGGGATCCGGATGAGCCAGCACGGGAGCCGAGGTAAACAGAGCCTTCAGGTGACCAAAAGCCCTGTCCGCCTCAGCCGACCACAGTTGCACCGGTCCCACCTTCAGCAGTGAGGTAATGGGAGCCGCTACCTGACCAAAGCCCCGGATAAACCTCCGGTAATAGTTGGCAAACCCTAGAAACCGCTGCACTTCCTTTACCATGGTGGAAGTCGGCCAATTACGCATGGCTGAAATGCGGTCACTCTCCATCTCCACCCCTGAAGTGGAAATGCGGTACCCTAGGAAGGAGACTGAAATCAAAAAAAGTCAGGCGCAGGATAGCAAAGATGAGCAACACAACGTAGTTTACTCTAAATATTCAAAGTAGTAACAAAATACCAAGCCCACCAAGTGGACTGACATAATATTAGAACAATAACGCACAAAAACATGGGGGAAACAGAGGGTTAAATAATGAACATGTAATTGAGGAATTGAAACCATGTGTGTAGAAACCAAAGACAAAACTAATGGAAAATGAAAAATGGATCGGCGATGGCTAGAAGGCCGGTGACGTCGACCGCCGAACGCCGCCCAAACAAGGAGAGGGACCGACTTCGGCAGAAGTTGTGATACTGTGCCTTTAAAAAGCTTGGAAAATTCCAGAAAATTATGTCATGGCTTTAGAAGCTTCTGATAGGCTAATTAACATAATTTGAGTCAATTGGAGGTGTACCTGTGGGTGTATTTCAAGGCCTACCTTCAAATTCAGTGCCTCTTTGCTTGACATCATGGGAAAATCAGAAGAAATAAGCCAAGACCTCAGAAAAAAAAATGCATCCTTGGGAGCAATTTCCGGATGCCTGAAGGTACCACGTTCATCTGTACAAGAAATAGTACGCAAGTGTAAACACCATGTGACCACGCAGCCTTCATACCGCTCAGGAAGGAGACGCGTTCTGTCTCCTAGAGATGAACATACTTTGGTGCGAAAAATGCAAATCAATCCCAGAACAACAGCAAAGGACCTTGTGAAGATGCTGGAGGAAACAGGTACAAAAGTATCAATATCCACAGTAAAACGCGTCCTATATCGACATAACCTGAAAGGCCACTCAGCAAGGAAGAAGTCACATGGGGACAAAGATCGTTCTTTTTGGAGAAATGTCCTCTGGTCTGATGAAACAAAAATATAACTTTTTGGCCATAATGACCATTGTTATGTTTGGAGGAAAAGGGGGGAGGCTTACAAGTAGAAGAACACCATCCCAACCGTGATGCACAGGGGTGGCAGCATCATGTTGTGGGGGTGCTTTGCTGCAGGAGGGACTGGTGCACTTCACAAAATAGATGGCATCATGAGGGAGGAAAATTATGTGGATATATTGAAGCAACATCTCAAGACAGTCAGGAAGTTAAAGCTTGGTCGCGAATGGGTCTTCCAAATGGACAATGACCCCAAGCATACTTCCAAAGTTGTGGCAAAATGGCTTTAGGACAACAAAGTCAAGGTATTGGAGTGGCCATCACAAAGCCCTGACCTCAACCCTATAGAAAATTTGTGGGCAGAACTGAAAAAGCGTTGTGGAAAAGTTGTGGAATGCTACCCGAAACGTTTGACCCCAGTTAAACAATTTAAAGGCAATGCTACCAAATACTAATTGGGTGTATGTAAACTTCTGACCCACTGGGAATGTGATGAAAGAAATAAAAGCTGAAATAAATCATTATCACAGCGTTGTCAGATTTCAAAAACGTTTTACGGCGAAAGCACAACATTTGATTGTTTGAGGGTAGCACCTCTAATATTTACGCATTAGCATAAATCCATAACCCAACACGGGTCTCACAAAACGCATAAAATTGCTAATATAAAATCGCTTACCTTTGATGAACTTCTGCTGAGGGCTTCCCAAGTGTACAACGAAGACAATACATGCTTCTTTTGTTAGAAAAAGTCATTTATTATATCCATAAATCTCTGTTTGGTTGGCGCGTTATGATCATAAAATCCACCGTTGAGTTGCCCATTGAACCGTGAAGAGAACACGTTCAAATTATACAGTGGGGCAAAAAAGTATTTAGTCAGCCACCAATTGTGCAAGTTCTCCAACTTAAAAAGATGAGAGAGGCCTGTAATTTTCATCATAGGTACACTTCAACTATGACAGACGAAATGAGAAAAAGATATCCAGAAAATCACATTGTAGGATTTTTAATTAATTTATTTGCAAATTATGGTGGAAAATAAGTATTTGGTCA
>QNTS01000786.1:446989-461407 GCA_003317085.1 Hucho hucho | reverse complement strand
TGACCAAATACTTATTTTCCACCATAATTTGCAAATAAATTCATTAAAAATCCTACAATGTGATTTTCTGGATTTTTTTTCCTCATTTTGTCTGTCATAGTTGAAGTGTACCTATGATGAAACTTACAGGCCTCTCTCATCTTTTTAAGTGAGAGAACTTGCACAATTGGTGGCTGACTAAATACTTTTTTGCCCCACTGTACCTATACACTTTCAACAAACAAATCAAACATAATTTTTAATGTATCCTTATGTATCCTTTTGGGTATATTTGCTGTAATATTTCAACCAGACGATAACATGAACGATAGGAAAGGAAAATAAAGTGGTGCGCGTTCACAATCTCGCGCACGTCAAACCTTGTTTACAAAAGTGGTCGCCTGACAATTTCCTCTCCTATCCGTTCTGGTCACTGCTAGAATTCCCAGTCTTTGACTGTTGACATCTAGTGGAAGCCATAGGTACTGCCTTCTCAGTCCTACATAAAGTTGTATGCAATAGGCACAATGGAGAAGATGCTCATTTACAAAAAAAACTGCAAATCCGGATGGATTTTCCTCGGGTTTTCACCTGCTATATCACTTCTGTTATACTCACATACATTATTTTAACACTCTTAGAAACTTCAGAGTGTTTCCTATCCAATAGTACTAATTATGTGCATATCCTATTTTCTGGGCCTGAGTGGCATGCATTTTACTTTGGGCACACCAGACTCTCCAAAACCGTCACCTCGGGAGCCTCTCCCTAAGAAGTTAAGAGGCTAGTTATTAAGGTTCATATCACCTCTACCTTACTTGACACCCTAGAGCCACTTCAATTTGCTTACCATCCCAATAGATCCACAAACGAGGTAATCGCCATCGCACTGCACACTGCCCTATCCCATCTGGACAACAGGAATACCTATATAAGAATACTGTTTATTGACCATAGCTCAGCCTTCAACACCATAGTACCCTCCATGCTCATCATTAAGCTCGGGACCCTGGGTCTGAACCCCACCCTGTGCCATTGGGTCCAGGACTTCCTGACGGGCCGCCCCCAAGTGGTGAAGGTAGGAAACAACACCTCCACTTTGTTGATCCTCAACTTCGTTGATCCTCAACACGAGGCCCCACAAGGGTATGTGCTCAGCCCACTCCTGTTCACCCATAACCCCCTCCTGTGCTCCCTGTTCACCCGTACTCAGTACAGCATCGAGTCTTCTTGGGTATGATGCTACAAACTTGGCACAACTGTATTTGGGGAATTTCTCCCATTCCTCTCTCTCAAGCTCTGTTAGGTTGGATTGGGAGCGTCGCTGCACAGTTATTTTCAAGTCGCTCCAGAGAAGATCGATCGAGCTCAAGGACATTCAGAGACTTCTCCTGAAGCCAGTCCTGCATTTTCTTGGCTGTGTGCTTAGGTTCGTTGTCCTGTTGGAAGGTGAACCTTCACCCCAGCCTGAGGTCCTGAGCGCTCTGGAGCTGGTTTTCATCAAGGATCTCTCTGTACTTTGCTCCGTTCATCTTTGCCTAGATCCTTACTAGTCTCCCAGTCCCTGCCGCTTAAAAACATCCCCACAGCATGATGCATGCTTCACTGTTGGGATGGTGCCAGGTTTCCTCCAGACGTGATGCTTGGCATTCAGGTCAAAGAGTTCAATCTTGGTTTCATCAGACCAGAGAATCTTGTTTCTTATGGTCTGAGAGTCTTTAGGTGTCTTTTGACAAACTCCAAACGGGCTGTCATGGCCAGACGGAGGTGTGGCTTCCGTCGGGCCACTCTGCCATAAAGGTCTGATTGGTGGAATGCTGTGGAGATCGTTGTCCTTCTGGAAGGTTCTCCCATATCCACAGAGGAACTCTGGAGCTCTGTCAGAGTGACCATCGGGTTCTTGGTCACCTCCCTGACCATGGCCCTTCTCCCCCGATTGCACAGTTTGGCTGGGCGGACAGCTCTAGGAAGTCTTGTTGGATTCAAACTTCTTCCATTTAAGTACGATGGAGGCCACTGTGTTCTTGGGGACATTCAATGCTGTAGAAATGTTTTGGTACCCTTCCCCAGATCTGTGCCGAAACAATCCTGTCTCGGAGCTCTATGGACAATTCCTTCGACCTCATGGCTTGGTTTTTGCTCTAACAAGCACTGTCAACTGTGGGACCTTATATAGACAAGTGTGTGCCTTTCCAAATCTTGTCCAATCAATAGAATTTACCACAGGCGGACTCCAATCAAGTTGTAGAAACATCTCAATGATGATCAATGGAAACAGGATGCATCTGAGCTCAATTTAGAGTCTCATAGCCTGTTTCGCTTTGTCATTATGGGGTATTGTGTGTAGATTGCTGAGGATTTGTATTTATTTAATCAAATTTAGAATAAGGCTGTAACTTATTAACAAAATGTGGAAAAAGTCAAATGGTCTGAATGCTTTCCAAATGCACTGTATAACAATGCAATGTTAATTTACCAGTGAAATAAGACAAAATGCATAATTATTTTAGCTGTGAGTGCTTGAGATCTATTAGACATGCCACCGTAGGTTTCTTCACAGTCCCCAAGTCCAGAACATAGAGCCATGACTACATGGAACTCTATTCCGCATCAAGGAACTCATGCATGCAGTAAAATTTGATTTAAAAAACAGATAAAAATACACCTTATGGAGACACAAACACAAGCACAGACACATGCATACACATACACAATAACATACGCACTATACACACACACACGCACATACATTTTGTGTTGTAGAGTAGTGGCCCGAGGGCACACACTTAATGTGTTGTTAAATCTGTTGTGAATGTATTGTAATGTTTTTTGTGTAACTGCCTGGGCAGCACCTAATGGGGATCCATAATAAATGCTAATACAAATACCAATTATATTTTTGGGGTTCACCAAGTTGTGTTTCTACTCTATTAGAGTATTTTCAAGAAATAGTAATTAATGCTAATAGCATGTAGCATGCTATCATGTGCATATATCAACACATTAATCGTTCAATTTTACATTAGGTAATACAAATATCTGGGATTTTTTTTTCATCTGAGAGTCGACTACCCAGCAAACCAAAATTGGTTCTGTGAAAGTTAGCCTAGTCGTGGTGGTGATTATGGAATGTTTGTTTAAAATATATTTGCTAATTATTATTATTTTTATTCCTCAATTTGATCATTGCTAGACAGACATTTTCAAGTTATGCCATAGATTTTGAAGCTGATTTAAGTCAATACTGTTACTATGCCACTCCGGAACATTCAATGTCGTCTTGGTAAGCGTCCTGCTGAAAGGTGAATTTGTCTCCCAGTGTCTATTGGAAAGCAGACTGAGCCAGGTTTTCCTCTAGGATTTTGCCTGTGGTTTGCTATTTTCCATTTATTTTTATCCCCCAAAAACTCTCTTGTCCTTACATACTCATAACATGATGCAGCCACCACCATGCTTGAAAGTATGAAGAGAGTGGTACTCAGTGATGTGTTGGATTTGCCCCAAACATAACGCTTTGTATTCAGGACATAAAGTACATTTCTTCGCCACATTTTTTGCAGTTTTACTTTATTGCCTTACTGCAAACAGGAAGCATGTTTTGGATTATTTGTATTTTGTAAAGGTTTCCTTCTTTTCACTCTGTCAATTAGGTTAGTATTGTGGAGTAACTACAATGTTGTTGATCCATCCGCAGTTTTCTCCTATCACAGCCATTAAACTCTGTATTGTTTTAAAGTCACCATTGCTGTCACGACTTCCGCCGAAGTCGGTTCCTCTCCCTGTTCGGGTGGCGTTCGGCGGTCGACGTCACCGGTCTACTAACCATCACCGATCCATTTTTCATTTTCCATTTGTTTTGTCTGGTTTTCACACACACCTGGTTTTAATTTTACTCATTACTGTTTGGAATTTAACCCATTGTTTCCCCCACGTCTGTGTGGGGAGTTGTATGGTTCCACCCGTGCCTTTTGTGTAGCCGTATTTGTGTGGTTTATTGTACTGTTTGCTGCCTTGCTTGTTTTGGGCATTTGTGTTATGAACGCGGTTGCGTTTCAGTATTTGCCTAGTAAAGTGCTTTGTCCACTCATCTCTGCTCTCCTGCGCCTGACTTCCTCACACCAGCTACACCCAAAGCTTTACAATTGGCCTCATGGGGAAATCCCTGAGCGGTGTCCTTGCTCTCTGGCAACTGAGTTAGGAAGGACGCCTGTATATTTGTATTGACCGGGTGTATTGACAACCCAGCTAGCACAGTGGATCTGGGCCGATTCCGGCTGAGAGTCGGGGCACTCGGCTGAGAGTCAGACTCGGCCGACGTCATATGGCCCGAGCCTCCTTCGGCAGTATTGCTTATGGCCAGGATATGGGGATTGAGCTCGGGCCGATTCCGGTGTGAGTTATCTGGCCCAAATGTATTACTTGGGGCTTGGGCTGATTCCGGTGATAGTTATCTGACCGAAATGTATTACTTGACTGGGGCTACTCTCTGCCAGATGATTACATGGGCTGCTTTATATAATACAATTTTTCATAATTTTTCCCCCCATATTTTCTCATTGTTTCTGTGATCAAAAAATACAATTAACATTTAAATGAAATTCTTTAAGTCCTGTGTGGTATTTAATTATTTTGATACTTGGTGCAAGGCAATTAAGAAGCATTAACTCCCGAGTGGTGCAGCGTTCTTAGACACTGCATTGCAGTGCAAACTTCGTTGCTACAGATGCCTGTTCGAGACCTGTGCTGGCTGCGCCCGGGAGACCCATGAGGCGACGCACAATTGGCCCAGCGTCGTCTGAGTTAGGGGAGGGTTTGGCCGGCCGGGATGTCTTTGTCCCATCGCGCTGTAGCGACTCCTGTGACGGGCCAGGCGCTGATACGGTCACCAGGTGTAGTGTTTCCTCTGACGCAAAATGTTTTTTTGTGGATGGGTATAATTTGTATGTATAAAATGTATAATAGTAATATTTAAAATGACTAAATCGGGTAATTTTGCATTCATTTTTTTTAAATTTGCATCGGGGAGCTTCTGGGGGGATTCTGGTAAGAGGCTGGCAAAGTCGGCTGAATTCCGGTAGACGGAAAAGGCCCGGTGTACTTGGGCAGTCATTCGTTTTGATTCCGGGCCGATTCAATCCGTTTTGGCTCCCTGGAAGCGGGGTGCTTCTGGACCGATTCCTCACTGCTAGCTGGGACACCATCCAAAGTGTAGTTAATAACTTCACCATGCTCAAAGGGAAAAGTGCCCTTCTTTGCGAGGCATTAGAAAACCTCCCTGGTGTTTGTTTTTGATTCTGTGTTTGAAATTCACTGCTTGACTGAGTGACCTTACAGATTATTGTATGTGTGGGGTACAGAGATGAGGTAGTCATTCAAAAATCATGTTAAACACTATTATTGCATACAACGTCATTTACATTTTTTTAATTTAGCAGACGCTCTTATCCAAAGCTACTTACAGTAGTTAGTGAATACATTTTCATCTGTACATACGTCCATGCCAATTAATGTATTATGTGATTTGTTAAGCAAATTATTACTCCTTAACATATTTATGCCATAACAAAGGGTTTGAATACTTATTGACTCAAGACATTGAGCTTTTCAGTAGTAATTAATTTGTAAAATATTCTGAAAAAATAATTCCACTTTCACATCATGGGGTAATGTGTGTAGGCCAGTGACATAAAATCTAATTTTAATCTATTTTAAATGCAGTAACACAACAAAATGCGGAAAAAGTCAAAGGGTGTGAATACTTTCTGAAGACACTATCTACGTATTATGTGACTTGCTAAGCAAATTATTGCTCCTTAAAGACACTATTTACCTCAACTACTCCAGTATCCCTGCACATTGTAAATGTGGTACTGGCACTGACCCTGAGCTTACATTCTCCAGTTTTTTTTCTTCCTTTCATAGTTCTTATTTCTCTTGTTTTTTTGTATTTGTTGGTAAGAGCTTGCATGTCACTGTATTTGTACATGTGATAAAGAAAACTTGAAACTGGTTGAAACATGAAATTATATTTTTTTATAAATACTTGAATCCAAAGATGGAAATGCTGTTTTATTTAACTAGGCAAGACAGTTAAGAACAAATTCTTATTTACAATGATGGCCTACCATGGGTTAACTGCCTTGTTCAGGGGCAGAACAACAGATGTTCACCTTCTCAGCTCGTGGATTTGATGGTTACTGGGCCAACGCTCTAACCACTAGGCTACCTGCCACCCCACATGTATTGTGCTATAGGTCACCAACCTGACCAATAAGGATGATCATCAACCGATACATGAGGACAATGTTCCCTCCAGTCTCTGGGAAACAAATGCCCAAAGAGGAACGAACGTACACTATCACAATCTCACATTCCAACCAACACAACACAACACTATAGCTAGGAACTCTACTGGGAATAGAGGTCATTGTTATGTGTGTGTGTGTGTGTGTGTGTGTGTGTGTGTGTGTGTGTGTGTGTGTGTGTGTGTGTGTGTGTGTGTGTGTGTGTGTGTGTGTGTGCCCTCCTCTGTTGTTGATTGCTTGTGGATGCAAATGATGAATCGCTTATTCACTGAAGGACAGTTTGATTGACAAGTGTGTGAAGTCTTCTTGACAAGTTGCCAGACCTGCCAGATCTTGATAGTGCACTGACTGAATCCGATGCCCCTCCTATCTTAACCCCCTGGCCTTGCCCCCCTTTCCCGCTGAGCCCTGGGGTGGTGACGGTACCCCCGCCCCATCTCTCCACCATACCCCCAAACCCCCGCTCCTCAGCCTCCCATCTGACACTGTTCTGTCAATCATCCCCATCCCACCTCCCATTCCAACCCCAGCACTCTCCTTTTTTCATCGTCATTAACCGATTGACCTCAGCCATTGTATACCAATCCATTATGTTGACAATACAATGAATGTCCCAGATTACAATCACGATCAGTACACAATAAAAAAAATTATCCATTCCAAACAATAAGGAATTTGGATTCTGTTAAAGTATTTAAATCTAACAGAGTGATTCAACATACCACAGCCATATGACTGGGACAAGCAAACCTAATGACCCTACCCTAGGCTAGGCTATTCTACTCAACACCCTATTTCCTGACCTGGTCAAGTGAGCAATTCAATCCAATCCCAATAAGCTCTAACACAATGTACACAATCCTCTTCTAATTCCTACAAAACCCAGCTCACGGTGACATCCTGCCTGTGTGCTGTTACACTGTGGAGAGGAGTAATTGCAAGTCTCTCTGTGTGTGTGTGTGTGTGTGCGTGCGTGCGTGCGTGTGTGTGTCCGTCCTACAGGACAGGGACAGAACATCCATGCGGCACCCCAGCTGTGATCTCTGTAACGGTCCCTTGGGAAGGGAGACGCATTTTGACAGTCACAGCGCACTGCTCTCATTTACCCGCAACCCTCCACTCCTCTACACACACACAGACACACAGACAAACACGCACAAGCGCACACACATCAGTGGTGGCCACCAGTACAGACAGGACAGACATATGAGAGGCTCCATTCCTCAGGAGAGGAGTAGTGAGTGTGAATGCATCCTGATGTGTTGTGTCTGTGGGAGCTGTGTTTGAGCTGTGTGTGGACTGTGAGAGGAACTGTAGCTATGTGTCATGGGTGTCTGTCTGGGTGCTCTCTGGGATGTTACTCTCAGCTGGGTGCCTCTGCTCTACTGTTTGACTGTGTGTGTGTACACGTGTGTGTGTGTGTCCCCAGCCCTGCAGCAACAGTACAGTGTGTTGGCTGTGCTAGTCTTCATGATACATGAGTGCCATTTTAACCCAGGGGTATCAAACATACTGCCCAAGAGTGGTTTGACTATTAAAAATATATATACAGTGAGGGAAAAAAAGTATTTGATCCCCTGCTGATTTTGTACGTTTGCCCACTGACAAAGAAATGATCAGTCTATAATTTTAATAGTAGGTTTATTTGAACAGTGAGAGACAGAATAACAACAACAAAATCCATAAAAACGCATGTGAAAAATGTTATAAATTAATTTGCATTTTAATGAGGGAAATAAGTATTTGACCCCTCTGCAAAACATGACTTAGTACTTGGTGGCAAAACCCTTGTTGGCAATCACAGAGGTCAGACGTTTCTTGTAGTTGGCCACCAGGTTTGCACACATCTCAGGAGGGATTTTGTCCCACTCCTCTTTGCAGATCTTCTTCAAGTCATTAAGGTTTTGAGGCTGACGTTTGGCAACTCGAACCTTCAGCTCCCTCCACAGATTTTCTATGGGATTAAGGTCTGGAGACTGGCTAGGCCACTCCAGGACCTTAATGTGCTTCTTCTTGAGCCACTCCTTTGTTGCCTTGGCCGTGTGTTTTGGGTCATTGTCATGCTGGAATACCCATCCACGACCCATTTTCAATGCCCTGGCTGAGGGAAGGAGGTTCTCACCCAAGATTTGACGGTACATGGCCCCGTCCATCGTCCCTTTGATGCGGTGAAGTTGTCCTGTCCCCTTAGCAGAAAAACACCCCCAAAGCATAATGTTTCCACCTCCATGTTTGACGGTGGGGATGGTGTTCTTGGGGTCATAGGCAGCATTCCTCCTCCTCCAAACACGGCGAGTTGAGTTGATGCCAAAGAGCTCCATTTTGGTCTCATCTGACCACAACACTTTCACCCAGTTGTCCTCTGAATCATTCAGATGTTCATTGGCAAACTTCAGACGGCATGTATATGTGCTTTCTTGAGCAGGGGGACCTTGCGGGCGCTGCAGGATTTCAGTCCTTCACGGCGTAGTGTGTTACCAATTGTTTTCTTGGTGACTATGGTCCCAGCTGCCTTGAGATCATTGACAAGATCCTCCCGTGTAGTTCTGGGCTGATTCCTCACCGTTCTCATGATCATTGCAACTCCACGAGGTGAGATCTTGCATGGAGCCCCAGGCCGAGGGAGATTGACAGTTCTTTTGTGTTTCTTCCATTTGCGAATAATCGCACCAACTGTTGTCACCTTCTCACCAAGCTGCTTGGCGATGGTCTTGTAGCCCATTCCAGCCTTGTGTAGGTCTACAATCTTGTCCCTGACATCCTTGNTACAGTGAGGGAAAAAAGTATTTGATCCCCTGCTGATTTTGTACGTTTGCCCACTGACAAAGAAATGATCAGTCTATAATTTTAATGGTAGGTTTATTTGAACAGTGAGAGACAGAATAACAACAAAAAAATCCAGAAAAACGCATGTGAAAAATGTTATAAATTGATTTGCATTTTAATGAGGGAAATAAGTATTTGACCCCTCTGCAAAACATGACTTAGTACTTGGTGGCAAAACCCTTGTTGGCAATCACAGAGGTCAGACGTTTCTTGTAGTTGGCCACCAGGTTTGCACACATCTCAGGAGGGATTTTGTCCCACTCCTCTTTGCAGATCTTCTCCAAGTCATTAAGGTTTCGAGGCTGACGTTTGGCAACTCGAACCTTCAGCTCCCTCCACAGATTTTCTATGGGATTAAGGTCTGGAGACTGGCTAGGCCACTCCAGGACCTTAATGTGCTTCTTCTTGAGCCACTCCTTTGTTGCCTTGGCCGTGTGTTTTGGGTCATTGTCATGCTGGAATACCCATCCACGACCCATTTTCAATGCCCTGGCTGAGGGAAGGAGGTTCTCACCCAAGATTTGACGGTACATGGCCCCGTCCATCGTCCCTTTGATGCGGTGAAGTTGTCCTGTCCCCTTAGCAGAAAAACACCCCCAAAGCATAATGTTTCCACCTCCATGTTTGACGGTGGGGATGGTGTTCTTGGGGTCATAGGCAGCATTCCTCCTCCTCCAAACACGGCGAGTTGAGTTGATGCCAAAGAGCTCCATTTTGGTCTCATCTGACCACAACACTTTCACCCAGTTGTCCTCTGAATCATTCAGATGTTCATTGGCAAACTTCAGACGGCATGTATATGTGCTTTCTTGAGCAGGGGGACCTTGCGGGCGCTGCAGGATTTCAGTCCTTCACGGCGTAGTGTGTTACCAATTGTTTTCTTGGTGACTACGGTCCCAGCTGCCATGAGATCATTGACAAGATCCTCCCGTGTAGTTCTGGGCTGATTCCTCACCGTTCTCATGATCATTGCAACTCCACGAGGTGAGATCTTGCATGGAGCCCCAGGCCGAGGGAGATTGACAGTTTTGTGTTTCTTCCATTTGCGAATAATCGCACCAACTGTTGTCACCTTCTCACCAAGCTGCTTGGTGATGGTCTTGTAGCCCATTCCAGCCTTGTGTAGGTCTACAATCTTGTCCCTGACATCCTTGGAGAGCTCTTTGGTCTTGGCCATGGTGGAGAGTTTGGAATCTGATTGATTGATTGCTTCTGTGGACAGGTGTCTTTTATACAGGTAACAAGCTGAGATAAGGAGCACTCCCTTTAAGAGTGTGCTCCTAATCTCAGCTCGTTACCTGTATAAAAGACACCTGGGAGCCAGGAATCTTTCTGATTGAGAAGGGGTCAAATACTTATTTCCCTCATTAAAATGCAAATCAATTTATAACATTATTCACATGCGTTTTCTGGATTTTTTTGTTGTTATTCTGTCTCTCACTGTTCAAATAAAACTACCATTAAAATTATAGACTGATAATTTCTTTGTCAGTGGGCAAACGTACAAAATCAGCAGGGGATCAAATACTTTTTTCCCTCACTGTATATACTGCATGTATATTATATTTTAGTTTTTTTGGGGGGGATGGACTTTGCTTGACGACTCAAAATCGTATTATTCCGCTGCTCTATCGTTCACTACATACTTCAGTCTTCGTTGAAGTCGTTTGTGGCTGCCACTGACTGGCTGAAAATCCCGAGGTGGTTGGAGTTGTTAACAAAACAGCATGGTAGAAATTTGATGCCAATTTTTTTACTTCCAGTATATTCTTAGAGAATTACATTAGATTAAAGTATTTAGAAAGAGCAGCCAGCTCATGTCACAAACAAATCAGTGCACCAGGGAGAACTCAACACGCATGCATAAGTGAAGAACACATTATCTAACTGGGGATAACTAGCTAACATAATGTCACAAAGCATCATGTGCCAGCCAGTTAACGTTCATTCTGAAATAACTTCATATTTCAGAGATAGTAAGATATTAGTTTAGAAAGACTTGGCATGGGCGTTAACTAGCCATCGATTTGAGTAATTCACTCGTTCAACATGCAGAGAAAGGAATCCAAAAAGCTACCACTAAACTTTGTTAAAACAAGTCCAAATACGTTTTTACTTAATCCTCAGGTACCCTAAAATGTAATTAAACTATAATATTTCATACGGAAAGAAGTATGTTCAACAAGAAAGTGATATTATCAGGTGTGCGTCCCTTCATCGCGCGCGCACAGACTGATTTCCAACTCTTTGTTCCTGTATCAAAACTCAGAATTCTTCCTGATTTTGTAAGAAACAAGACTGAAACCTTGAACAAAGACTGTTGACACCTAATGGAAGCCATAAGAATTGCAATCTGGGAGCTGGATTTAACTTTTTCCCTATACATTCTAATGGAAGAGCATGGGCTCTCAAAAAAAAACATTCCGGTTGGTTTTTCTTTGGATTTTCTGCTACCATATCTATTGTGTTATAGTCTCCTACATTATTTTAACATTTCCACAAACTTCAGAGTGTCTTCTTTCCAATGGTACCAATTATATGCATATCCTGGCTTCTGGGCCTGAGTAACAGGCAGTTTACTTTGGGCACGTCAGTCAGGCGGAAATTTAGAAAAAAGGACCCTAACAAGTTTTAAAGTCAACAGAGCAAATCAAACACTACTAGTGAGATGACAAGGCATGCTATATGAGGGCTGACAGAGAGTGTCTGGTATCAGTGGATAGGTCATCTTGGTTAACCCAGAACTAAAATATTTAACAAAATAGTCAGATGCTTTATGTTTACATAGTCTATCCACGATAGATTAGAGGATAGGTGATTATGTTAAGAAGATAAAGGAGTGTAATTTCCTCTCATGAAGTTTCTGTTCAGTAAAACCATAAAATAGACTGCAAGGTTGATTAGCAGGCAGTTCTTATATGAGGCAGAGCGATAAAGACAGATGGAACAGCCCTGTCAGATGCCTGTGTTCCACCAGGGAATTATAAACACAACCCCATCACGTGAGGGCTTCACATTGTATATACCTATATTGTTTATAACTAGCGTGCTGAGTTATGAGTCCTCAGTGGAAGTTGTTGAGTATTACTGTAAGTAATCCCATTCGTTAGGCACTGCATTCCAACTATGACACATTTAGCTTAGCCTTCCCCTCTTTGTCAGTTATTTTAATATCCTGCTGATGTAACAAAGACATAATAACGCAATACCATCATAATGTTAATTATTTGATTGTTTGCTTTGACTTCCCATATCTTGGATCAAAATCAAGATAATTTGCTCACTCGTCAGAATTTGAATCTTGACAGTCAACTGAGTCTGTCTGTATCTCAACAATATATATATTTTTTACTAAACAGTCAACTGCGCCAGATGAGTTTGCCTGTATCTCCCAGCTCTCCTGCAATCGAGTCTGTATATGTGTGTATCTCTCATTGAGTCTCTCTTCCAGTGCCCAGAGAAGTAGGGAGGCAGCAGCTGTTTAGCTCTGATAAACGTCTGGCATTTGCAGCAGCAGCTAGCGGATAGCGACAAATCCGTCCCAAATGGCACCCTATTCCATTTATAGTGCACTACTTTTGACCAGGTCCCATAGGGAATAGGCTGCCATTTGGGACGTAGACAGAGACAGGGACACATTGATCTAGACAGCTGGCTAACCCAGGAACGAAAGAGCACAGCGCCACAAGACACAGGATTAAAGATCAGAGTTTGTCAGAAGAATAGAAGAGAGGGGTGGGAGAGGGTAGAGAAAGGGAGAGATAGAGGAGAGAAATAGACAGAGAAGCTGAAAGAAGAGAGACTGGGGAAGGGAGGGAGTGAAGAGGGGTGGAGAGAGGTCTCTAGAGTGACCTAAATTCCAAGACACCCAGACATAGTACAGCAGCGCACACGTGACCGTAGCCTCTTAGTCAAAACAATAGCAGAGAGTGGCCCCAGAGAGGGGGGGACAGAAGGGTGTCCGACACGCTGCAGTCTAGCCTTGCCATGGCCCCCTATCCTCTCCCCCTCGCTCCCTTCCATCGCTTTCATCCAGGCTGCTAACTCCTCACAGGTGTCCAATGGTCTAGCACTAAACACGGAACACACCGGGGTTCCGGAGTTCCTGGAAAGAGGTTTCTGAATGTTTGGATAATCGCTTCTACGTTTGAACGAGTTACAACTTTATTATTCCTATAGATGTCTCTCTCTTCTTATACACAGCAGGGCTAGATGTGTGACTGTGAGCCTGGAGTCTAAGTAAGCAACAAAACGATCCATTTGGAATATTTAATTTTCTGTTCCAAATACTAAGAAAAGAATCTGAAACAATTTGAATAGTCAATAGGAGTAACATTCTGACCACACTGCTTGCGCCACGTGCTCGAGCGTTGCAACTTAAATTTACACATGCATGTTATTCAATCATTGCACCCACACTGATCGTGAGTGTCTGCGTAGCCAGGCGCTAAAATAGAACTTGGTTCTATTTCAAATCAAATTTTATTGGTCACATACACATGGTTAGCAGATGTTATTGCGTGTGTAGCGAAATGCTTGTAAGCTGTGGGTGGTGTGGGCGCCTCCAAAGTCTGACCAGAAGGCCGCTCCGTCTACCTCTTCTCCGGCTGCGTTGTTTTGGGTCAGCCTCTGGAATCAGTTCAAATTCCCTGGGTGGTTCGGACAAAGGATCCGCTTCGGGAATGTCGTATTCCTGGTCGTAGTGCTGGTAAGTTGACGTCGCTCTGATATCCAATAGTTCTTCCTGGCTGTATGTAATAACGCTTCAGATTTTCTGGGATAACAATGTACTAAATAACACGTCAAAAAACGAAAAACTGCAAAGTTTCCTAAGAAGTCGAAGAAGAAGGACTAGAACCTCTCTGTCGGCGCCATCTTCAGAAATAATTATTTGTGACACTTGGCACGCTGCAAGTTCCGCCTCTCAAATCAAATAAAATGTTATTAGTCACATGCTCGGAATACAACAGATGTAGACCTTACAGTGAAATACTTACAAGCCCTTTAACCAACAATGCAGGTTTAAGAAAATACCCCCCCAAAAATTGTTTAAAGAAAGCAAGAGATAAGAAAAACGAATAATTAAAGAGCAGCAGTAAATAACAATACCGAAGCTATATACAGGGGGTACCGGTACAGAGTCAATGTGGAGACTATATACAGGGGGTACCGGTACAGAGTCAATGTGGAGACTATATACAGGGGGTACCGGTACAGAGTCAATGTGGAGACTATATACAGGGGGTACCGGTACAGAGTCAATGTGGAGACTATATACAGGGTGTACCGGTACAGAGTCAATGTGGAG
>QNTS01000786.1:374523-433291 GCA_003317085.1 Hucho hucho | reverse complement strand
GTGTGTGTGCGTGTGTGTGTGTGTGTGTGTGTGTGTGTGCGCATGTTTGTTTGAGGAGAGCTACTGCTGTGTGAGTTCTAACACACACATGCTACATTGGACATGCCCGGTGCTGACATGGCAGGAAGTAATGTGGTCACTTTCCACTTCTCTCTCCGACAGCCAAGCAGATGAGGAGATGAGTGGCGTTGGGAGCAAGGGGGGACATCGAGGCCAAGTCTTTGTGTCTTAATTACTCAGACACATGACAATGGGACGCTTGGATGGATTGGGGGGAGGGGGGCTTGCAACTGTATGGCTCAGTTGGTAGAGCATAACACTTGCAACAGCAGGATTGTGGTTTTGATTCCCGGGGCCACACATACGTAAAATGCATGCACGCATGACTTTGGATAAAAGTGTCTGGTTCTGTGTGGATTTCTGTCAAAATATTGCTCTGTTCAAAGTTCTAAACCTATATAGTGCTCTAAATACCAAGTAGGCCTTTAGTTCAAAAGATAGAAATTGCTGGCACTATTCAAACCAATGAGGGTTCGGAACTTTAAAGCCAATTATCTCAGAGTACTCTTTTTGCAGATTGAACCTGATAGTACCAAACTCTCTATATATTATATATTATTGCTGATTGGTGTGCCTATTGTCCTCACTGATGAGGGAAAGTCTCCTTAAAGCTGGTACTGCTTTGTGAAACATATTTATAGCTATTATATATACTTCCCCTGGTTTGATGCCATGTGACTGCAAATAAAGAAGTTCCACACATATTATCAGAAATAACCAGACACTCAACAAAACAATTCTGGAATTATTTTAATATGAGTAAAAAACATTTGACATGCTGCAGTGCTGGAATATTTGTAAAAAACAGTTTTAACTGATTGGCTTTTAAAAAACAATAAACAAAGCTCAGACATTACATGAATGAATATGCTTTCATAGCTGACTCAAAAAACTCAAAACTTGATTTATTGTGACCTTTTGAAAGATTTCAAAGCATTTTAAACGCATTCCATGACAGTTTAGTTGAGTTCCACTTTAAGTAGAGGGTTAAGGTTAACACAGCAAGTGCAGTGTGTGTGAGTGTGTGCTTAGGTCCCTGGATGTGTGTGTGAGTGTGCCTGTGTGTGTGTGTGTGTGTGTGGATTCATTGGCTGCATTTCATGGTGAATTTCTCTACTGTTTAATCATGTTTAGTCTGTTTAGTCATCCGTACAGTGTTGTTGTGTGTCACTTAACTAGGTTTACTCATAAACACAGAGAGAGAGAGAGAGAGAGAGAGAGAGAGAGAGAGAGAGAGAGAGAGAGAGAGAGAGAGAGAGAGAGAGAGAGAGAGAGAGAGAGAGAGAGTCTGTTTTCGTCTGGCATTAAGCCAGCTCAATTGTCAAACGCACGCTCGCTTGCAATTTATACCTGTTAAAGCCAGCACTCTTCTACCTTGCGCTGAGGTGAGAGGGGTGGCAATATCTGAGGTGTGTCCTTAAAAACGTGTGCCAAGGTACCAATTTTAGGCAGTGCTGGTGTGGATATAACAGTAGGATCCAAGTGTACTAGATGCATATTGGTGGCTATGGCTCTCTGTCCTCTTTTCAATAGGCAGTTTATATAAAGACCGCCAACAGCCTCTTGGGGAGGCACCTGGACCAAACACACCCGCCCACCTCGTCGATTTGACCCCTTCCAGGGAAGAAGCACGGGGGTATGGAAGGAAAGCAGCATCCCCACGTCCTCCTCGAATGCCCCCACCGCAGCACTAACATTCAGCGCAGGGAATACATAATCCAGACCCTCCGTCCACCGATCAGAACTGGAAGTGTCAGTCACATACTGCTGATGAAGTGCACAATTTTGAACATGAAAACTTATTAATCAACAAATTAGGCACATTTGGGCAGTCTTGATACAACATTTTGAACAGAAATGCAATGGTTCATTCGATCAGTCTAAAACTTTGCACATACACTGCTGCCATCTAGTGGCCAACATCTAAATTGCATCAGAACTGGAATAATACATTATGGCCTTTCTCTTGCAGTTGAAAGATTATGATACAAAAAGATACAAAATAACGTTTGTTTTTTCTTTGTATTATCTTCTACCAGATCTATTGTGTTATATTCTCCTACATTCCTTTCACATTTCCACAAACCTCAAAGTGTTTCCTTTCAAATGGTACCAGGAAAATGCATATCCTTGCTTCAGGGCCTGAGCTACAGGCAGTTAGATTTGGGTATGTCGTTATAGGCAAAATTGAAAAAAGGGGAGGATCCTTAAGAGGTTAAAAAACAAAACATTGGTTCAATTGCCAAACAATATAACTGTTCTGAAATTGGGCATCCCTGCCTGATACCCCTTTGGATGGGGCAACTCAAACCACCCCCCACCTTCACCATACATGAGGCCCCAGCATACAGTAAACTCATCCAAGACAAAAAACATCCCCAAACACAAAGGCTTTCATTGTTTTAAACAAGTACTGATGGTCCACACGGTCAAAAGCCTTCTCCTGATCCAAAGAAAGTAAACCCACAATTACATCAGACAGTTTACAAATGTCTAAATCATCTCTTATTAGAAACAAGTTATCAACAATAGAGTGCTCAGGTACACAGTAAGACTGGTCCTAGTGGACCAACAGCCCCAGGTATTCTTTCAACCTGTTTAGATACAATTTTATTTTCTGCACACAGCAATGCAACAGATTGCCAATTTCTTAGAAGAGCCAAATCCCACTTTTTTGGCAACAATGAAAGCACAGCACGTTGACAGGATACAGGAAGAGAACCCTCATGAAAAGATTCACGCACCACTTAAAATCCACTGTCTTAAGTTTTCCTTTATTTTATAAAATACAGCAATAAGCAATGCACTCTGTAACCTCATTAGGAGCATAAACATTTTTAAAAAACATTACATCCGCCTTAACCAATAAAACCAGACCCTTAACAATCTCTGTTGTAGATACCACAGTCACCCCTAAGCCTGAGGAAAAGAAAATTGCCTCCCCAGCACTGAAATTAGTGCCATGACTGAGTATATGCTGCCCTTCCCACCACATACCCCAGTCAACCTCATCAGCCTCATCACTATGTGTCTCCTGTAGAAAAACTACATGAAGCCTTTTCTGTTTTATTACTTCTAATACCCAAGCCCTCTTATTCCTGCCCAATTAACATTGAGAGAACCTACCCTTAGTACCTTAGTATCTGAAAAGAGAAAGGAAAAGCAGAAAAAAACAGAGAAACCAATCCAAGAGAAAAAAAAACACCCTATGAGGCATGATCATCATCATTATTTTAATTTTCTCTCAACCTTACCACGTTTCCTACTACCTTTTGCTGCCGTGACAGCAGTAGCAAATTTCCTCAAGCGACAACGCTTCTTCTCACTCAATTGGTCTAACACCCCCGCCTTCTGTAACATCACAGCTGACCGCACTAACTTATCAACTTTTCCCCAAAAAGTATGATCTTTGTCCCCATGTGCAGTTGCAAACCGTAGTCTGGCTATTTTATGGTGGTTTTGGAGCAGTGGCCTTTTCCTTGCTGAGCGGCCTTTCAGGTTATGTCGATATAGGACTCGTTTTACTGTGGATATAGATACTTTTGTACCTGTTTCCTCCAGCATCTTCAAAAGGTCCTTTCCTGTCTCTAGGAGACAGAACTATTGTTTGTACAGATGAACGTGGTACCTTCAGGCGTTTGGAAATTGCTCCCAAGGATGAACCAGACTTGGTCTTGGCTGATTTTCTTTCTTTCTTTTGATTTTCTTATGATGTCAAGCAAAGAGGCACTGAGTTTGAAGGTAGGCCTTGAAATATATCCACAGGTACTCCTCCAATTGACTCAAATAATGTCAATTAGTCTATCAGAAGCTTCTAAAACCATGACATCATTTTCTGGAACTTTCCAAGCTGTTTAAAGGCACAGTCAACTTAGTGTATGTAAACTTCTGACCCACTGGAATTGTGATACAGTGAATTATAAGTGAAATAATCTGTCTGTGAACAATTGTTGGAAAAATGACTTGTGTCATGCACAAAGTAGATGTCCTAACCGACTTGCCAAAACTATAGTTTGTTAACAAGACATTTGGGGAGTGGTTGAAAAGTTTTAATGACTCCAACCTAAGTGTATGTAACTTCAACTGTAGCTTCACATGAACCCCCTCCTGTACCCCATCACTCGTACTGGGCATCTCCTCACCAGTCCGAAGAAATGGCTTCTCAGATACGTCCTTACCTCCTACAACAATATTTTTCTGCTGCATAACAGAAGCTATGCTCCCCTCTGGTACAAGTTGCAACTCCGTACCCTCAACACGGACAACTTGTTGTGACTGCTCTACCACTGTTGGCCAACCTCCCACTACATCGGTGGGCCCAGGCGTTACAAGGGCCAATATCGCCACACTCAAAACACAGTTGACTACCCGTACTAGCATAAGCCATATACAGTTTGTTGTCATACTTGACTGTAAACGATAACTCCAAAGTCTGCTCCAGTGAGTTCAAAAACATAAACACCTGTTGCCGAAACGACCTGTTTCAACGCCGGGTGTTTGTAACCCAACTGGACAATCTTAATTGAACTTGCAAACTTCCCAAACCGCAATAATTCCCGCTCCAATAGCTCATTGGGAATAAACGGCGGTACATTCGAAGTCATTACCCTTGTTGACGGAGAAGCAACATTCTCATAGCCTACCTTCTCTCCTACGGCGACCAGAAACTCCTCCACAGTGACAGTAGCTTCAGTAACGCACCTACAGCTGTGCCAAAGTGACAGGGACGGCGTCCCCATGTGGGTTGTCATCCCCACCAAAGCCAGGGCAATTAATTCTATTACAACATAGGAAAAGGAAAACCACCAAGAAAATGAAAACAAGAAGGAAAACACAGGCGATCTAACTCCAAACAACACTCGCACCCGGTCGTACAATTCCCAGCAGGCAGGCAGGCAGGCAGGCAGACAGGCAGACAGACAGACAGACAGACAGACAGACAGACAGAGACAGAGAGAGAGAGAAAGAGAGAGAGAGAGAGAGAGAGAGAGAGAGAGAGAGAGAGAGAGAGAACCTGTATGTGTACTGTTGACCTTTAAACAATGTCCTGATAAAGTTCACCCAGAATACTCCTGGTTATTACCTTTCCAACGGCATAATCAGTACATTATGGAAATTAAATGTAAAGCTGTCCCGAGGCAAATGTATGTTTGCCTCCCACATGGCACCCTATTACCTACAGTATATAGTGCACTACTTTTGAATAAAGCCCTATGGGCCTTGGTCAAAAGTAGTGCACTATATAGGAACTAGGGTTCCATTTGTAATGCAAACAAATGTGTGTCCTCTACATAGCTCTATACCTGTATGACTAAGAGGCCGGCAGCGTGAGCTGATAAAGGTTGTTACTAAGCCTCTAGATAAACTCTTGACTGTATGTCACTGCACCCTCAAAGAAGCCCAAGGCCAGCCAACCACAATGGCTACTGGCATAATACACACACGCATGGACACACACATACAGTGCCTTAAGAAAGTATTCACACTCCTTGACTTTTTCCACATTTTGTTGTTGGGATTAAAATTGATTTCATTGTATTTTTTTGTCACTGATTGACACAAAATACTCTATAATGTCAAAGTGGATAAAAAATTTGATCATTTGTAAAAATATATATTTTTTAAATACAGAAATATACCACTAATATATCTTGATTACATACAGTAAGTATTCAACCTCCTGACTCAATACATGTTAGAATCACCTTTGGCAGTGTGTTGTGTTTATTGGTTATTGTCCTGCTGAAAGGTGAATTTGTCTCCCAGTGACTGTTGGAAAGCAGACTGAACCAGGTTTTCCTCTAGGATGTTACCTGAGCTAAATTCTATTCCGTTTCTTTTGTCTCCTAAAAAAAACTCCTTTGTCTTTGCCAATGACAAGCATACCCATAACATGATGCAGCCTCCACCATGCTTGAAAATAGGAAGAGTGGTTAAAGCTAATTTATTAGCATTTTTTTTTTTACAGTTTTACTTTAGTGCCTTGTTGCAAACAGGATGTGGGTTTGGAATATTTGTATGCTGTACAGGCTTCCTTCTTTTCACTCGGTCATTTAGGTTAGTATTGTAGAGTAACTACAACGCTGTTGATCCATCCTCAGTTTTCTCCTATCACAGCCATTAAACTCTGTAACCATTGGACAAATCCCTGAGTGGTTTCCTTCCTCTCCAGCAACTGAGTATCTTTGTAGTGACTGGGTGTATTGATTCACCATCAAAATTGTAATTCAGAACTTCATTCTCAAAGGGATATTCAATGTATGCTTTTTATTTATTTTTCATCTACCAATAGGTGCCCATCTTTGCGAGGCATTGGAAATTTTCCCTGGTATTTGTGGTTGAATTTGTTGTTGAAATTCACCTCGGAACCTTAATTGAATGTGTGGGGTAAGGAGATGAGATAGACATTATTGCACACGGAGTGAGTCCAAGAAATGTAGTCAAAGGGGTGTGAATACACTGTACGCCTGCAAGCAAACACACACACTCATACACACAGGCAGCACAAAGAGGATTCCAATAGCATACACAATAATTGTATTTTAAGCCGAAGCAGAGGTTTTTTTTGTGAAACCAACGGCTTGCAGATTTCAAACCCCCCTTCATCTCTTTTTCAAGGTTCATAACTTGAAAGATTGATTGAGAGATAGCGAGTCGAGGGGGGCAGTTGTAGGGTAAACCTCAGATAGCCTGTGAGGACACTGTAAATACATAAATACAATAACATTTTATTTTTCACATGCTTCATAAACAACAGGTGTAGACTAACATTGAAATACTTACTTATGTGCCCTTCCCAACAAGGCAGAGAGAAAAAAAGAGAAATGATAGAAAAATAATAACACAAGGAATAACTACACATATACATGGTGTACTAGTACCGAGTCGATGTTCAGGGGTACGAGGTAATTGAAGTAGATATGTACATATAGGTAGGGATAAAGTGACTAGGCAACAGGATAGATAATAAACAGTAGCAGCAGTGTATGTGATGGGTCAAAAGAGTTAGTGCAGAAAGGGTCATTGTAGATAGTTAAGTAAGTTAGCCAATAGCTACCCAAAATAACTATTTAGCAGTTGTATGGTGTAGTTAAATGAGAATTATGTTTAATATGATAATAAACTACATGCATCAATCTGACCCCATTATTATGTGAATAAATGCAACAGGCCCTGTGCGTCTCTGGAGGATCTAGTCAAGGTTGTGAGCCTTGCATCACCTCCCAGTATGACTATAATGAACATGTGCCTATCTTGCACTGTTATGCAATCATTAGGAGGCTAGATACAAATAGCTAATCGTGGTGACCAATGTTCTAGCATTCATTTATTTAGTTAAGTAGACCAGGGATGTCAAGGTGGAACCCAAGCAAATGCTTGCTATGTGTAGTGTGAATAACATTTACCGTATAGTCAATCAAATAATTGCTCTGTAAAACGTGCAGTGCATTTACTCAATTAAACTAATAGGATTTATTAGTCATGAAAGAATTAACACTCAAACAATTACAGTGTACATTATTTAAAAGTGGTCTCAGTAGCCAAACCCTTTATTGACAGCCTTGACTACTTCACAACTGCATTGGACAGATTCAAAAAAGCCTTAATTGAGAAGAGCGGAGGCTATGCTTGGTTTTAAATCAAATAAAATGAATTGGGAAAAAACATTCATTTTTTATGTTTCTAAATAGGAAGTATACAGGCACCAAAAGCACATCCAGCTACTGTTGTTCCATGAACATTTGAGCAGTGTGCGTCACGGCTGGATAGGCTGCATTTCTGCTGTTAAAATTCCTGCCATAACCAACTGCGCTAAAACCAGCTTTTGGTTGGACTTAAATATCCCCATCAGCGTTACCTGAAATTAGAACTTTGGATCATGTTTTTAGGACCCACCTCAAATTTTTCCACCCTGCCCATCTGACCACAAGCAAGCTGATATAAGACAGGTAAATTTCCGAACCTGGCGTTAGGGCTGGAAAATGCCAGTGCAACAGTTTTTACATGACGAAATTGTAAACTACCGTGCGTTTCACACTAGGGCCGCCTTAACAGCAAAAATAGAGCCCTGCCATGCCTAGTGGCTGCCATGCCAATTGGCTGCCATACCATGTGGCTGCCATGCCAAGTGGCTGCCATGCCAAGTGGCTGCCATGCCTAGTGGCTGCCATACCATGTGGCTGCCATGCCAAGTGGCTGCCATGCCAAGTGGCTGCCATGCCAAGTGGCTGCCATGCCTAGTGGCTGCCATACCATGTGGCTGCCATGCCAAGTGGCTGCCATGCCAAGTGGCTGCCATGCCTAGTGGCTGCCATGCCATGTGGCTGCCATGCCAAGAGGCTGCCATGCCAAGTGGCTGCCATGCCAAGTGGCTGCCATGCCAAGTGGCGATGCAGCCAGTCAAGATGCTCTCAATGATACAGCTGTAGAACGTTTTGAGGATCTGAGGGGGAAGAGGCATTGTCATGCCTTCTTCACAATTGTGTTGGTGATGTGGACCATGAGGAATTTGGTTCCTTAGTGATGTGGACACCTAGGAACTTGAAGCTCTCGACCCGTTCCACTACAACCCCATCGATGTGGAGGGTCAGCATGGCGGATGTGTTGTTGCCCTCCCTCACCACATGGTGGCTGCCCGTCAGGAAGTCCCGTATCCAATTGCAGAGGGAGGTGTTCAGTCCCAGGGTCCTGAGCTTAGTGATGAGCTTGAAGGGCAGTTTGGTGTTGAACACTTGGCTATAGTCAATGAACAGCATTATCACGTAGATGTTCCTCTTGTCCAGGTGGAAGAGTAGCTTCGTACGAACCATCCTGATCTCGCAAGCTTACATTCTGTTATGCTACGTGGATACAGTCTGGCCACGAAACCATTTGAGGCGCACCCTCTCCTTCTATCATATGGCCAGACCAATCAGCCTCCTCTGATAATCTGTGAGGGTGATTTAGTTGATGACGACAACGAGAAGCTCCTATACTGGGCGCTGAAGTCTAAAATCATAACAACAATGGTTGCTCTTGAGGAGGTTGGCAGCAGTTATATCAGAACTGGGGGGCATAACTTAATTGAAAGAACAGCAAACAACTGCATTGAAGGCTTTTCTCAAGGGAGAAGATGTTTTTGCTCTTGTCCCGACTTAATTTGTCAAGAGCTTGATTTACGAGCTAGCTCCGCTGGGACGGATCGAGAACCCAATTCTCCCTTTTGGTAGCCCAGATGATCATATGCATCATATGATGCAAAATGCATCATACGAGCCAAATATTTGTATTTTGAAACTTGATTGCCGACATGCAAAACATTTTGGGACTTTATCAACAATGGACTATTGAAACAAATACCAAAACATAGTTTTTGGGTGGAGTTTTCCTTTAAACTACAGACATGAAGCATGGCTGACTGAACTCTGACTGAAGCCAAATAGACTCATTAGCTAAAACAAAGAAGCTTTATGTAAAACAGTGAAACTCAAGATTATTTACAGTATACTGTATGCATAAAGTAAACTTTCACACAGAGCCTAAAGATACTGTACTTCAGAGATAGCCCAGCCTAGATACGTAAGATTAAACGTAAAGTGACAGATATTTGCCTCGTTTAATTATTTTAGCATTTTGTTACAAGTCAAGTTATAATTCAATCATTTAATAGCATTAACATTCAAGACAATTGTCCAGGGCTATCTTTTTAAACCATCTCTAGGAGATCTGAAGACATGCAAGAAATCTAAATTGTTTATGGATGATCTTAACTGTTCCGATTAAGTCATGAATGAGATAGATCATTGGGAAGGCTTGTTTGTAGAGTTTAAATTGTGTAGGCTTATGACAATGTGTTTCAAATGGCCCCCTTATCCCGTATATAGTACACTACGTTTGGTTGGAAGTAGTGCACTTTGTAGGGAATAGGGTGCCATTTGGGGTGTAGTCTGAATTAAGAGAGGTAGTTGTAGTATGGCAGATAGATTCAATGAGCTTAACTAAATTCTTCTGGCTTCTCCCTTAGAGAGAGGAAGTCTACATCCCAAACGGCACCCTTTCCCCTATATAGTGCACAACTTTTGACCAGGACCCATGGGGCTCTGGTCAAAGTAGTGCACTATATAAGGAATAGGGTGCCATTTGAGATGCAGACGAGGAGTGATCGGCGCTTGACCTACTTTCTCTAATGGTCTGACCTGGAAAAGAGCTTAAATGGCTAGTTAATTATATCAATAGAGATTTACCTGAGTGAAGCCTAGAGTTAAATGGGTCACGGAGAATAGAGAGATCCGGAGCTAATGCTGTATCTACTGCATATGTCTACAGTATCTACTCAACCTAAATGTGTAATAATATGGCCATTTAGCAGGTGGTTTTATCTAAAGTGACTTACAGAACTGTCAACATCCAAACAACAACCAATCTGCATTCAGAAGTCTATCTGTTTTTTTGTTTTTGTACCATTATTTAAGCAGGGAATCATTTTACAGATGCGCCCTGCATGAATTCATCAATAAACAACCATTACACTATACATAGCCTATCTATACTACACAATACATGAACAGGAAACACAAACCATTACACTATACATAGCCTATCTATACTACACAATACATGAACAGGAAACACAAACCATTACACTATACATAGCCTATCTATACTACACAATACATGAACAGGAAACACCAACCATTACACTATACATAGCCTATCTATACTACACAATACATGAACAGGAAACACAAACCATTACACTATACATAGCCTATCTATACTACACAATACATGAACAGGAAACACAAAACATGAAAATCAGAACACAGTAATTTGAAACAAACAGCTTCTTCAGTAAAAAGACCCTCTAACATCCACCTGAATTACCCTAGATGCACCAACTCTAACAACTTTAAGAGGAGATCATGGAGATTGAAGGGATCTCCAGGGTTAGCCATCCCCGAGTCCGGTCTGGTAACTTATACTGGACCTACTTAACGATGAGGTAAGGTATGGTGGAAGTGTATGCAAGGGGACTTTATGGACAAAAAGCGTGCAATGCATCGATCTACGAGACTTCAAAGAGGGCCAGCCTACGTTCTGTAATGACGTGTACTGAACCTATCGACCGTAATAAAGTGCAATGCGCTATGATAAACTGCGTCCAATGGCTTCAGTACAGTGGTAGCTGCATTTATATAGACAATATTGCCTTAGTCTATGTGTCGTGGTCTTTATGTGTACCACAGAAGAACCAAGATATTAATCTGCAATGGTCTGCAATGGTATTATGAGAAGTAAGGACAGGAATACATCAGTCTTCAATGCGCCATCTGACAGGTTGTTCTTTCTCTATCAGTGTTTTCAAAGACTGACACAATCACTTTCATACGTACAGTACTAGTCAAAAGGTTGAACATACCTACTCATTCAAGGATTTTTCTTTATTTTATTCTTTTCTACATTGTAGAATAATAGTGAAGACATCAAAACTATCACAAAAAACACATATGGAATCATGTAGTAACCAAAAAAGTGTTAAACAACTCAAAATATATTGTATATTTAAGATTCTTCAAAGTAGCCACCCATTGCCTTGATGAAAGTTTTGCATACACTTGGCATTGGGCTAACAGCATTGGGCTAACAGGAACAGAGTTAACAGTGGAATTGAACTTTGTGGTCACAAGATTATTACTGACAATACCCCTGGGAAAATGGTTATAAAGAGCAGTACGATGAAGACGCTGTCAAATGTGACTCGTTTCAGGAAACTAGGCATGTGTTGCGCATCACCACTTCACAGGAGGCATTTGAACGTAAAATATGTTTTTTCTAATCAAAATGCGTTTTGGGGCAGAAATGCCTTTTGGAACACATGAACGTTCATGTGCTTTAATAACAAAGTTGAATTCCATCTGTAAATATGACTAAAATTGTTCAATTACGAGCCTAGTTGGTTTAGGCAAAGAAAAAGTGAGGAACCTTCCCGCTAGCCATAATTGGCTGAGACAATGGATGGGCTGGACATGCCAAGAGTTGAGTTCAGATTGGTCTGCCATGAAGCACATTTCTGTCTATAACATGAGCTGCTTAGTATGTGTAGGTAATCCTTTCTAAAGTGACTTTTTGAATGATATCACGAAAAACTGCAAGTGTTGCTAAGCCTCTCCCCTTTTTGAAGGACTGAGTGGAAGCAGAGTATGAAAAATTCAGGCATTTGATTGCAAATGCGGAGGGAGTCGAAAAGAGAACACAGAAGGCTGTTGTATAAAACACCTGTCTCCGGATTACATCTTCAAACTTTTGTCAGAAAGTTGTTTTCATTGCAAGTCAAAGAGTACTGTTAGTCTAGCTAGCTAACGTTAGCTGGCTGGCTCACTAGCTAATGTTACATGTATGATCTGTGTAGTAATATTATTTGTATCTCAAGCCATTTGCATTGCTAGTTATAGCCTAATGTTAGCTAGCTAGCTAACATTGAGCCTAGCTAGTTGGTTAGCTTTAGCTACCTGTAGATTCATGCAGGGTAGTAATGTTAGGATTAGGGTTAATTGTTTAGCAAGCTAGCTAGGTACATGTCTAAACAAAAGACTCCACTATGCAAGTAACTATTTCACTGTACTGTTTATACCTTCTTATTCCTGTGCATATGACAAATAAACGTTGATTGTATTTGATATAGTGTGTGTTTACCAGATACGGTAATGTGAAGAACAACATCAAAGTCAAATTAGGTTATAATGTTAGGCCAATGAGACAATGTCCAAGTTCTGAAATTCTCTGGTAGAATACCCTGCTTTTATTTCCTCACATTCACAACCGTAAGCTACTTTCAGTAATTGGCTCGCAATTCACTTATTGTTCGTTTATTTTCCTGTAATAATGAAGACAAATGAGCTAAAATGAAGATTTTCTCAGCTATATGATATGGTCATTATTTGAACTGGCCAGTTAACTTAACATTAGCTAGCTAGCTAACAAGCTAGTAACGAACCAAAACATTGGTTAGAAAGGTGCTTTTAGTGGCCTGGTTTGATAGATTGACATCTAGTCAATTCATTTTTAAACAGATGTGTGTATTGGTGTTAAAATACACCAGTTATGCTATATTGGACCATGCATCCATTCATAATGACAATGTCAAGTTTGATGTCGGACGACAATAGAATGTTCATGAAAAAAATATATAATACAACAACAACAAAAAATATATATATATATATATACAGATGTCAAACGTTTTGTGAATCACATTTTTATTTGGTGTACCCCCGACGGCGCGTACCCCTGAAAGAAGAGCTCTCCAAAAGGTGTTCCAAAAAATTCAAGGGACATTTTGTCAAAAGTGGGGTTAAGTATATCATACACTACAGTTGAGGAACAATGGGAAAGTTATTCTGCTTTGAAAGTTGATGACCATTTTCAAGCTCTGAGTCTCTACTTTTATCCAACGTAAAAAACACCATTGCAGATTTTGCTACAAAAAAAATTATTGAGACGGTTGGTCCCAAATAGAGGGAATGGGAAGAATGACCTGAGCAGGGGTTGGGCTGTTACGATAAGAAAATCGCTGATAAGGCCTCAGCCTTTTTCCAGAGACAGCTACAATTCTAACAAGATAACTTTTAGCAACTTACTCTATGTAAAGTTTTACAGGGGTCGGAAGTTTACATACACTTAGGTTGGAGTCATTAAAACTCGTTTTTCAACCACTCCACAAATTTCTTGTGAACAAACTACAGTTTTGGCAAGTCGGTTAGGACATCTACTTTGTGCATGACACAAGTAATTTTTCCAACAATTGTTTACAGACAGATTATTTCACTTATAATTCACTGTATCACAATTCCAGTGGGTCAGAAGTTTACATACACTAAGTTGACTGTGCCTTTAAACAGCTTGGAAAATTCCAGAAAATTATGTCATGGCTTTAGAAGCTTCTGATAGGCTAATTGTACCTGTGGGTGTATTTCAAGGCCTACCTTCAAACTCAGTGTCTCTTTGCTTGACATCATGGGAAAATCTTAAGAAATCAGCCAAGAAATTGTAGACCTCCACAAGTCTGGTTCATCCTTGGGAGCAATTTCCAAACGCATGAAGGTACCACGTTCATCTGTACAAACAATAGTAAGCAAGTATAAACACCATGGGACAACGCAGCCGTCATACCGCTCAGGAAGGAGACGCGTTCTGTCTCCTAGAGATGAACGTACTTTGGTGCAAAAAGTGCAAATCAATCCCAGAACAGCAGCAAAGGACCTTGTGAAGATGCTGGAGGAAACAGGTACAAACAGACATAACCTCAAAGGCCGCTCAGCAAGGAAGAAGCCACTGCTCCAAAACTCTCATAAAAACATCAGACTACGGTTTGCAATTGCACATGGGGACAAAGATTGTACTTTTTTTGTCCTCTGGTCTGATGAAACAAAAGTAGAACTGTTTGGTCATAATGACCATTGTTATGCTTGGAGGAAAAAGGGGGAGGCTTGCAAGTTGAAGAACACCATCCCAACCGTGAAGCACAGGGGTGGCAGCATCATGTTGTGGGGGTGCTTTGCTGCAGGAGGGACTGGTGCACTTCACAAAATAGATGGCAGGAAAATTATGTGGATATATTGAAGCAACATCTCAAGACATCAGTCAGGAAGTTAAAGCTTGGTCGCGAATGGGTCTTCCAAATGGACAATGACCCCAAGCATACTTTCAAAGTTGTGGCAAAATGGCTTAAGGACAACAAAGTCAAGGTATTGGAGTGGCCATCACAAAGCCCTGATCTCAATCATATAGAAAATGTGTTGGCAGAACTGAAAAAGCGTGCGAGCAATGGAGGCCTACAATCCTGACTCAGTTACACCAGCTCTGTCACCAGGAATGGGACAAAATTCACCCAACTTGTGGGAAGCTTGTGGAAGGCTACCTGAAACGTTTGACCCAAGTTAAACAATTTAAAGGCAATGCTACCAAATACTAATTGAGTGTATGTAAACTTCTAACCCACTGGGAATGTGATGAAAGAAATAAAAGCTGAAATAAATAATTCTCTCTATTATTATTCTTACATTTCACATTCTTAAAATAAAGTGGTGATCCTAACTGACCTAAGACAGGGAATTTAACTAGGTTTAAATGTCAGGAATTGTGAAAAACGGAGTTTAAATGTATTTGGCTAAAGTGTATGTAAACTTCAGACTTCAACTATATTCTAAATGAGTATATTGTTCTGTTCAGTACCAGTAGGTGCATAGCTTGCAAATTCAACCTAACAAAGCGAAAAAGACGAGCTGCTTTCTCAGTGGTGAGTTCACATGTGAAACCACAGAATAAGTAGCTCTCATTACTCCAAGGTGTCTTATTAAAGCTCCTGGCAGGGAACAGCCTCTTGAAGCCAGCCTTCGACAATCTAACCTAACGGATCTGGCTGAGGATTAGAGAAAACATATGTGTCTTCATTTACGAGCAGTGAGGGATCAGGGGAGAGAGAGAGAGGGGGAGAGAGAGAACAAGTGAGAAAAATAACATTAGGTGACCAGTGTGCCAAATAAAAGACACCTGATATTAAACTATGTGAGATTTACAGATAGGGTGGGGTGTGTGAGGGGGTGTAGCTTCAAAGGCAGGTCCCCTAACACACATTAATGAATGAGTGACAGTGTAGTGTGCACCCCAGGGCAGAACAGGAGGAACACATGGTGCTACAGAGATGACTACTGGCTGCTACAGCTCTAACTCTGGGCAGAACACCATGAACCAGGCTGGCATTATGTGAACTGGGACTGCCTTGGTATGCACTCTGTGCAGGACTTGACCTATATTTGAGTGTCTGCTAAATTGCTAAAATGTCAAAATAAATAAAAACAAACTCTATTCTAGTCTATGAAACAGGTACTCAGTCAGCCACAAATTAGTTCTAAAGTACAAAGTAACAAATTAAATCAAAGAGTATTTGTCATGTGCGGTGAATACAACAGGTGTAGACCTTACAGTGAAATGCTTACTTACTTACAGGCTCTAACCAACAGTGCAAAAAAAAGGTATTAGGTGAACAATAGGTAAGTAAAGAAATAAAAACAACAGTAAAAAAAGACAGGTTATATACAGTAGCGAGGCTATAAAAGTAGCGAGGCTACATACAGACACCGGTTAGTCAGGCTGATGGAGGTAGTATATGTACATGTAGTTATGGTTAAAGTGGCTATGCATATTTGATGAACAGAGAGTAGCAGTAGCGTAAAAAAGGGGTTGGTGGGTGGTGGGTGGCGGGACACAATGCAGATAGATAGCCCGGTTAGCCAATGTGCGGGAGCACTGGTTGGTCGGCCCAATTGAGGTAGTATGTACATGAATGTATAGTTAAAGTGACTATGCATATATGATGAACAGAGAGTAGCAGCAGCGTAAAAGAGGGGTTGGGCGGCACACAATGCAAAAAAAACAACTGTCATTACCTGTAAGATATGCACGAGCAAATGAGAAAACATGAATACTGGCAGTGCTCTATTATCACCTGTACAGAACAGTACCTGTAGTGTATTCAATCAGTCTCAATTGAACATATAGAGAGGTGCATGTGAATATCGCATGTCCGTAGCCCCATTTTGTAGTATCAAAACTGTGGTTATATGTAGAAAGCATTTTTTTTAAATTAAGCCTCTAAAATGTATAAATCAACAGATCCCCAAGCAACTGGGAGAGTGTGAGCGATCAGTTATGTATAACACCGGGAGGGTTGGAAAAGATGAGAGGTTGGAACAAGCTTGGCTTGGGTAGGCAAGGGTGGGCGGGGATGGGAAAGGGTGGGTATGGATGGGAGGTTGGGACAAGCTTGGCTTGGGTGGGTAAGGGTGGGCAAAGATGGAATGTAGGGACAAGCTTAGCTTGGGTGGGCAAGGGTGGGTGGGGATGGGAAAGGGTGGGTATGGATTGGAGGTTGGGACAAGCTTGGCTTGGGTGGGTAAGGGTGGGCAAAGATGGAATGTAGGGACAAGCTTAGCTTGGGTGGGTAAGGGTGGGTGGGGATGGGAAAGGGTGGGTATGGATGGGAGGTTGGGACAAGCTTGGCTTGGGTGGGGTAAAGGGGGAAGAAAACAGGGAGGGGGAGAGGGATGGGTAAAACTAAGTTTTCTTACAGTTTAATGGTCACTTTTACTGTGTTTCATTGCTCTGGCATCAAGTTACCGTGAATATCTCAGGGATGTATTGGCACTATCCAGAGATAGTCAGAGAAATATCATAAGACACCGTGATGTGTCTTTTTAATCAACCTTGGTTGAATGCACTGACTGTAAGTTGCTAAGGACAACAGTGCTGGCTAAATTGCATTTTTTTTTATAAAAATGAAAACTTGCAAAGACCACTGGGGAAATATGTCACTGCATTGGTAATTCCAATAATATACCGTAAATGAGATTACTGGCCAATTGCACATTTGGTACTGTAAAACAAATTACTGTAAATCAAATTACTGGCCAATTGCACAGGAAATATATTTAGGCTGAATGAGGCCCAATAATTGTTATATTTATTTTTAACCTTTGTTTTACTAGGCAGGTCAGTTAAGAACAAATTCTTATTTACAATGACGGCTTAGGAACAGTGGGTTAACTGCCTTGTTCAGGGGCAGAATGACAGATGTATACCTTGTCACCTTGGGGATTTGATCTAGAAACTTTTCGATCACTGGCCCAACGCTCTGACCACTAGGCTACCTGCCGCCCCATTGCTTTATATACTCTGATATACACTACCGTTCAAAAGTTTGGGGTCACTTAGACATTTTCTTGTTTTCCATGAAAACATACATGAAATGAGTTGCAAAATGGATAGGAAATATAGTCAAGACGTTGACGAGGTTATAAATAATGATTTTATTTGAAGTAATAATTGTGTCCTTCAAACTTTCCTTTCGTCAAAGAATCCTCCATTTTCAGCAATTACAGCCTTGCAGACCTTTCGCATTCTAGTTGTCAATTTGTTGAGGTAATCTGAAGAGATTTCACCCCATGCTTCCTGAAGCACCTCCCACAAGTTGGATTGGAGGTCACGGATCCCTCCGGAAACTGTCATTACGCACACCTGGTCCCTATTCCCATTGATATGTAATTGTATAAGTGTGCCCTTTGTTTACCATTGTCCTGTCGATTATTGTTACAATGTCTGTTGGTGCTGTGCTGTGCTGTGCTGTGCTGTGCTGTCCTGTCTTTCGTGCCATTGTGGATTGCGCAGATGATTACGGGTCTCGTCCCGTGTGTTATTCATTGTGCGCGTATGTTATTTATTCGAGGTACTCCTCGCTCTTTTGTTTGGGTTTCAACCCTGTGTTGTTGTATAGTGTTAGTTTGGTCTTCGTCCCCATGCCTTTACACGGCACGCCGTAATTTGGGCTTAATAAAAAAACCTATTACGCATTCCTACATCTTTCTCCCGATCCTTAATGTCAACGTGACATTGGCTTGATGGGCACTTCTTACTTACCATACGGTACGTAACAGCTCAATAGGGTTGAGATCCGGTGACTGTGCTGGCCACTCCATTATAGACAGAATACCAGCGGACTGCTTCTTCCCTAAATAGTTCTTGCATAGTTTGGAGCTGTGCTTTGGGTCATTATCTTGTTGTAGGAGGAAATTGGCTCCAATTAAGCGCTGTCCACAGGGTATGGCATGGCATGGCATTGCAATATGAAGTGATAGCCTTCCTTCTTCAAGATCCCTTTTACCCTGTACACATCTCCCACTTTACCACAACCAAAGCACCCCCAGACCATCACATGCCTCCGCCGTGCTTGACAGATGGCGTCAAGCACTCCTCCAGCATCTTTCAATTTTTTCTGTGTCTCACGAATGTTCTTCTTTGTGATCCGAACACCTCAAACTTAGATTTCTCTGTCCAGAACACTTTTTTCCAATCTTCCTCTGTTCAGTGTCTGTGTTCTTTTGCCCATCTTAATCTTTTATTTTTATTGGCCATTCTGAGATATGGCTTTTTCTTTGCAACTCTGCCTAGAAGGCCAGCATCCCAGAGTTACCTCTTCACTGTTGAGGTTGAGACTGGTGTTTTGCGCATACTACTTAATGAGGAAATTATGAAAAATATAAATAAAACTAGGCCGAAGAGGGCGCTTTTGGTCATTGACTGCTGGAAAGGGCTACCAGTAAACACTGACTTCCATGTGTACAAACATAGAAAGCCTTGTCCTACCAACATATTTTATCAAGACATAGATTTATCAATAATGGCTCTTGATGCTGAAAAGGCTTTCGACCACCTTTTTCATTCAGAATTTTGGAAGCTTTATACTTTCCAGCTGAAATAATACCTTTCATACAAATATGATGTAAATGTCCTAAAGCAAAAATATGCACAAATAATACATGATCTGATGAAATTGCTTTAGAAAGGAGCACAAGGCAGGGATGTCCCCTCATCCCCTGCCTGTTTGCACTGGTAATTGAACCGCTTGCAGAAAAAATTAGACAGTATTGGTAAACATGAATATAAACTAAAGTTATTTGCAGATGATCTCCTGATATACCTAACCAGTATTGAAAACTCCATGCCCCCCTTGCAAAGAATGTTTAGTTAACGTGAAATAAAACTAAATGTAACCTTTATTTAACTAGGCAAGTCAGTTAAGAACAAATGTTTATTTACAATGACAGCCTACCGGGGAACAGTGGGTTAACTGCCTTGTTCAGGGGCAGAACAGAACATGGGCAGAACAACTCTGTGATTTGATCAAGCCTAGTGGTTAAATAATTGCAATAGATACCTTAATAGAAAATGACTCAAGTAAAAGTGAAAGTCACCCAGTAAAATCCTACTTGAGTAAAAGTCTAAAAGTATTTGGTTTTAAATATACTTAAGTATTAAAAGTAAATGTATTTGCTAAAATATATAAAAATTCCTTATATTAAGCAAACCAGACTGCACCATTTTCTTGTTTTGTTTAATTTATGGATAGGAGGAGCACGCTCCAACACTCAGACATAATTTACAAATGAAGCATGTGTTGAGTGAGCCAGATCAGAGGCAGTAGGGATGACCAGGATGTTCTTTTCATAAGTGTGTGACCATTTTCCTGTCGTGCTAAGCGTTCAAAATGTAATTTTGGGTGTCAGGGAAAATGTACGCAGTAAAAAGTACATACTTTCCTTTAGGAATGTAGTGAAGTAAAAGTAAAAGTTGTCAAAAATATAAATAGCAAAGTACAGATACCACAAAAAAACTACTTAAGTAGTACTTTCAGGTATTTTTACTTAAGTACTTAAGTGAGCATACTCTCTCACATATGTCATGAACAATGCACGCCTGGTTGCTCACACATACACTCTCATTCTCACACTCGCTCAAACATACATGGTAACCCGTGCATATTTTGGATGAAGGTCGAAAATGAGCTCACACGCACGCACGCACGCACGCACGCACGCACACACACACACACACACACACACACACACACACGGGTTTTACTGGATGCATGAAGGAGCAAATTAAACTTCATTTTCACACATTTGCCAAAATGCAATTCATGGGAAACCACTATTCTAAATGACTATTCTAAGCAAACCTGATGCGAGCGGTACCATATGTGCCAGAGATGAAAATCTCAACTAAGAAAGAGGGGGAATCTAAAGATGCAACAAGTAGGATGGGTTGCTAATTTGACTAGGATTGTGCCTTTGGCTTCTGGAAAATGAAATAAAGTTGATATGAAAACCAATAGAACTGGAGAAAAATGCTGGTTTTAATGGCATATGAGGAAGTCTTTATAAAATAATTGCCTCCACGTTTCTATGGTCGGATGTGTTTTCAAAATGCAGACTACCTCCAGCTCATGTTGCAAAGTAGTAAAAGTCACCATTATTAGTCAGTTGTACAACCAAATGCCTTCAACCGAAATGTGTCTTCCGCATTTAACCCAACCCCTCTGAATCAGAGAGGTGCGGGGGGCTGCCTTAATCAACATCCACGTCTTCGGCGCCCGGGAACAGTGGGTTAACTGCCTTGTTCAGGGGCAGAACGACAGATATTTTTTTTTTTCCCCTTGTCAGCTTGGGGATTCGAACTTGCAACCCTCCGGTTACAAGTCCAACGCTCTAACCACTAGGCTACCTGGTAATTGGTGACACGCTGATAGCCTGCTTACCGTTGCCTATGCACTTGAATGACGATTGGGAGGCATGCTTCTATTACTAGTTGAGAAATATAAATAGTAGCTCCTTTTAATCGTGGCCATCCGAACTATTTTTTTACACGCCATTGCATTTAGAAGTGTTGCGCAATGACTAGGTTTAAAGTAGCACATGTTTCACTCCAGAAGTGAAATATATATATATATATGTAAAGTAATGGAATTAAGAAATATAGAAATATTAGGACGAGCAATGTCGGAGTCCGGAGTATAAATAAATATATATGTATTCACAGGACTTGATTCATGAAATGAGCAGATATTAATAGCCGGCCACTAGGGGCAAGAGTGAGTGTTGTTACTTTCAAGTTGGTTTTGGTTTTCCCAGGGCATTGTGGGTGGGCAAGGTGGATGGGCTCTGATTCCAAAGGTCTGTCTTTGATTATAAAGGTTGAATATTCAAACCCAGCAATTAAAAAGTAGTTTCGATATTTTTATTTTAAGCCTATACCAAAACATTAATAGTTAATGCCTAACCTTAAGATTTTGGAGTGAACTTAACCCTAACCTTAAAAAATCAGAGTTGGCATGACCAGAATGGTTTGAACAGAGGAAAATACGCCTTCTGCAGTGGCCCAGTAAGTCCTGACCTCAACCCGTTTGAGATGCTGTGACATGACCTCAAGAGAGCGGTTCACACCAGACATCCCAAGAATATTGTGGAACTGAAACAGTTTTGTAAAGAGGAATGTTCCAAAATTCCTCCTGACCGTTGTGCAGGTCTGATCCGTAACTACAGAAAACGTTTGGTTGAGGTTATTGTGTTTCAGACATATGGAAGTGGATGGCGGCAAATGTTTTACTGTTAAACTCGGACAAAACACAGATGCTGGTTCTAGGTCCCAAGAAAAAATTGATATTCTGTTGGATCTGACAATTAATCTTGTACAGTCGTCTCAAATAAAACTGTGAAGGACCTCGGCGTTACTCTGGACCCTGATCTCTCTTTTGACGAACATATCAAGACTATTTCAAGGACAGCTTTTTTCCATCTTCGTAACATCCAAAAATGATGCAGAAAAGTTAATCCATGCTTTTGTCATTTCTAGATTAGACTACTGCAATGCTCTACTTTCCGGATACCCGGATAAACCACTAAATAAACTTCAGTTAGTGCTAAACACGGCTGCTAGAATCTTGACTAGAACCCCAAAATTTGATCATATTACTCCAGTACTAGCCTCTCTACACTGGCTTCCTGTTAAGGCTAGGGCTGATTTCAAGGTTTTACTGCTAACCTACAAAGCATTACATGGACTTGCTCCGACCTATCTCTCCGATTTGGTCCTGCTGTACATACCTACACGTACGCTACGGTCACAAGACGCAGGCCTCCTTATTGCCCCTAGAATTTCTAAGCAAACAGCTGGAGGCAGGGCTTTCTCCTATAGAGATACATTTTTATGGAATGGTCTGCCTTTCCATGTGAGAGACGCAGACTCAATCTCGACCTTTAAGTCTTTATTGAAGACTCATCTCTTCTGTAGGTCTTATGACTGAGTGTAGTCTGGCCCAGGGGTGTGAAGATGAAGGGAAAGGCACTGGAGCGACGATCCACCCTTGCTGTCTCTGCTGGCCGGTTCCCCTCTCTCCCGTGGGATTCTCTGCCTCTAACCCTATTACAGGTGCTGAGTCACAGGATTACTGGTGCTCTTCCATCCCTAGAAGCCCCAATGCTTCTACTTCTGCATTGCTTGATGTTTGGGTTTTTAGGCTGGGTTTCTGTATAGCACTTTGTGACATCAGCTGATGTAAAAAGGGCTTTATAAATAAATTTGATTGATTAGTTGATTGCTGCCAAAGGAGGGTCAACCTGTTATTAAATCCAAGGGTTCATATACTTTTTCTTCCCACTGTATCCTGTGTCTCAGACAGTAATTTATGTAGGAAACAACAGTGAGTTAGATCATCACACAGACAAGCTAATTACTTAAGGTATGTTAATCCCTATTTACACCTGGGTGGGGTGAGCACTACAGCACAGTACAGCTCAGTTCAGTTCCTGACTTAACACCATCGCATTGAGATCAAGATCAACACTCGACTAAACACCATGAGAGAGAGAGAGATACCCTGGCATCGTTCCCTCAGCTTCATGACTGGCCAAGGAGGAGACAAACAAAGACAGAAATACTCCACTCTCTCTGTGTTGCCTTCTCCTGCCCAAAAGAAAGTTTAGCAACCTATAGCATATTGGTCATAATCGGGTCTGGTGTTATCTATTTGTCTCTTGTGTTTGGGTATTTGTGTACAGTACTTCTGTATCTTCTGGTATCTTAAAGTACTGCACTATATAGGGAATAGGGTGCCATTTAAGATGTAACCTTTATCACGACAGAAATCAGAGCCCTGGCTACAGCATCTTGATCAGATCTCCCCAGCCACCATCCCCAGCCTCCCTAGCTCCCTGATGGGCATGGCAGTACCTTTTGACTGGATGAAGAAATCAAAACCTCCACAGTGTCTATTGTACCTCAGGATCAAAAGAGCTGGGACAGGTGCTTTCACGCCTGACTAGCATCACTACCCTGGACGGTTCTGACCTAGAATATGTGGAAACTACAAATACCTAGGTGTCTGGTTAGACTGTAAACTCTCCTTCCAGACTCACATTAAGTGTCTCCAATCCAAAATTAATCTGGAATCGGCTTCCTATTTCGCAACAAAGCCTCCTTTACTCATGCCGCCAAACATACCCTCGTAAAACTGACTATCCTACCAATCCTTAACTTTGGCGATGTCATTTACAAAATAGCCTCCAACACTCTACTCAGCAAACTGGATGTAGTCTATCACAGTGCCATCCGTTTTATCACCAAAGCCCCATATACTACCCACCACAGCGACCTGTATGCTCTCGTTGCCTGGCCCTCACTACATATCCGTCGCCAGACCCACTGGCTCCAGGTCATCTATAAGTCTTTGCTAGGTAAAGCCCCACCTTATCTCAGCTCACTGGTCACCATAGCAACACCCACCCGTAGCACGTGCTCCAGCAGGTATATTGCACTGGTCATCTCCAAAGCCAACACTTATTTTGTCCGCCTCTCCTTCCAGTTCTCTGCTGCCAATGACTGGAACAAATTGCAAACATTTCTGAAGCTGGAGTCTTATATCTCCCTCTCTAACTTTAAGCATCAGCTGTCAGAGCAGCTTACAGATTACTGTACCTGTACACAGCCAATCTGTACATAGCACACCCGACTACCTCATCCCCATATTATTACTTACCCTCTTGCTCTTTTGAACCCCAGTGTCTCTACTTGCACATCATCATCTGGACATATATCACTCCAGTATTCATGCTAAATTGTAAATATTTTTGCCTCTATGGTCTATTTATTGCCTACCTCCCTACTCTTCTATATTTGCACACACTGTACATAGATCTTTCTATTTTCCTTTTATTTTGTGTTATTGACTGTACTTTTGTCTCTGTGTAACTCTGTGATGTTGTTTTTGTCGCACTGCTATGCTTTATATTGGCCAAGTCGCAGTTGTAAATGAGAACTTGTTCTCAACTGGCATACCTGGTTAAAAAAAGAGGAGTGGGAAAGGGTCAACCTGACACTGAACGTTAACTGTGTACACAGCTTTATCCTACACTACATTATCCTACCCAGGAGAGGAATGAAAGAGCCAGTAAATACACCTTAAGAAACGTGCCATCAGTCGTCATCTCAGCTAGCACATTTGGTTCCTTTGCAGTTGTAGGAACGTACATTTTTGGTTTCTCATTGGTTCAGGGAATGAAGCCATAAGTTTCCTGACCGGTAACATTTTTTTTTTTACTGTTTTGAGAACATACACTACCGATCAAATATGTTTGAACACCAACTCATTCAAGGGTTTTTGTAAATTTTTTACTATTCTCTAAACTGTAGAATATAAGTGAAGACATCAAAACCATGAAATAACACATATGGAATCATGTAGTAACCAAAAAAGTGTTAAACAAATCTAAATATATTTTATATTTAAGATTCTTTAAATAGCCACCATTTACTATGGTTCCCTGAATGTTTTCCTGCGAGGTATTATTACAGTTTTTCCCAATTGTTAACACACGTTTGCTGAAACTACATCTCAGGTACTCAAAACTCTAAAGACAAAACACAAAACATTTAGCCAATTTCCCCAAACCACACGCTCTCCATAGCCGATGTGAGTAAGACCTTTAAACAGGTCAACATTCTCAAGACCGCAGGGCCAGATGGATTACCAGGACATTTACTCTGAGCATGCGCTGACCAACTGGCAATTGTCTTCACTGACATTTTCAACCTCTGTAATATCAACATGTTTCAAGCAAACCACCATAGTCCCTGTGCCCAGGAACACCAAGGTAACCTACCAAAATGACTACAGACCCATAGCACTCACATCTGTAGTCATGAAGTGCTTTGAAAGGCTGGTCATGGCTCACATCAACACCATTATGCCAGAAACCCTAGACCCACTCCAATTTGCATACCGCCCCAACAGATCCGCAGATGACCAATCTCTATTGCACAACACACTGCCCTTTCCCACTTGGACAAAAGGTATACCTACGTGAGAATGCTATTCAATGACTACAGCGCAGCGTTCAACACCATAGTGCACTCAAAGCTCATCACTAAGCTAAGGACCCTTGGACTATTCTCCTCCCTCTGCAACTGCATCCTGGACTTCCTGATGGGCCCGCCTGCCCCGCCCCGCCCCCAGGTGGTAAGGCTAGGTAACAACACATCTGCCATGCTGATCCTCAACACGGGGGCCCCTCAGGGGTGCGTGCTTAGTCCCCTCCTGTACTCCCTGTTCACCCATGACTGCATGGCCAAGCATGACTACAACACCAGCATTAAATTTGTCGACGACACAACATTGGTAGGCCTGATCACCGACAACGAAGAGACAGCCTGTAGGGTGGAGGTCAGAGACCTGGAAGTGTGGTGCCAGGATAACAACATTTCCCTCAACGTGATCAAGACAAAGGAGATGCTCGTGGACTACAGGAAAAGGAGGACCGAGCATGCCCCCATTCTCATCGACACAGCTGTAGTGGAGCAGGTTGAGAGCTTCCATCATCACCAACGAACTGTCGTGGTCCAAACACACCAAGACAGTCGTGAAGAGGGCACGACAACGACTATTCGCCCTCAGGAGACTGAAAAGATTTGGCATGGGTCCTCAGATCCTCAAAAAGTACAGCTGCGCCAAAGAGAGCATCCTGCCTGGTATGGCAACTGCTCGGCCTCCGACCGCAAGGCACTACAGAGGGTAGTGTATACGGCCCAAGTCATCACTGGGGCCGAGCTTCCTGCCATCCAGGAATATACCAGGTGGTGTCAGAGGAAGGCCCTAAAAATTGCCAAAGACACCAGTCACCCTAGTCATAGACTGTTCACTCTGCTACCGCACGGCAAGTGGTACCGGAGCGCCAAGTCTAAATCCAAAAGGCTTCTTAACAGCTTCTACCCCCAAGCTATAAGACTCCTGAACAGCTAACCAAATGGCTACCCAGACTATTTGCATTGACCCCCCCCTTTATTTTTACTTATTTATTGTTTACTTCAGTTTATTTAGTAAATACTTTCTTAACATGTATTTTTCTTAAAGCTGCATCGTTGGTTAAGGGCTTAAGGGCTTGTAAGTAAGCATTTCACTGTAAGGTCAACACCTGTTGTATTTGGCGCATGTGACAAATAACATTTGATTTGATTTGATAATCATGTACTCCCTGCTCAAAATGAAACTTTGCATACAAATGAGACACACACACACATCAAATGAGTCTAACTTAGTGACAAACGCGATCACACTAATGTGACATATTCAAAACACTACTATCAGAATCTATTTCAGTGTAAAGACTAAGATTGTTGTCATACTGTATATTGTTTGTGTGTACTCAAACAAGAAAGGAACACAAATACAAAAATGTAAGTTTTATATTTCAACATGACTCAATACACGTCAAACAGCAAACTGTAGGCACACATACAGTAAAAATATTTTGCATATGCAAAGGAAGAAAATTTGTGCTGTTTGTACTACTGTACTGTATTAGATCAATTGTATGGAATGAATAAAGAAAATGTCAAAATACAGTAAAATCTAAATCGTGTCAAAAAACAACAACTCCCTTGCGAAAACAAAATCAGTCATGTCTGTTGTTTTGGTCCGGCCACAGATTTCCGTTATCATCACAGACAAATAGCTTCTGGCACAACGCATCACCACAGACCTCCTCCATTGCCTGGAGAAGGACCATACGTTCATGGGGTTTGTGATCATACACCTTCCACCGCCATGCTGTAAACAACTCCTTAATGGGGTATAGAAATGGGGAATATGGTGGGAGATAGAGAATTGTAAACCTGGGATGGTCATGGAACCTGTTGCGGACCTGAGCGGCTCGATGGAAACTGACATTGTCCCAAATTAGAATATATTATTGCTGTTCAGGATCACCTGGCCCTCTCTGCCCTGGCTGAAAAAGATTGTCATGTAAGCTGTTCAGGAAATTAAGGAGATGGGCAGTGTTGAATGGCCCAAGGGTGGCGGAGGACCCCATTGTGGCTCATAGCTGCGCATATGGTGAAATTTCCCCCTCGCTGGCCAGGTACCTCAACGATGGCGCATTGATCAATGATGTTCCTTCCTCTCCTCCTCGTCTTCGTTAAATTGAATTCAGCCTCATCTATGAATATGAGTTCCTGGGGGATGGGACTTGCATCCAACTCCATGATTCTCTGAAATGACAGTAAATACTGTAATTGCTGTATAGTAATGTTCACTTGCAACATCAATGAGTCTCTAATGTTTCAAGAGTGTAATACTGGTACATTACTTACTTGCACATATCCGTACCGTTTATCCTTCACTCTTTGAAAATTCCTTTCAAATGGGACTCTGTGGATTTGCTTCATCCGGAGATGGTGTTTCTTAAGGTTGTGGGCTGTGGTTGATAAGCTCACTATGATGTTATGGAAGATGGCTTCAATAATCTGCTGTTGGATTTCCCTGCAGTCTTATGGCATTATGTTCAACCACCATTTGCACAATGGCAGCCTCCTCTTTGTAAATAGGCACTTTCTACCACCACGTGGTGGGCGTCTCTCAGTTCTACAAAAACAAAATAGCATGCAGTACAGTAAACACTACAGTAATACAGTATACGAGATAAACATGTTACAAAGTAGTATAGCTCCCAATTTCAAACATACAGTAATACATTAAACATTTACTTTGTTTTCCATTACAGTATGTATTAGAATCTACAGTCCTCACTGTGCTTTACATTCCCTTTTCCACATTTTGCTAAGTTACAGCCTTATTCTAAAATCGATTAAACAATTATTTTTCCTCGTCAATCTACAGAAAATACCCCATAATGACAAAGTGAAAACAGGCCTTCAGAAATGTTTGCTAACTTATTAAAAATAAAAGACTGAAAAACTTTATTTACATAAGTATTTAGACACTTTGCTATGAGACTCGAAATTGAGCTCGGGTGCATCCTGTTTCCATTGATCATCCTTGAGATGTTTCTACAACTTGATTAGAATCCACCTGTGGTAAATTAAATTGATTGGACATGATTTGGAAAGGCACACACCTGTCTATATAAGGCCCCACAGTTGACAGTGCATGTCAGGGCAAAAACCAAGCCATGAAGTAATTATCTGTAGAGCTCAGAGACAGGATTGTGTCAAGGCACAGATCTGTGGAAGGGTACCAAAACATTTCTACAGTATTGAAGGTCCCCAAGAACACAGAGGCCTCCATAATTCTTAAATGGAAGAAGTTTGGAACCACCAAGACTCTTAATAGAGCTGGCCGCCCAGCTAAACTGAGCAATCGAGGGAGAAGGGCCTTGGTCAGGGAGGTGACCAAGAACCCGATGGTTACTCTGACAGAGCTCCAGAGTTCCTCTGTGAAGATGGGAGATCCTTCCAGAAGGACAACCATCTCTGCAGGACTCCACCAATTAGACCTTTATGGTAGAATGGCCAGACGGAAGCCCCTCCTTAGTAAAAGGCACATGACAGCCGGCTTGGAGTTTGCCAAAAGGCGCCTAAAGGACTCTCAGACCATGAGAAACAAGCTTCACTGGTCTGGTGAAACCAAGATTGAACTCTTTGGCCTGAATGCCAAGCGTCATTTCTGGAGGAAACGTGGCACCATCCCTACGGTGATGCATGGTGGTGGCAACATCATGTTGTGGGGATTTCTTTCAGTGCCAGGGACTTGGAGACTAGTCAGGATTGAGGTAAAGATGAAAGGAGCAAAGTGCAGAGAAATCCTTGATGAAAACCTGCTCCAGAGCGCTCAGGACCTCAGACTGGGATGAACGTTCACCTTCTAATAGGACAACGATCCTAAGCACACAGCCAAGACATTGCAGGAGTGACTTCGGGACAAGTCTCTGAATGTCCTTGAGTGGCCCAGCCAGAGCCCAGACTTGAACCAGATCTAACATCTCTAAAGAAACTTGAAAATAGCTGTGCAGCGACGCTCCCCATCCAACCTGAAAGAGCTTGAGAGGATCTGCAGAGAAGAATGGTTGAAACTCCCCAAATACAGGTGTGCCAAGCTTGTAGGATTATACCCAAGAATACTCGAGTCTGTAATCACTTCCAAAAGTGCTTCAACAAAGTACTGAGTAAAGGGTCTGAATAATTATTTCAGTTTTTTTATTGACAAATGTCTAAAAACCTGTTTTTGCTTAGTCATTCTGGGGTATTGTGTGTAGATTGATGAGGGGAAAAATGATGTAGTAAATTTTAGAGTAGGGCTGTAACATAACAAAATGTGGAAAAAGGGAAGGGGTCTGAATACTTTCCGAGTGCACTGTATATATACAGTACAAGTCAACAGTTTGGACACACCTACTCATTCCAGGGTTTTTCTTTACTTTTACTATTTTCTACACTGTAGAATAATAGTGAATAAATCAAAACTATGAAATAACACATATGGAATCATGTAGCAACCAAAAAAGGTGTTAAACAAATGGAAATATACTTTATATTTTATATTCTTCAAAGTAGTCACCCTTTGCCTTGACAAAAGCTTTGCACACTCTTGGCATTCTCTCAACCAGCTTCACCTGGAATGCTTTTCCAACAGTCTTGAAGGAGTTCCCACATATGCTGAGCACTTGTTGGCTGCTTTTCCTTCCCTCTGCGGTCCAACTCATCTCACACCATCTCAATTGGGTTGAGGTCAGTTGATTGTGGAGGCCAGGTCATCTGATGTAACAATCCATCACTCTCCTTCTTGGTCAAATAGCCCTTACACAGACTGGAGGTGTGTTGGGTCATTGTCCTGTTGAAAACAAATGATAGTCCCACTAAGTACAGACCAGATGGGATGGCGTATCGCTGCAGAATGCTGTGGTAGCCATGTGTGCCTTGAATTCTAAATAAATCACAGACAGTGTCACCAGAAAAGCACCCCCACACCATCATCATCACACCTCCTCCATGCTTAATGGTGGGAACCACACATGCAGAGATCATCCATTCACCTACTCTGCGTCTCACAAAGACACAGTGTTTGGAACCAAAAATCTCTCATTTGTACTTATCAGACCAAAGGACAGATTTCCACCAGTCTAATGTCCTTTGCTCATGTTTGTTGGCTCAAGCAAATCTCTTCTTCTTATTGGTGTAGTAGTGGTTTCTTTGCAGCAATTCGACCATGAAGGCATGATTCACTCAGTCTCCTCTGAACAGTTGATGTTGAGATGTGTCTGTTACTTGAACTCAGTGAAGCATTTATTTGGGCTGCAATTTCTGAGGCTGGTAACTCTAATGGAGTAATCCTCTGCAGCAGAGGTGACTCTGCATCTTCCTTTCCTGTGGCGGTCCTCATGAGAGACAGTTTCATCATAGTTCTTGATGGGTTTTGCAACTGCACTTGAAGAGACATTCAAAGTTCTTGAAATTTTCCGGAATTGACTGACCTTCATGTTTTAAAGTAATGATGGACTGTTGTTTCTCTTTGCTTAACTGAGCTGTTTTTGCCTTAATATGGACTTGGTCTTTTACCAAATAGGGCTATCTTCTGTATACCACCCATACCTTATCACAAGACAACTGATTGGCTCAAACACATTAAGAAGGAATTAAATTCCACAAATTAACTTTTAACAAGGCACACCTGTTAATTGAAACGCATTCCAGGTGACTACCTCATGAAGCTGGTTGAGAAAATGCCAATAGTGTGCAAAGCTGTCATTAAGACAAAGGGTGGCTACTTTGAAAAATCTCAAATATAAAATATATTTTGATTTGTTTAACACTTTTTTGGTTACTCCATGATTCCATATGTGTTATTTAGTAATTGTGATGTCTTCACTATTATTCTACAATGTAGAATTATTAAAAATAAAGAAAAACCCTTCAATGAGTAGGTGTGTCCAAACTTCTGACTGGTGCTGTATATTAAAATAATTGTACAGTATCACATTTTTTTTTTCGATTTTTCAGGGAATGAGGCCAGCATCCTCAGCTTCTACTTCTCACGGCTATGCCTGAAGCACATTTTTTACTTTTCTCTTGACAAATTTCACTACAGTTGTTATCATCATTAACACGGTTCATTGGCGGTGGCAGTAGTGGACGCTGGTATTTCTGGCACGTGCGTGTGTGTGTGCGCGCGTGTGTGCCTGTGTGTGTGTGTGTTAGTGTGTGTGTGTAGGGGGGTGGGGGTCACGATGGAACATTCTACAAATGGAAAATTTGCCTCAGCTGGGATGTCGGAAAATCCAAAAGTTGAGAGGAGGAGTATGTACACAAACACAGAAGTGAAAGATAAACAGCAGGCTATGAAAGTCAAGGTTTTCCACGTTACAGAAACTTATCAGCCCAAGCCTGGAGAGGGTAACTTGACTGGAAACAGTTGTCCCTAGTGTGGTCAAAGCCCATCTGTCTGTCTGTGTGTGTGTGTGGAGAGGACACACCAGAGAGAGAGATAGCAGGTATTTACATATTCCAAAGTAAAGTCATGCATACCTTTTAAAAGGTAATGTATTATGGCTGGGAGTGTTACGGAGACGCTCCAAGCTATTATGTGACATTTAGTTTAATGACATACAGTATGCTCCCTCCTCTTCCTGACATGTATTGTAGCCCTTCATGGACAGATCTCCCTCCTCACAACATACTTAACATTCATTATGGTTAAACTAGGCCTGTTTTATGTGTTTGTGTGTCTGTTTGGGGGCAGGGTGCGACATAAATTAGAAATTCTCCTTGCATTTCTTTTGGGTGGCCAGGCAGAATATCCACAAAGCATTACTTCTTCTGCCTACATGTCTGTGCTGGACTCTCTAATACACTAACCTAGTCCTAGTGGACAGTGCATGGTGCAGTGGCTGAATGGGTCAGCGTTCTTATAGAGTTGTAAACCTATTTCCAAGAATATAGATGGATGTCCTGAGAACACTTGTTACGCCAGTGGCCCTCTGGCCACCCAGGCTACTGTATGTGCTGTGATGTCCATTCCAGCATTCACAGTAGCATGACTCTGTCTCAGCCCAATGCAGGTCTGTCTGTAGCTGGTCATTGGTAATGTTGGTCATTTGTTACATATCTGAGCTACTAGAGAGCAAGGTAATGTCAACGTGGAATATGATTGGATTCCTAGGGAAGGGCCACAATATCGACATGGATACTGTCCCTGATCAAGTAACAGACATCGAATTGGCAACGAATGGGTTAGACCCAGCGTTGTCTTCCTTGTGTAAAGCCGCATCTCTAACAAACACATGTGGTAATTTGCTCTGTACTCATCAAACAATTTAACCACGCCATGCACACACACACCAATCATCACAAGCACAAAGTATTTAAACGCGTCCATTGGCGTTTACATAAAGATGAGTTTGCATTCTGAGACCGTTGACCTAAGAGAAAACAACGGGTAGCCGATTGCAATAACTAGTTATTTAATTATTCAATAACGCCCTCTTATCTATGTTGGGCTGGGGCACAGCTTGGAATATATTATTTTGATTACCGCGCACTAGCTAGGTAATTACAGGCCGAGGGATGGGACAGGAGTCTATTTTTCCAAACTGCTGAGCGTGCGATGCCTAATGACATGCAATTAGCTGGACGTCGTTTAGAGATTTTCAGAGCTGACGCTGTCGCTCTGCCATTAATTCTCATTACCTCCCTGTTTGTGTGGATCTGAGGACAACCGGGATAGTACAGTACAATTGGGTACGGGCCCACTACTGGGTCATCAGAAGCCCAAACAGAGGAGGAGTAGGCAACAGTGAACGAGTTCGCGCCTCTGGCCAATCTAACCACACTACTTTGTAGTCCGGTCGAGTCTAGGCATACCACTGAGACATCAGAGGACCACACAGGGGAGGCCGTAGGCAGGCACAGTGAACTGGTTCGCCACCCCCTGACTCTAGTCCCCTCTGTATCTGTGTGTCTCAGGCTCTCACACCCAAGGTACGACCCACCACAGAGGCCATTAGAAGCCCACACAGAGGAGCTGTGGCTGGGCAGAGTAAACATTCAGGCGCCCTAACTCTGGTGTTTCCCTCTGTTCTGGTCAAGCAAACTCAGTGTTTCCCAACTCCAGTGCTCAAGTATCCCCAACAGTTCACATTTTCGTTGTAGCCCCAGACAAACACACCTGAAAGTTGAATCAGGTGCGCTTGACTGGGGCTACAATAGAAATGTGTACTGTTGGGGTACCTGAGGACTGGCGTTGGGAAACACTGATTTAACTCATGCTGCTTCGAGGGTATTTAGCCACTAATACATGCTGAATGCATTCTGAGATTCAAATGGGGAAATGACCAATTTAATGTGAACGATAATCTTTCTTATCATCTTCCAAGCTAATTTCAATTCAAATTGTCATGGTGGCTTGCATTACCAATTCATTGTACATACAAGACATAGCCTAAGTATAAACTATAACACTACAAACAGACAGAAGCTTTGCATTACCACCTGGCTGCTGGGGAATTCAGCTACAAGACCGACCGAATGCTGAAGCTGCAATAAATTGGTTTCTACTGCGCTATAGAGGTGGCGGCAGCTGGCCATCTCTGCCACCTGAAGCTACTTCATGAACCATATATTGTAGACAGGGGATAAGTTGAACAGTCCATAATTGAGGGGGGACCCAGTAATAACGGACTCAGATTGCCATTCACCTCCATTGTCCTCCATTTTGTTTTCCATTTCATTGGGAGCAGTCAGGTGTGAAGGATTGGAGCAGGCCGGGGAGAGACCTTGGGTATTGTGTAAGTGTCATAAGTATGGCAAGGGGGGCAGCTTTGCTTGTTATTGTCTCCCAGTCACAGCTACTGAGATTTATGGATTAGGGAGGCCAATGGGTTCGGTTCCTGGACAATGTAGTGACATGTGGTCACCTGCTTCCTTATCTAAATAAATAATGATCTGACCATTGCCGCAGCAGAGCAGAAGAGGCTGGAGCAGAGAGAACTGTGATGATCTCTATGGGAGTCTATGGGCTTTGACGCAAAGCAGAGCAGAAGAGGCTGGAGCAGAGAGAACTGTGATGATCTCTATGGGAGTCTATGGGCTTTGACGCAAAGCAGAGCAGAAGAGGCTAGAGCAGAGAGAACTGTGATGATCTCTATGGGAGTCTATGGGCTTTGACGCAAAGCAGAGCAGAAGAGGCTGGAGCAGAGAGAACTGTGATGATCTCTATGGGAGTCTATGGGCTTTGACGCAAAGCAGAGCAGCGTGTGTGTGTTTGTGTGTGCGTGCATATGCATGTGGGCACAGACTGCTGACCAGGCAGCCCTGCCAGAGCTTGGGCCAAAATAGACATACAGTCAGCACAATGCCATCACCGAGCCCGGCCAATAGGATTGCTCCGAATCATGGGTCAGAGGGTATAGAGGCACCGCTTGTAATGGCACTGCCTCTTTTCAGTGGCTCGTGGCTCAATGTATAACATAACACCCTTTTTGACACGACATCCGTGTGGAAAGTTACAAGACTGAAACTGTAGCAGAATGTTTGAATATTGCAGATAAGCTCCTTTTAATGTGATATCAGGTGGAAGTTTAATTCTTTACATATGATTACATTTGACCAGGGCATTACATTTTCAGAAGGGGAAAACGTTGTGGTAAGATATCTAAATGGGCTTTATCAAAAAGAGAACTCATAACCTCACTCCCACACAATCACATACGGTTTAAGTCGGAAGTTTACATACACCTTAGTCAAATACATTTAAACTCAGTTTTTCACAATTCCTCACATTTAATCCTAGTAAAAATGCCCTGTCTTAGGTCAGTTAGGATCACCATTTTATTTTAAGAATGTGAAATGTCGGAATAATAGTAGAGAGAATGATTTATTTCAGCTTTAATTTCTTTCATCACATTCCCAGTGGGTCAGAAGTTTACATACACTCAATTAGTATTTGGTAGCATTGCCTTTAAATTGTTGAACTTGGTTCAAACGTTTTGGATCAAATAGCTTGTCTGTCAATTGTCATCTGTCAGCCCCAAACCATTGATAGTCAATAATATTATCCCCATAATGTCCTTGGCCACAAAAACAGAATGTTTCACCACACAAAAGGTAGTGCTAACACCTGTTTTACATTCAGAATCAAGATACTGTATGTTTTAGTTACCTTTTCCTACTACAAACTTTTTACTGGTCCAGTTTGGAGTTGGGCAGCATGCTACCATTTTTACATGGTAGGCTAAATTGGGAGGGGGGGGGGTCTGAGAGCAGAACTAATTCAATAAACCTTGTTCCCCAACTAAATGATCAAATGGGATTTCTGTTTTACTAAGTCTGCTACAACAAGCCTTGTGGCTTGTTATGTCCCTTCCTGCAGCATTTATGTAAAACACACAAGTTCTGTCCCCAATGGCACCCTATTCCTTAGCGCACTATGTAGGGAATATGGTGCCATTTGGGACACACCCAGAGTAAGAGGACAGGCTTGTTACAGACAAGCTGGGGCTAACACTGGTGTTTCTAGTTAGGGTGAGATTGCAGAATAAAAGGACAAGAAGGGAAATGGTGGAGGTTTAAGAGGGTTGGCAGCAACATGAAAAGGTTCCCTCTTGCGGTTGGCTCGTAAATGAGACTCCCCTCGGTTCCCTTACAATGTACCCGGGCATTCCAGAAGGCTTTGGGGGTACAATTAAGTGTTTTATTTTCTGTTCTGTTCGATTCCATTCCATTCTATTCTATGTAAGGAGCAGATTTGGGTAACGTGAAATATAAAATATAAAATATAAAATCAAATCAAATTTAGTTGGTCACATACACATGGTTAGATGTTAATGCGAGTGTAGTGAAATGCTTGTGCTTCTAGTTCCGACCATGCAGTAATATCTAACAAGTAAGTAATCTAACAATTTCAGTAATCTAACAATTTACAGTGCAATTTACAGTGCATTCAATATACAGTGCATTCGGAAAGTATTCCGATCCCTTGACTTTTTCCACATTTTGTTACGTTACAGCATTATTCAAAAATTGATTAAATTGTTTTTTACCCACAAAAAAAAATAATGACAAAGCAAAAACAGTTTGAGTATCTGGAGCATCAGCATTTGTGGGTTCGATTACAGGCTCAACGTGGCCAGAAACCAAGGACTTTCTTCTGGAACTCGTCAGTCTATTCTTGTTCTGATGAATGAAGGCTATTCCTTGCGAGAAATTTCCAAGAAACTGAAGATCTCAAACAAGGCTGTGTACTACTCCCTTCACAGAACAGCGCAAACTGGCTTTAACCAGAATAGAAAGAGGAGTGGGAGGCCCCGGTGCACAACTGAGCAAGAGGACAAGTACATTAGAGTGTGTAGTTTGAGAAACAGATGCTGTTGTCTTTTTCTTTGCAACTCTGCCTAGAAGGCCAGCATCCTGGAGTTGCCTCTTCACTGTTGACGTTGAGACGGGTGTTTTGTGGGTACTATTTAATGAAGCTGCCAGTTAAGGACTTGTGAGGGGTCTGTTTCTCAAACTGGACACTCTGATGTACTTGTCCTCTTGCTCAGTTGTGCACCGGGGCCTCCCACTCCTCTTTCTATTCTGGTTAAAGCCAGTCTGCGCTGGCTCTAACCAGAAATGCTGATGCTGACGAGTTTCAGAAGAAAGGTCTTTGTTTCTGGCCATTTTGAGCCTGTAATCGAACCCACAAATGCTGATGCTCCAGATACTCAACTAGTCTAAAGAAAGACAGTTTTATTGCTTCTTTAATCAGGACAACAGTTTTCAGCTGTGCTAACACAACTGCAAAAGGGTTTTCTAATGATCAGAATTTTAAAATGATAAACTTGGATTAGCTAACACAATGGGCCATTGGAAGACAGGAGTGATGGTTGCTGATAATGGGCCTCTGTACGCCTATGAAGATATTCCATAAAAAATCTGCCGTTTCCAGCTAAAATAGTCATTTACAACATTAACAATGTCTACACTGTATTTCTGATCAATTCGATGTTATTTTAATGGACGAAAAATGTGCTTTTCTTTCAAAACAAGGACATTTCTAAGTGACCCGAAACTTTTGAACAGTAGTGTATATACTGTATATATCAAGATTACATAAGTATTCAGACCCTTTACTCAGTTCTTTGTTGAAGCACCTTTGGCAGTGATTACAGACACGATTATTCTTGGATATGACGCTACAAGCTTGGCACACCTATATTTGGGGAGTTTCTTCTATTCCTCTCTGCAGATCCTCTCAAGCTCTGTTAGGTTGGATGGGGAGCATTGCTGCACAGCTATTTTCAGGGCTCTCCAGAGAAGTTCGATCAGGTTAAAGTCCGGGCTCTGGCTGGGCCACTCAAGGACATTCAGAGACTTGAAGCCACTCCTGCGTTGTCTTAGCAGTGGGCTTAGGTTCGTTGTCCTGTTGGAAGGTGAACCTTCGGCACAGTCTAAGGTCTTGCGCGCTCTGGAGCAGGTTTTCATCAAGGACCTCTCTGTACTTTGCTTCGCTCATCTTTGCCTCAATCCAGAATAGTCTCCTAGTCCCTTCCGCTGAAAAACATCCCCACAGCATGATGCTGCCACCACCATGCTTCACCGTAGAGATGGTGCCACGTTTCCTCCAGACATGACGATTGGAATTCTGGCCAAGGAGTTCAATCTTGGTTTCATCAGACCAGATGATCTTGTTTCTCATGGTCTGAGCGTCCTTTAAGTGCATTTTGGCAAACTCCAAGCAGGCTGTCATGTGCCTTTTACTGAGGAGTAGCTTCCGTCTGGCCACTCTACCATAAAGGCCTCATTGGTGGAGTGCTGCAGAGGTGGTTGTCTTTCTGGAAGGTTCTCCCATCTTCTCAGAGGAACTCTAGAGCTCTGTCAGAGTGACCATCGGGTTCTTGGTCACTTTCCTGACCAAAGCCCTTCTCCCCCGATTGCTCAGTTTGGTGGGGCGGCCAGCTTTAGGAAGAGACTTGGTGGTTGCAAACTTCTTCCATTTAAGAATGATGGAGGACACTGTGTTCTTGGGGACCTTCAATGCTGCAGAAATGTTTTGGTACCCTTCCCCAGATCTGTGAATCCTTCGACTTCATGGCTTCCAGGTCATGTCCAATCAATTGAATTTACCGCAGGTAATGGAAAAAATAATACACCTGAGATCAATTTTGAGTTTCATAGTAAAGGGTCTGAATACTTATGTAATAAGGTATTTTAGTTTTTTAATTGTAATAAATTGTTTATGGAATATTGTGTGTAGATTGCTGAGAATTTTAGAATAAGTCCGTAATGTAACAAAATGTGGAAAATGCCAAGGGGTCTGAATACTTTCCGAAGGCACTGTAGTAACTGGTCTGGTTCCAAGTTGGACAGCAGTCTTTAACCAGTCTTCTAAGTGAGCATCAAAACTCTGCCATTGACGGCTTTATTTCACCATCCTGTCGAAGCCATGTTAAAATAATGATGGGCTGTTGTTTCTCTTTGCTTAATTGAGCTGTTCTTGCCATAATATGGACTTGGTCTTTTACCAAATAGGTCTATCTTATGTATACCCCCCTACCTTGTCACAACACAACTGATTGGCTCAAACGCATTAAGGAGGAAAGAAATTCCACAAATTAACTTTTAATAAGGCACACCTGTTAATTGAAATGCATTCCAGGTGAGTACCTCATGAAGCTGGTTGAGAGAATGCCAAGAGTGTGTAAGGCTGTCATGAAGGCAAAGGGTTGCTATTTGAAGAATCTCAAATGTAACATATATTTTGATTTGTTAAACAAGTTTTGGGTTACAACATGTTTCCATATGTGTTATTTCATAGTTTTGATGTCTTCACTATTATTCTACAATGTAGAAAATAGTAAGAAATAAAGAAATACCCTTGAACGAGTAGGTGTTCTAAAACTTTGGAGCGGTGGTATGGCTTAGAAAATATATAACTTTTTATTAAGTTCTTCTTAAATGTGCTTTGAAGTTTTTATATAATTTTTTCCAAATGAAAGACCACAGAGACAGGCTTACATGACCAAGTATGGCCAGTCTGATGATAACACGTAATAACACCAGAACACCAGAATAGATAGTCTCCTCTGCATGAAAATTAATAGACACAGGGATTGGCAGGAGTGTTTCCTATGTAGGAACTTAATGTGATGCTGATGATGTGTGAGTGGAGACAGTAGTGTATAAGAGCTAATGAACAGTTACAGTTACGCAAGACTGGAGATATGCTGCTGCCAGATTATCACAGAGTTGACCTGACAGGGATTATGTAACCCAGGCCAGGTCCCAGGTCCAGACTATAATCCACACAGGGACTTGGAGTATGCACATAACCCAAACCTCATCCCCCAGGGCAGAGGCAGAGAGAGGGCAGGAAAGAGAGAGGGATAGAGTGAGTGAGAGAGACCTGATTCTAGTAATTAGCTGGTTGATATGCTGAATCAGTTTAGTTACAACTGGGGTTGGATTGAAACCCTCAGGAGTGTAGTTCTCCAGAAACAGGTTTAGAGAGAGAGAGAGAGAGAGAGAGAGAGAGAGAGAGAGAGCTACACCTAAAGGTCTTCATATACCCCTATATATTCCAGAAATATCAAAAATTGTCTTCAATGCTATAATGAGAGGACAGTGGCATGTTAACTACATAGCAATATACACATCTCCCTTACTTCCCCTAACCCCATGCAGTAACATAACATGCCTGAGGTATTCCCAGCAGGCATTGGCATGGACAGCCCCAGCAGTACCAACCAAGCTGGATGGATTTCAATCAGCCACCAAAATGATGTGGCTACCCAGCTTGGACTGCATAGGCCTGGGCTAAATATAACACTGCCCATCCTACGGCTTTGATGTGGTCAACGCCTCTGGTTTTATGTGTCCCGAAACACAACCCATCAAATTACAGATCAGATGTAGAACCTTCAGCCTTAGAGCCTTATCAAACAATTTCAGCTCTGTGACATAGTTTTCCTAAAGCTGTCATAGGTAATTAGAGCCAACAGAAAATATCAGGCGGTATCTCTGGCATGTAGAGGATGGTGGTAGTGGTGGTAGTGGTGCTGGAGGAGGAGTGTGGAGGATTGTGGACAGGACAGCTCAGCACTCGCTTCCTGCCCGCCCGCAGGCAATCTCTCTCTCTCTCTCTCTCTCTCTCTCTACAGCAGCAGCAGATCAAGGGATCCATGTACATAAATAAAGGTGACTGATGATGATTTCCCATGAGTGCAATAGTCAACAGCCACATCATTCACATAGCCTACAGTCACATGCAGGCTCAGGCTGGCCTAAACAGCTGTACTGTAACATGCCTCTGATTGTGTGGTGAACACATGCCTGCATACCTTTCTGAAGAAGGTATTTATACCACCAGGCTAAAATACATGATGATGTACTCTTAGAAAAAAGCATTCCAAAAGGGCTCTTTGTGGAGGGATAGGTTTCTACCAAGAACTGTTGTGAACCTTTAACATCCGAATAACCCTTTTTGGAAGGAAGGCAAGAAAGGAAGGCAAGAAGGGTTCTACATAGAACCATATATCATATTTCCCAGCATTCTCTATTGCAGGGTGATTTTCATAATTGTTTGTTTATAATATCTGTGTTTTTGCATGTACATTGATTGATTGATACATTTTATGCTACACAAAGATACATAGCATAAATGTTTCTAAACTAATCCAATCTGTTTGTTGTTTTTGCACCCATTACTGAGATAGTTGTTCCAGTTCAGAGGATTGAGGTAGTCTCAGTAGTCAATGTTCCCAACCCTGGCAGTTGTTCTGAAAGCAGGAAGGGGTGTGATTAAAAATTCCACTTGTTGGTTATCCTAATTCTGGCTGGATTCCAGTAGGAATTAAATGTCACTTTGCCAGCCAACATAATGTGACTTGTGGCCTGTAAACCAGGAGTTTCCTAACACCACTGTGGTAGAGTGTAACTAGGCCCTCAAAGAAAGGCCTTATGATATGTATTGTCATAAATCATTTAATTTTGAAGGCTAAAAAGAATGGTGGAACTATTCATAGAGGGTTCTAAAGAAAAACCTCCAAAGACAAAACAGTTATTGGTAGAACCCTTCATAGACGATTCTAGGTAGAACAATATACAAATCAAATCAAATTGTTTTAGTCACATGCGCCGAATACAACAGGTGTAGACCTTACAGTGAAATGCTTCCTTACGAGCCCCTAACCAACAACGCAGTACAAATAAGAATAAGAAATAAAAGTAACAAGCAATTAAAGAGCATCAGTAAAATAACAATAATGAGAATATATACAGGGGGGTACCGGTACAAAGTCAATGTACGGGGGGCACCGGTTAGTCAAGGTAATTGAGGTAATATGTACATGTAGGTAGAGTTATTAAAGTGACTATGCATAGATGATAAAAACAGAGAGTAGCAGCGGTGTAAAATACATGGGGGGGGGGGGGCAATGTGAATAGTCTGGGTAGCCATTTGATTAGGTGTTCAGGAGTCTTCTGGCTTGGAGGTAGACATTTTTAGAAGCCTCTTGGACCTAGACTTGGCACTCAGGTACCACAGTCTATGACTAGGATGGCTGGAGTCTTTGACCATTTTTAGGGCCTTCCTCTGACACCGCCTGGTATAGAGGCCCTGGATGGTTGGAAGCTTTTCCCCAGTGATGTACTGGGCCGTACACACTACTCTCTGTAGTGCCTTGCGGTCGGAGGCCGAGCAGTTGCCATACCAGGCAGTGATGCAACCAGTCAGGATGCTCTTGATGGTGCAGCTGTAGAAGCTTTTGAGGATCTGAGGACCCATGCCAAATATTTTCAGTCTCCTGAGGGGATGAGGTTTTGTTGTGCCCTCTTCACAACTGTCTTGGTGTGCTTGGACCATGTTAGTTTGTTGGTGATGTGGACACCAAGGAACTTGAAGCTCTCAACCTGCTCCACTACAGTCCCGTCGATGAGAATGGGGGCATGCTCAGTCCTCTTTTTGCTGCAGACCACAATCATCTCCTTAGTCTTGGTTACGTTGAGGGAGAGGTTGTTGTCCTGGCACCACACGGCCAGGTCTCTGACCTCCTCCCTATAGGCTGTCTCGTCGTTGTCGGTGATCAGGCCTACCACTGTTGTGTCATCGTCAAACTTAATGATGGTGTTGGAGTCGTGCCTGGCTGTGCAGTCATGAGTAAACAGGGAGTACAGGAGGGGAATGAGCACACACCCCTGAGGGGCCCCTGTGTCAGCGTGGCAGATGTTTTGTTACCTACCCTCACCCCCAGTTGCAGAGGGAGGTGTTTAGTCCCAGGGTACTTAGCTTATTGATGAGCTTTGAGGGCACTATGGTGTTGAACGCTGAGCTGTAGTTAATGAATAGCATTCTCACATACAGTGAGGGAAAAAAGTGTTTGATCCCCTGCTGATTTTGTACGTTTGCCCACTGACAAAGAAATTATCAGCCTATAATTTTAATGGTAGGTTTATTTGAACAGTGGGACACAGAATAACAACAAAGAAATCCAGAAAACGCATGTGAAAAATGTTATAAATTGATATGCATTTTAATGAGGGAAATAAGTATTTGACCCCCTCTCAATCAGAAAGATTTCTGGCTCCCAGGTGTCTTTTATACAGGTAACGAGCTGAGATTAGGAGCACACTCTTAAAGGGAGTGCTCCTAATCTCAGCTTGTTACCTGTATAAAAGACACCTGTCCACAGAAGCAATCAATCAATCAGATTCCAAACTCTCCACCATGGCCAAGACCAAAGAGCTCTCCAAGGATGTCAGGGACAAGATTGTAGACATACACAAGGCTGGAATGGGCTACAAGACCATCGCCAAGCAGCTTGGTGAGAAGGTGACAACAGTTGGTGCGATTATTCGCAAATGGAAGAAACACAAAAGAACTGTCAATCTCCCTCGGCCTGGGGCTCCATGCAAGATCTCACCTCGTGGAGTTGCAATGATCATGAGAACGGTGAGGAATCAGCCCAGAACAACACGGGAGGATCTTGTCAATGATCTCAAGGCAGCTGGGACCATAGTCACCAAGAAAACAATTGGTAACACACTACGCCGTGAAGGACTGAAATCCTGCAGCGCCCGCAAGGTCCCCCTGCTCAAGAAAGCACATATACATGCCCGTCTGAAGTTTGCCAATGAACATCTGAATGATTCAGAGGACAACTGGGTGAAAGTGTNGCCGTGTTTGGAGGAGGAGGAATGCTGCCTATGACCCCAAGAACACCATCCCCACCGTCAAACATGGAGGTGGAAACATTATGCTTTGGGGGTGTTTTTCTGCTAAGGGGACAGGACAACTTCACCGCATCAAAGGGACGATGGACGGGGCCATGTACCGTCAAATCTTGGGTGAGAACCACCTTCCCTCATCCAGGGCATTGAAAATGGGTCGTGGATGGGTATTCCAGCATGACAATGACCCAAAACACACGGCCAAGGCAACAAAGGAGTGGCTCAAGAAGAAGCACATTAAGGTCCTGGAGTGGCCTAGCCAGTCTCCAGACCTTAATCCCATAGAATATCTGTGGAGGGAGCTGAAGGTTCGAGTTGCCAAACGTCAGCCTCGAAACTTTAATGACTTTTAGAAGATCTGCAAAGAGGAGTGGGACAAAATCCCTCCTGAGATGTGTGCAAACCTGGTGGCCAACTACAAGAAACGTCTGACCTCTGTGATTGCCAACAAGGGTTTTGCCACCAAGTACTAAGTCATGTTTTGCAGAGGGGTCAAATACTTATTTCCCTCATTAAAATGCAAATCAATTTATAACATTTTTCACATGCATTTTTCTGGATTTTTTGTTGTTGTTATTCTGTCACTCACTGTTCAAATAAACCTACCATTAAAATTATAGACTGATCATTTCTTTGTCAGTGGGCAAACGTACAAAATCAGCAGGGGATCAAATACTTTTTTCCCTCACTGTATGTTGGAGTGTGTCTAGGATTTCTGGGATAATGGTGTTGATGTGAGCCATGACCAACCTTTCAAAGCACTTAGACATGAGCGCTACGGGTCGGTAGTCATTTAGGCAGGTGACCTTAGTGTTCTTGGGCACAGGGAGTATGGTGGTCTACTTAAAACATGTTGATATTACAGACAGGGAGAGGTTGAAAATGTCAGTGAAGACAATTGCCAGTTGGTCATCGCATGCTTGCAGTACACGTCCTGGTAATCCGTCTGGCATGTCTATTTCAGATTCTTCAATGTAGCCACCCTTTTCCTTGATGACAGCTTTGCACACTATTGGCATTCTCTCAACCAGCGTCATGAGATAGTCACCTGGAATGCATTTAAATTAAAGGTGTGTCATGTTCAAGTTAATTTGAGGAATTTCTTTCCTTCTTAATGCGTTTGAGCCAATCAGTTGTGTTATGACAAGGTAGGGGTGGTATACAGAAGATAGCCATATTTGGTACAAGACTAAGTCCATGATATTGCAAAAACAGCTCAAATAAGCAAAGAGAAATGACAGTCCATCATTATTTTAAGACATGAAGGTCAGTCAATCCAGAAAATGTCTAACTTTGAAAGTTTCTTCAAGTGCAGTCGCAAAAACCATCAACCACTATGATGAAACTGGCTCTCATGAGGACCGCCACAGGAATGGAAAACCCAGAGTTACCTCTGCTGCAGAGGATAAGTGCAAATTTGAGATTTTTGGTGTGGGGGTGTCTTTGTGAGACAAAGTAGGTGAACAGATTATCTCCGCATGTGTGGTTCCCACCGTGAAGCATGGAAGAGGAGGTGTGATGGTGTGGGGGTGCTTTGCTGGTGATACTGTTATTGATTTATTTAGAATTCAAGGCACACTTAATCAGAATTTCTACCACAGCATTCTGCAGTGATACGCTATCCCATATGGTTTGCGCTTAGTGGGACTTTCATTTGTTTTTTAACAGGACAATGACCCAACACACCTCCAGGCTGTGTAAGGGCTATTTGACCAAGAAGGAGATTGATAGAGTGCTACATCAGATGACCTGGCCTCCACAATCACCCGACCTCAACCCAATGAGATGATTTGGGATGAGTTGGACCGCAGAGTGAAGGAAAAGCAGCCAACAAGGAACTCCTGGAAAAGCATTCCAGGTGAAGCTGGTTGAGAGAATGCCAAGAGTGTGCAAAGCTGTCATCAAGGCGAAGGTTGGCTACTTTGAAGAATCTAAAATATAAATATATTTTGATTTGTTTAACACGTTTTTGGATACCACATGATTCCATATGTGTTATTTCATAGTTTTGATGTCCTCGCTATTATTCTACAATGTAGAAAATAGTAAAAATAAAGAATAACCCTTGAATGAGTAGGTGTGTCTAAACTTTTAACTGGTACTGTAAGTACCGAGACGATGCGTTCTTATAGATGCAACGGAAATACAATGTATTCCATTGAACCCATTTCAGCCATTTGACAAGTCATTACAAACATTTCTGTGGTTGTAACTTTAAAAGTATAAAACGACAGGCACAAGCAAGAGTATGAAAGATTTGCAGGAATAAAATGACAGCAATCAATTTAGCAAGATTTAAGTGCGACAGGAAAAACTTTAATTGCCTGAAAAAGACAGATCCTCAGGTGGGCAGGGCATACATGTTGCTATGAAATGGCACCCTGTTTTTGAGACGGGCCCATAGGGCTCAGGTCAGTAGTAGTGCACTATATAGGGAATAGTGTGCCGTGTTGGATGCCCCATCACACATTTACATAACTCTGGAGCTTTACAGGAAGATTAGGTTCCAGGGAAGTCTCTAATGTTATACACATTCTCTTTGCTCTTCAGTGTACACAAGGGTTATCGCCAGAGCAGGGGAGATAAAGGAGGTGGAAAGCACACGTTACAAACATGAGTCAAGGTCGAGTCAGACTGGATGGAAAAAGTACACAGGTTTCACCTTTCGAACACCCACTCCCCATGGATTTTTTTCCTTAGGCTAAACTGGATAAAGTCAATCCTGTGCTATTATTGAGCCGACTCAGTCAAGGTCGAATCAGACTCAGGTGTTTAGGATGGAAAAGGTGCACAGATTTTTCCTTACGAACACCCACTCACCTTGGATTTTTTTTCCTTAGGCTAAACTGGATAAAATTGACAATGGGACATCTTAAAAAGGCTCATTGATATTGAAAAACAAAGGTAAAAATAAATTGTGCATGATGAATGCACCAAGGCTTTCCTCCTATTCCATAATGGAAAAGATAGATATAAAAAAGGGTATCTGTCTTTCCTAAATCCTTCCATCCTTATGAAGAGAGAGCCTAATCACTATTCATTCCTAGTAATCACTCCCCGTTGACCCCAACCACAGCCTATGGCCTTCCCAAAGATACATTAATAAAACACAAACTCTTTGTAATAGGCCCTGCATGTCATAGACCTGGTTTCCTCTTCGCTTTATGGGAAAATCATGGGCTGCTGTGGCATGTCAGGATGTGGGATCAAATGGGGCTCTAATATATTCATAATGACACAGAACTATGGAGGAAGAGGATTCCTATTACAATGGTAGCCCATTGATATGGGGTGGATGAAGTAAGGATTGGAGACAGTGATGGCCAAACATTTCTAAAAACATTTACCAAAAACTATTCCAAAATATCATAAATATCAATCCACCAAAATAAACTGAAATGGTTTTCATTAAAATACACGTATTTTGTTTTTTAAAATACAATTTGCAAGTAGCCCGCGGAACAGCAAAAACGTTCTCAGTAACAGTTAACATGAACTTTTTATGACTGTGATATGCTGTTGTTTATCTGTCTTAGTTTAATGGACTGACTGTATGTCTTTCTGGACAAGAGTGTCTGCTAAATTACCAAAATGTACAGATATATACAGTAACAGTCAAAAGTTTGGACACACTTACTCATTGAAGGGTTTTTCTTTATTTTTACTATTTTCTACAAATTAGAATAATCGTGAAGACATCAAAACCATGAAATAACACATATGGAATCCTGTAGTAACCAAAAAGGTGTTAAACAAATCAAAATACATGTTATATTTGAGATTCTTCAATGTAGCCACCCTTTTCCTTGATGACAGCTTTGCACACTTTTGGCATTCGCTCAACCAGCGTCATGCGGTAGTCACCTGGAATGCATTTCAATTAACAGGTGTGCTTGTTAAAAGTTAATTTGTGGAATTTATTTCCTTCTTAATGCTTTTGATCCAATCAGTTGTGTTGTGACAAGGTAGGTCCATATTGTGACAAAACAGCTCAAATAAGCAGAGAAACGACAGTCCATCATTAGACATGAAGGTCAGTCAATACGGAAAGTTTCAAAAACTTTGGAATTTTCTTCAAGTGCAGTCGCAAAAGCCATCAAGTGCTATGATGAAACTGGCTCTCATGAGGACCGCCACAGGAAAGGAAGACCCAGAATTACACCTGCTGCAGAGGATACGTTCATTAGAGTTAACTGCACCTCAGATTGCAGCCCCAAAAAAATGCTTCACAGAGATTAAATTACAGACACATCTCAACATCAACTGTTCAGATAAGACGGCGTGAATCAGGCCTTCATGGGTGAATTGGTGCAAAGAAACCACTACTAAAGGACACCAGTAAGAAGAGAGTTGCTTGGGCCAAGAAACATGAGCAATGACCATTAGACCGGTGGAAATCTGTCCTTTGGTCTGATGAGTCCAAATTTTGAGATTTTTGGTTCCATCCACCATGTCTTTGTGAGATGCAGAGTAGGTGAACGGATGCTCTCTGCATGTGTGGCTCCCACCATTCCTGTGGCGGTCCTCATGAGAGCCTGCGACTGCACTTGAAGAAACTTTCAAAGTTCTTGAAATGTTATGTATTGACTGACCATGTCACAAACTGTCGTTTCTCATTGCTAATTTGAGCTGTTTTTGCCATAGTAAAGCAAACTGGATGGAATATGGAGAAAAATGCACCAAATTCTTCCTGAATCTCCAACACAGGAATGCTACCAAAAATAATTAGCAGAAATTCGTTACTGAAGACAGAGTCATCTATGATTCTCCACATTATATTTTGAAAGAGGAAGCTTAATATTTGAAGCAGATGTTCTCTTTTCCGTCTCATCCTCACCCTTTGAATGATGATTACTGTAAGGAATTCTCTCCAAATAATAAAAACAAAATAGAAAGTTAACAAATGTACAAAAAGATCAGTGCGAAAGCCAAATTACAGAGGAATAACTTTTTGAGGCTATTAAATCCTTTCAGTCTGGAAAACCTCCCAGGCTTGATGGTATACCGGTAGAGGTATGTCAAGCCTTTTTTGATATACTCAAAGCTTCATTGTTAGCTTGTTTTATCTACTCAAATAAAATAAAAAATTACTTGTCACATGCGTCGAATACAACAACCGTACAGTGAAATGCTTACAAGCCCTTAACCAACAATGTAGTTTTAAGAAGAATAAGTGTTAAGTAAAAAATAGATAAGTACAAAATAAAAATAATTAAAGAGAAGCAGTAAAATAACAGTAGTGAAGATGTATACAGGGGGTACCAATACAGAGTCAATGTGCGGGGGCACAGGTTAGTCAAGGTAATTGAGGTAATATGTACATGTAGGTAGAGTTAACGTTACTATGCATAGATAATAAACAGAGAGCAGCCAGCAGCGTAATGGTAGTCTGTCAGGTACTCAGCAGGAAGGTCTGATTTCATCATTATTGAAACAAGACCAAGAGGGCAAATATAAAGATCCAGTCTATAAAAAATGGAGGGTTCTTACACTTAAATGTTGAAATGCATCAAAAAGGTTTTACCAGGTATTGTTCATCCTGATCAGACAGGATTTTTTACATGGATGATACATGTAAGAAGCTAGGCCTGGTATTTATAGCACATTTGTAAAAGGCCTTATTTATAAATGCCTGGATCTTTTACATTTCGGTGATTCTCTTATGAAATAGGTAAAAGTAATGTTTAGCAAACCCAGGTGTAAAATAGTAAATAGCGGCTACTTCTCAGAGAGTTTTGAATTGTCAAGAGGAGTTAAACAAGGGTGTCCGCTGTCAGCATATCTATTATTTATGGACATCGAAATGCTAGCTATTAAAATCAGATCCAATAACAACATTAGAGGATTAGAAATCCAAGGCTTAAAAACAAAGGTGTCCATGTATGCCGATGACTCAAGTTTTCTATTAAGTCCGCAAGCCATATCCCTGCAATGTGTCATTGAAGACCTAGGTAACTTTTCTTGACTCTCTGGACTAAAACCTAATTATGATAAGTGTACAATATTACGTATTGTATCTTTAAAAAATCCAACTTTTAAATGACACTGCAGTTTACCTATAAAATGGGCTGACGGTGAAGTAGACATACTTGGTATGTGAGCTCTGAACAATGAATTTCAATAGAAAATATGTGAAAATAGACAAGACCCTGCAACCATGGAGAGGTAAAAAACAGTCTATTTATGGAAAAATTGCCCTGATTAACACCTTAGCCAATGACTTTGCGCCTTCTTGGATGGGCACTTCTAATGTAACTCTATGGCAGCACTTGAATTTTCGAACTCTACTCGTAAATTTTGCAGTGACTTGGTGTCCCCATGAGTGACAGAACACTGAGCCAATCACAGTGGAACTGGAGAACATTACCAACCCCTATGCTCAGTATTTTCCGCTGGCTGCCCCACCACCAATGAAAGCATTGAGCTAGGCTGAAACACCTGCATTTTGGAGCTGCATTACTCAAGAAAGCAAAAAAGAGACCAAGTTTTATGGGTCTTTATTAACTCAATTATTATTTTTATGAACTGATATGTGACACATATTAATGCCAAAATAACATAAAAAACAGACAAAAATATATATAATGTTGCTAAACAGGTGGGGCTCTGCTCTGAATGATGGGTCGCCACTGAATGCTGGCGACGAGCCATTGTTTAGACAGGTGACTCCTTGCGCACGCTTCCATAGCCTGGCGTCCTTGATTAACCATATCTAAACTATTGGGTTTCACCAAAAGTATGTTTTAATGTTACAGAGGCATATCCAATATCTCTAGGAACAATAGTTAAGATTGGTTGGGTTAATTGTGTCCTTCGCTATCAAATAAGCGTATAAACACATTTTTATCCAGGGTCTCCGGTTTTCCGCCTGTAGAAGTGGGAAATTACGTGGTAGCCTATACTCTCACGTGACTGTGTCGTCTAGAATGGACTACAATGGCAGCCCACGGGGACACATTAAACCCAATACATCTTAAGTAATGTTCCTAGAGATACTGGATATGCCTGTAACATTAAAACAGTATTTTGGTGAAACCAAATAGTTTAGATTTGGTTGATCAAGGATGCCAGGCTACGAATGCTTCAGCAATGAGCCGAATGCTTCAGCAATGAGCCGAATGCTTCAGCAATGAGCCGAATGCTTCAGCAATGAGCCAGCTGTCAAAACAATGGCAGTGTTCGAGAGGATCAAAAGCGCAATGTACTGTATCATGGGTAAATTGTGATTGACTGACTGATCTACAAATAATAATGAGTCGTTATTTATGATGCAAGGTGATTTGTCGTTTGCAGTCGCTTTGATGCTCTCGAACACGACCAATAGCTCTTTGCAGGATGACGCAAACTGGTACCCAGACTTTGGGATGCACTTTGAAACCCACACCAACCGTTACATAGCACCACCCACCTGGTGAAATGCTGTGAAAATATGGGCTTGTTTGAGTGGTAAGCCTGAAGCAACCCACTGCAGAAGAAAGTCGAGGAGTGAAGTTGGGGGAGTTGCAGCTACTATAGCCAAATATCAGATACTGATGTGGTTTTCCAACAGGAATGCTCAGTGCAACATGGTAGTTTTTATTTATAATGTCTATGTAACAGTATAGCTTCCGTCCCTCTCCTCGCCCCTGCTTGGGCTCGAACCAGGGACCCTCGAAGCATCGTTAACCATCGCACCACAAAAGCCACGGCCCTTGCAGAGCAAAGGGGAACAACTACTTCAAGGTTTCAGAGCGAGGCACTTCACCGACTGGAATGCTGTTAGCCCGCACCCTGCTAGCCAACTAGCCATTTCACACCGGCTACATCTACAACCCCCATATCACACACTCACAAACTGTAAATATGTGTGTACATTGTACTATCAATTTGGGAGAGAGCCTCAAATGACTGCAACATGAAGCTAGTTCGCTAAACCGTGCATTATTTCTGGCAATGTTCAGCAAGGTTAGTTACGAAGAAGGACAGCGGGTTCCACATGAATTGGGCAAATGTACAATCCGTTTCAGTCACGTCTTTTCAGTCACTTCATGACCTTTGATCACATGCAGTCGACAGGTAGGTGCATGTTGGAAGTGTTGGTTGACATGTAGACCCATTTTGGACAATTTAATCGGAATTATGCAACACGCTTTGAAAGGCGGTGACCAACGCGCCCCTCCCCTTTATGATAATGAGCATTTGATTGGTCCAAATCGGAAACATGGTAATTATAGAAGACACCTCATTGGTTAAATCCTCCAGGTCCCTTAGTGAACACAGCGCAAAGCCTCCAGACAAGAGATCCTTGGGCGTCTCATACTATGAGAAAGTAGTACGTGTATACATAACATTATATCTGAGAAATTACACAATGTTTTTTTTTATTGTATGAATCGTCATATGAATTCCTCTATCTCTACATTTCAATGAATTATTGCAGGATATAACAAGAAATTCCAGGAAAATACCGAGTAGTCTTTCGGGGCGGAGGGATACAAGCATCCTCCCGTCGTCCAAAACACGGAGGTTGTAGAAAAGGTCGGGAGAGACGGCGACAAAGCGCAGACAGAAATACATTCCCCGGTGTCGGCACGGTCTTCTACCAGCTTCAAAGATTGCTACTAGATAATAGTTAACCGCTCTGCAAGTCTACTGGTTTCAGTACTTCAAGAAAAAAAAAAAAGTGTTATCTTCAAAAGTGCATGAATTAAGATACAGGATCTAATCTGGGAAAGGACGATGCGGCATTTGATTTGAGCCGTCGACGGGCGGGTAGAGTTGGCACTCTGGATTTATTAACCTTTTCAATCATATTTACATAGGATTGGATCGGTATCTACCTCTTCACATAAACAAGAATTTAGTTCGTCTTCCGTTCGAATATGTTGTTGTCAAAGTTTGGCTCATTCTCGCACATTTGCCACCCTTCGAGCATGGACCATTTACCGGTGAAAATACAGCTCCAGCCAGGTATGAGTCCCAACCCGCTTCGTGCTGTACATAGCCGTAAATGATGCACTGTTTAGTGGACTAGCTTTATGTTACTCATTCATGCTTCCAATAATGAAATCATTTTATTTTACTAACTAACTCTAAAATCATTGCGTGTGCGTGTGTGTGGAAAGGCGAACGTTAAGACAGTCCAGTCGCAGCTGTTTATCTTGCACTGTGAAGGACGAGACTGTCGTGTATTCTTATCTGCTCTCTATTTGATGTGTCTCCAGTTAAAGTGGAAAAGGAGCCGTTCGAAAAGGTTTACACGGTGGGATCCGTGCTGGGCAGCGGTGGATTCGGTACAGTCTACGCCGGGAGTCGGCTCTCGGATGACGCACTGGTAAGACTAGGGGTGCTTTGACCTCGGCACATGGCGCCATCAAGACGTCTCATAGTTACTAACTAACTAACTAACTAACTTACAATGTATCTAATGTGTCTTTTCTCTCTCTCTCTCTCTCTCTCCCGAAATGGAGGTCGCAGTGAAACATGTGCCGAAGGAGCGGGTGACTGAATGGGGAACTATTGTAAGTATTCACCCCTCCGGTTTCTTTAGGGTTTTCACCCATGTCAGTTGTCCTTGTTAAAAAGAATCATTCAATCGATTCGCAGTCACTCAACTCATTCGTGATTCATCTTTTCTTACAGAATGGTGTGATGGTGCCTTTGGAGATCATTTTATTGAAGAAAGTCAGCTCGTCGTTTCGAGGGGTTATAAAACTCCTGGATTGGTACGAGCGACCAGACGGCTGGTTGATTGTCATGGAACGACCGGAGCTGGTCAAGGATCTTTTCGATTTCATAACGGAGAAGGGCGCTTTGGACGAGGACACAGCCAGGGGATTTTTCCGTCAGGTTTTGGAGTCTGTCCGCCACTGCTACAGCAGCGGGGTAGTTCACAGAGATATCAAAGATGAAAATCTGCTTGTAGACCTACGCACTGGGGACCTCACGCTTATTGACTTTGGTTCAGGGGCGATTCTCAAGGACACCGTCTACACTGACTTTGACGGTACGTACCCCACCCTTACTCAATGCGTTGCCAGCAGTGGCTCCGTTGTATTTTCGGGGTTGGTTGTGTTTTTTGAAGGTGCGTTATAGTCTGCACTGACCCGTGACTTGCTTTCGGCTATATTTCTTCGTTTTAGCATAGATATCTACTAGAATTATTAGATCATCTGATGACGATAGTACCCCGGTATTGGCCGGTGTCCACACGACGCTGTGCCGCAGTGGTTTGTTTTCGGTACCTCGTAAATAGTTTCCCCTCCGGTGGTGATGTTGTCAGCGATGTTTAGGAGCACGAATGCTGTTTTATAGGCCGATCCTTATTCATTTTGATTATCCCTATTTAGTTATGTATGAAAAGTACTTTAAATGATGTCCTATTCGTCAATAATATAACGCACTAGTGTAGTAAAATAGGTTATATGTTGATTTGTCTGTGTTATGTTGAAAGAAACGCTCATTTCAAAGCCTTTAGGTAATGACTATTGGGCCGGCTGCCACGTAACATCTGTTTGTTGTGAAACCTGAGCTTGGGCTGATTCATGTCACGTGATGGCTCACATTGCCACTCCAGTGTGTTTGGTGTCCAAGTGAATCATGCCTGGAGGGGGTCACCCAGTTTCATAGGCATTTGTTGTGGAAAAGAAAAAAGCCCTTTATAACACCAGCATAACATCCTTGTTTTAGATGGAATTACACTTGCCTTGTTCGGCCTTTATAGAGACATTATCTGACTATTTCTAAATATCCATCCTTTATAATATCTTTCCAAATAATAATACAGGATTGCAATATAGGCCTATTTATATTATTGTCACATGAAATGCCCAAAATAAACTGTTTTGATGTTATTATAGAAGTTAAAAGTCACTAATCAGCCTTTCCCCTCTTTTTTTTCCTCCTTCAGGTACAAGAGTATATAGCCCGCCAGAGTGGATCCGCTTCCATAGATACCACGGGCGCTCGGCTACGGTGTGGTCACTAGGGGTGCTGCTGTACGACATGGTCTGTGGAGACATCCCCTTTGAGCAAGACGAGGAAATCCTCCAGGGGAGACTGTACTTCAGGAGGAGAGTGTCAAATGGTGTGTACAACCTACCCTCATTTCTAAACACTATGTTCTATTTTATTTCTTCCTGCCTGTGTGTTCCTATACCCCTCTATCTCCTTGAGATTCTCCCACAAAATAAAATACTAATCCATGTTTTCTCTCCCTCCTTCCAGAGTGCCAGCAGCTAATCAAGTGGTGCCTGTCGTTACGGCCCTCAGACAGGCCTACTCTGGAACAGATCCTGGACCACCCGTGGATGCGCTTGGCTGGGGAAGTGTCGATGTCCTCTAAGCCCGAGGATGGGGACATCCGGCTGAGGACCATCAACACGGACACATCTAGCACAAGCTCCAGCAAGGAGAGCCTATGAAAGAGAGAAGAGGGGATGAGAGGAGAAATGAGGAGAGAATGGACATGATGGAAAGGAGGAGGAGGAGGGGGTTAACTGGACTTAAAGGGCTCTGGTCCTTATGCCCCACCATGTCTTGGGCTGGCAGAATTATCTTTGGTTTCCTTTTGTAGGGAATTATTATAATTTATTATAGTTTGTTCTTCCTTTTTATTTTATTTTTTATAACTCATGAATTGTTTCCTAATGTGGAACATTTGCTGTTTGGGCGGTCTTTACCAGTGACTATTTATTTTGTACTTTATTATTTTCTAATTTGTTATAACAAGGCTGATTTATGCATCTGGTTTAAAGCCCCCTATTCAGACAGACATAGCTGCTCTCATAGAGCTTGGAGGATGCTTTAAATTTAAATGTTTTTGATTTGGAGTGCCTTTTTGAAAGCTGCTTCTGGGGGGGGGGGTTGTCATTTCTTTTTGTTGTTATAACCCTTTTGGGCTGGTTTGTTTGTAAACTACACCACCCAGCATTCTTGGGGATCATAAAATAGGGGATGAAGGCAGGAGTTGACTGTTGACCATGAAATACTTGAAATGCAACTCACTCACACTGCGCCCCCTTACTAAGCTGCTCACTCATACTACAGCCTCAAAAGAGTCGTTTGGATTTCTCAAAATCGGATCACTTCATTTCTGAATGTGTATTAAAACTACATTATATCCGTGTGTTTAGCCCCTTGGAAATGTATTTTAATTGACTGTTTTGCCTTTCCCCATCTGACTGCTGGCACTACATGGCTCTTGCCCTGGACTGGTGTATCATGGCTAAGTGTGAAATGCACAATCAATGCAATATTCATGGTCTCAGTTATCTTTTACAATACAAATAATGTGTAGTTTTTTTCTTCATCCCATGCTTTTAATTTATTCAGAACGTGTAGACATTCCACTCTTTTGGCTTATTTATTTATTGTAGATGTTTAAGAGAAGGTGAGAAATCCCAGAATTTTCATATCTTTACATGGCCTTTTGTTTTTGCATTCCTGTAATGATATTTTTACACTTCAATCAATTGTTTTTTGTTTTTTTTTAGATTGTGGATGGATGCACTGAAGTTGTCTAAAGGGAATTAAACAAGGTTTACTTACATTTGGAAGAGCTATGAATGTTATTGAACTCCTTTTTTATAGTCCTGTAGTAATGTTGGATTTAATTTATCTAAAAGTACACCTTTTTGGGGTCCATTACACGTGTGCTGTCTCCATGCATCGAACTCCAAGGACACACATGGCTATTGGGTTGGATAAGGCTATTCTAGTTAGTGACTATGATGAATCTGTGGCTTGCCTGGTGTTAGATATTCTCTTTCAGTTTAGCTGTATGACATGAACGATAGAGATCTGGTGATGCAATTTTTTTTTTTATACAAACATTTCAATTAAATCCCTTTGTACATAAATCATACTTGTGTTGTCTTATTGACCTACTGGTAAAAATTCCTCATACAGTCATTGTTGAAACTCTATAAACCAAACATTGTTAAATGGGTAAGGATGTTTGCATATATACAGAACGACCTCAATTTGTCGTGCATGGACTCTACAAGGTGTCAAGCATTCCACAGGGATGCTGGCCCATGTTTGTATTTATTATGGATCCCCAGCAGCTACTCTTCCTGGTGTCCAGCAACATAAAAGTTTAAAATATTACATTACATTTCATAACACCTTCCCCAACACATTCACTGTGTGCCCTCAGGCCACCAATCCACCACCACATATTTACAATACAACATCCAGGTGCCTGTGTGTCTCTTCACAGTCCCCTGTTGTTCCATAAGGTGTATTTTTACCTGCTTTTTAAATCAGATTCTACTGCTGCATCAGTTACCTGATGTGGAATAGAGGTCCATGTAGTCGTGGCTCTATGTAGTACTGTGCACCTCCCATTGTCTGACTCCAGTGCTTCCCACAGTTGTGTCAAGTTGGCTGGATGTCCTTTTGGTGGTGGACCATTGATACACACAGGAAACTGTTGAGTGTGAAAAACCCAGCAGTGTTGCTGTTCTTGACACAAACCCGGTACGCATAGCACCTACTACCATACCCCGTTCGTAGGCACTTAAATCTTTTGTCTTGTCCATTCACCCTGTGAATGGCACACATACACAATCCATGTCTCAATTGTCTCAAGGCTTTTAAATCATTTAGCCTATCTCCTGCCCTTCATCTACACTGATTGAAGTGGATTTAACAAGTGACAATAAGGGATCATAGCTTTCACCTGGTGCCATGGAAGGAGCAGGTGTTCGTAATGTTTTGTACACTCAGTGTATGTGACGTGGCTCTACTAGCTGTACACAGAGAAGGACTGGGTAGGAAAGTGACGCAGGAATGAGGCAGGAGCCAGGGACATGCATCATCACACAACACAACCCTGAACCTAGCTAAAGCTAATTGCTTTTCCATCTGACTGCCATACAATGACAATAACAATAACATAAGTCATTCCTTTATTGGTAGAGCAGAGCAGTGGGCTGTGAGTAAGTGAGAAAGAGAAAGGTAGACAACGTTCGTCATCATCTGTAAGTCAGTGTTCTCCAGGAACTGGTAGTGGGGGATGGAGGGACAAGTGTTGTTGTTGTGGTGGGGAGGTGCTGCCCCCTCTGGTGACTCCCTGAGCTGTTATGGAACCTCACTGTAGATAATGACCATAGGCACAGATGTAGGCGCTACCATTCAAGCTAAACCTTAACTGTTTGAAGTGAAAAACACATAACAGATCTTAGTTCAGTATCTAGGTCAAGTGTCCATGGTTAACCATTAAATTGTATCCTAAATATGATATGCAAAGTAAATGTGTATAGTTCTCCCTATCTAAAAATAACACATCATCTAATCAAATTAAATACAATTGTATTTTTCACCTGCGCCGAATACAACAGGTGTAGACCTTACAGTGAAATGCTTACTTACAAACCCTTAACCAACAATGCAGTTTTAAGAAAATACCTAAAAAAAGTAAGAGATAATAATAACAAATAATTAAAGAGCAGCAGTAAATAACAATAGCGGGCTATATACAGGGTGTAAAGGTACAGAGTCAATGTGGAGGCTATATACAGGGTGTAAAGGTACAGAGTCAATGTGGAGGCTATATACAGGGTGTAAAGGTACAGAGTCAATGTGGAGGCTATATACAGGGGGTACCGGTACAGAGTCAATGTGGAGGCTATATACAGGGGGTACCGGTACAGAGTCAATGTGGAGGCTATATACAGGGGGTACCGGTACAGAGTCAGTGTGGAGGCTATATACAGGGGGTACCGGTACAGAGTCAATGTGGAGGCTATATACAGGGGGTACCGGTACAGTGTCAATGTGGAGGCTATATACAGGGGGTACCAGTACAGAGTCAATGTGGAGGCTATATACAGGGGGTAACGGTACAGAGTCAATGTGGAGGCTATATACA